>CM068370.1:84092167-84692167 GCA_034769895.1 Magicicada septendecula
AAACATGCAGACTCTGTATACTTGTCTGTACAGCGAGACATTCGTAATGATGTAATGAAGTAATCACACGGGCGGATCAACATTATAAAAATATACTAGCCGTTACACCCGCAGCTTTTCCCGCTTTATTGTTTTCTTTTAATTGACATTATTTTAAAAGACAATTTTTTAAAATCATCTTTCGTAAATTATCTTTATTTTTGTGTTTTCTGTGCAGCTTTAAAGGTTTTTTAACAGCGTTATTACTTGCTCGTTTACTGTCATGGGTCGTTAAGGGACTGAGATTTCTGAAAGGTGGGAAACGCATTGAATTTAACACACAGGCAGCAATGAAACTGGCCACACGGACGTAGAAAAAATTCACGGTCGTCAACTTTGCCGCGTTTTCAAGGTCTGCCGCATCGAAACGCAAAATGCTGCGTTTTAGTTACGTTTTTAACACGCACGAGGGTGGTCACACGGACTGTTCAAAGATGCCGCTAATAGCATTTGTTTATTTACTTGTTACTATGGTAATTAATTCTAGTCTCCATGGTGTTTTTAACATCTTTATACGCGTCAACAAAGGGGCATAAATAAAAAGGCCTAAGTCATGCGAACGGGGCGAAATATTAAATTCCAAGTTAGACAGCTTTTTTGCCTTGTGCCACAGGTTACCTGTGCAAATTTTGGTGGCAATCGGTGTAACGGTATGGATTTGTATTCAGTACAAAGAAATCCTCAGACTTTGAGTTTTATATATATAGATATTGTAACATTATTGTACCAATTTTAAGCAGAATTGTGTGTGTGTGTGTGTGTGTTGTTTGTGTGTGTCTAATTGTGAACAATTAAATCAATTCATTGAGAATGTCGATTTTTTAATAAAAAGGAAAGCCAATATTAACCAATCAGCAATGTTGTACATACAGAGAACTCATAGAATCACAAGTTTGTTTTATATAGTCAGCTATACTGTAAAGTAGGTTACAACGTTTTTTTCTTACTTTCCATTAAAAGAATTGTTGGTTTGCATTTAATGTTTTCAAAAAGTTAATTTTTTGTCTGTCTGTCTGTCTGTCTGTCTGCCTCTCTCTCTCTTTCTCTCTCTCTCTCTCTCTCTCTCTCTCTCTCTCTCTCTCTCTCTCTCTCTCTCTCTCTCTCTCTCTCTCTCTCTCTCTCTCTCTTCTCTCTCTCTCTGTGTCTGTCTCTCTGTCTCTCTGTCTCTCTGTCTCTCTCTACCTCTGCACGCATGCATGAACATTCTTTAATGTATTGGACTATTCAGTAGCTGTTATGTATACATCTGTTATCTGTGTCTGTTGTATTTGTATAGTTTAAACGGCTAGATCAGTGAGTTTGTATTCAATTTTGCGCAAAACGTGAACATTCCTCCGCGTAAACTATCAATAAAAGTAAGAAGGCCTTCGAAGAGAACTCATCGAGTGATTCACAGATAAAATTATGGAACAAACGCTTTAGAGGTGGTCAGGAATCTGTTGAAAGTGATCGAGGTCCTAGAAGGCCTTTAACAAGCAGAACACCCAAAAATGTTGAACGCAAGGGGGTGGAATAAACCAAACTCGACAACTGACAGTGCAAGAATTAGAAAAGATCTAGAGATTTGCTGATTTTTGTTTCGGAGATTTTGATGGGCGATCTTGAATGAAACCGGGGGCAGCAAAATTCGTGCTGTCGTAAAAGTAAAAAGAATTTAGTCCTGAAGTTGCACGAGATTTGCTCGATACCGTTAACAAAAACTACTTCGTGAAACAGGTCATAACTGGTGATAAGTCGTGAGTTTATGGATGTGATCCCGAAACAAAAGCCCTGTCTTCCCAGTGTGGAAGAAAATTAAAAATACGACAGTCATAGATAACAGTTGTTTACACAACAGAGTCTTACAGCTAACATAGCCTAATACAGAAGGTCGGCAACCCAGCGCCCGTCGATAAGGTTTGACGCTCCCACGAACCAAATTGAAATTTTATTTTCTTTTGAACGAAGGAACGCACTCGCATTGTACCTACTTCGAGTACTGTATTATTAATAGTCCAAGCTGTTTCAAATTTTACTTTTTTCTAATACAATAATTTCTGTGAGTTAGTTTTTTTAAAAGGAACTGAAACCTTTATTCATGTTTTAAATGCAATTTTTGTCAAGTTTTATATTTCTGTGCACTTTATGAAATGAATAGTGTTACTGTGGAAAGTTCTTTAATTTATTTTTATTAAAATGTTTTCCTGTTTAACCATTTTTTCGTTTAAAGTTTTGTTAGTTTTAACGTGCGTGTACATAATGACAGATTGTTGATGACCTTACTCCTAATGTGAAAATTTTTCACAACTTTATGAAAATACTCCAACGCTTTTTTTTATTCGATGTTCCACGTCGCTAAATATATAAGCACAAGTGTATTATAAAGCAACAATTAATGTTTGTAAATTCCGGTTATTGAACTCCGCACCTTTCTATGCTCTGTTGATGAGGTGGAGAGGGGTGCGACCATCGAACTGGTCCTGAGATATATATGTGCCCCCATGAATTCAAAGGTTGCCTATGACTGGTCTAATACGTTATACAGGCGTCGAAAGATATCGGTATCGAGTTACAATGCAGTTGCACACCGATTCCCGTAGTATTCAAAATGGTCGGATACTTTTCGGTCAGACTTTGTATGTTCAGATTCTAGTTAAAGTTATATTTAATTTCATATATCAATTGGATTTTTTTTTCAAAGTAGTGCTGCAGTGTTTAGGATCCGGTTCCCCAAAATTTTTACATTTTCAAAGCCGAACACTCTTTCAGATTTTGGTTAACATTCTCTATAATTTGATACTCCGTTTGTACGTGTTGCGATGTATTCAAAATTTTGACCCGTCAAACTTTCCCCCCGCTACCCTACTTTTTGGGAATTAATATAAAAAACAATAGGGCTCTGCAGTGGTTGATTTCTAAAATTATAGGTGTCGAAACGCATCAATTCAAAAGTTGTGTAGACACAAATATACTTAAATTTTATATTAGCGTATAAGATTACATCAGGTTATTACAAAGGAGGTCTACATGTTTAAAGCCTTATAAAATATGTAACATACGTATAAACTTGTATCTAAAAAGATAATAAGGTTTACTGACACTTCTAAAGAGCTTCATCGTCAGGTTAGCCGCACGACAATCAAAAACATGTCACTCATGATGGCGTCATCCCGCAGCTTCAATCAAACTCTAAGTGATGATTTCGGTAGTACGGACGTTTTAAAAAAATTTCCATAGTTTTATCATTGTATTCTCATATTATTTGTTTCTTGATCTTTCCATAGCCTTTAAGTCCAATGCTGTATGATGGCCAGAAATCAGCCATGAATTCACGTCCTTTGATGGATCAAATAAACGGAGAGGAGTTTACTTTTTTTTACCTTCTACTTACAAGAGAATTTTAGGTATAACGTATTAAAAAAAGTGAACGATAGTAATTTAGATAAAGATTAGCGCTGGTGCTTGATTTTGATAAATGTTTAGTTTTGTACTGGAAAGAATTTAAAAATTCTTAAAATTAATATTTTAAAATTTTAAAATTTGTATGAGAAGCACAATTTAAAAAGTAGTAGTAAATTTTTGTAATAATTCAGTTTTTCTTTTCATATATTTTTCCGGTAAATTTATTTCTGGATCCAAGAGGTTCTGGAACGCTGTTTCGGCGCGTTCCCCCTGAAATCAATCCCTGGGGCTCTGAATGGTCACGCATACCAAGTTTTACGAAAATCGGTTGATGTGTTCAAACCTTATCGTGAGCCATACCCCAAACAGACGGACAGGCAAATGCTAATCGTCTAAAATTCAGAACACGCTTCGCTCGTACAATAATATTGCTACGATTGATGGTATTATAAGGGATTGGTGTAAAAATTTAAGGAAGGAGAGCACAAATATGCACTATGAGAGGGGAAAAGTGACACTCAACTGTGAAACGAAACATACTCCGTGACCTCTCCAACATACTGTACACCGCTGACCCAATTGGCCTGCTTGACATCGTGTGCGCCGTACCAGTGTCTGCGTGTGAAAGAGAAATGTCCCAACACCTGCCAGGGCATTCAAGACCGTGATCCAAGCTGACAGACAGCGCCGGAAAAGGAGGTTTTCAGCTGATGTAAAGGCAGGACTGAGACTCCCTGGCCACTGATAGGAATTTTCACGAACGGCCCGACATGGATGGTGGTCGTCCAACCACCCCGAGGACAACAAGACGCCGAGTACGTGATGTCACTTTGTCAGGTTTGCGACGTCGTTTGCGAGGATACGTGGCCACAGGTTTCAACGTCGCGGACTCTGAAACTCGAGAAGACTCGCCCTTCAGCGAAGTTCAGCGGGGAACTTCGGGCTAGCGGTCGATCTTCCACGTGTGTTCTCGACATCCGAAGTGAAACCAACGCATCACAAGTGAAGTCAGGAAGAAGAGCCGTCTTATCACCAAGATAATGATCTGTTGATTATCCAGCGCTTTGAAGCCAATAAGACTTTCTTTAATGAGATTTAAACAGATTTAAGCCCTACCTCGTACATTATAATAATACATTATAAACAACCCACACAAGAAATATAATACAACAACCAATGCTATATACAAAATTTAATGCCAAGATTGCAATAAATGTTACATAGAACAAACAAACAAAAATAACAGAAAAAACGTTTTTTAAATATCTAAATGCATACAAAAAAACAGAAATAAATAAATCTAATTTGGCCACATTTGCAATAAACACTGGACATGAATTCCCAGACATAACCAACATGACACTAATAAAACACATACCACACAAAGGCACCATAATGAACATTTGGTAAAATTTACAAATATACAAACACAAAACAAACTAATACCTGAACAAATACAAATCAATACAAAACATGACACAATTTTCAAAGCACTCAACATCGAAAATACACAAGAATACTAATATGTACACCACAATCACACACAATAATGCCAATTAAAAATACTAGAAACCAACAGGAAACCATAACAACAACCAACCAACACACAAGTACTCCACAGGATTCAAAATTCAGAAGGCTGAGGATGGGAACACTAAGCGGCCCGAAACATGTTCCAAATAAAGAAAAACATCTTGAGGTAAAGTTATTATAAATATTAAATTTATTATGTACATAAAGAAATAGACTGTAGTAAATAGTGTTTGAATTATAATAAAGATACTGAAGTAACTGGGACATGTATTGAGAATTAATTTATCAGGTCTGTGCAGAATTTTTACAAAGACAAAACGTAGCCCTTAGTTTGATATCGTAGGACAAAGCCCGTCCATTCACAACAACAGTGATAGATGAACGGCAGCAGTGTAGCAGGCCAGTAGAAGGTAAGGTACGTACGCTAACTGGGCGAAAGAAGTAGATGAAGAAGTGGCTCTTGAACTTAATGTCGTTTAGTGAAGTAACTTCTTTACTAACATCTACGTGTGTGAAATACGTATTCTGTGTTCCAAGTTTACAACGTGTGAATTGTGGACACCTGCATGAGCAGAACACAACCTGTTTCCGTTTTATATAATGGATATTCAGCGTCCACTAGCACACTAGCACGCACTTAGATTATTTGTTAAACAGATTTAATCAGTCAAACCGATGAAATGCTCGAGTAGAAAATAAGGGAAGTACGGTCATGTACTCTACAGTCAAAGGCAAGTAGAGAAGAAAATTCTTTTAGTGAAATAACACGTACGTATGAGCCAAAGTGTGTGTGTGTGTTTTGGTACTGAATATTCTGAAATCGAATGGCAAAGGGAATAGGATTTCTTATAAAAGAATAAGTCAAAGGAACATACTAAGCTACTCTTTACGTTGCCTACAGTTTGTTAGGCCTACGCATAGAAAACTCTTTACTATTCGTACTAAGAATTCTCTATAAAATACGTCTCTCTCATACGTCCCCAAACGTCAATGTTACATGTTTGTATTCTTGACTAAAATAAGCAAACATAAGAAATGATCAGTGAATTTTTACGGATACAAACCTGCTATGTCTATGTCCTGCTATTATTATTATTATTATTATTATTATTATTATTATTATTATTATTATTATTAATATTAATAGTATTATAACTATTATTTATAGACATAACAAAAATGTATTCCTGCAAAAATTTAAGCACAAATGTGTGAATTATTTGTCCGTGTTCCAAACAGTAAACAAGGAAAGCAAAACTGTTATATATGCAAATTTGATTAATCCATTTCTAACGTACAAAAGTGAGATATTGGGAATGTTTTAAGAAGGCACTAGTCAAGGTTTTTAAGGAAAATTAACAGATAAAACAGAACGAACCATGAATTCGAAGACCAAATGAAGGCAGAATACTGTAAGACAAATAAAATTAGTACGGCTAGACTGGTGTAGGATTATAAAACGAATGAACGAAACAAGAACTATAAAAAATATCTTGAACGGACCGCGATATTTGGAACCTAAAGGACAGGCCAAAAAAGTGATGGAAAGGTGATGTGATAAAAGACCTTAAAGATATGAGAGGGTAAACTGGATACAAAAAAATACAATACATGTGGAGTGGTAAATCATCGTTAACAATGGTAGGAAAATAGACAGAAAAAATGTACACAGTAATTATTGATAAAAAAATATTATCCTCAGATTTATAGATTCCCTTCTTCTTCTGATAGTTCCTATCCGTTTCGGATGTTGGCTATCGTATACAGACTATTTTAACTTTCTGTACTGCCGCACGGCTAAGTCAGTTGTATTCATGCCAAACCAGGTCCTTAAATTTCTCACCCATCACATTCTCGGTCGCCCAACTCCTCTCTTTCCAAGTACTTTTCCCTGTAGTATGGACTAAAAATATATTAATGGTAATGGACACCATCAAAGTTGCTGTACGTGAGACAAACGAAGTTGTCCGTCCTGCAGCTTACAAGGAAGACAATATTACAACATATAATACCTTACCCAAGTACTACCCTATTCTTTCACAGAAGGCGTATAACTTCAGTTGCGCTCACAATGATTTAAGATTTCATTACACAAGTTATTTGTAAAATACCTATTATCGTAGCAAGCTGATAAATGGAAATGTTTTAAGCAAGCAACATAAATATCGTCCACCGAGCGAATATTGGTAGCGGGACAGCACCGTGACCTAAAACCTAAAACACTTCTTTCGCAACACGTTACGAACAACATGTACAAATGTACATATTTTTTAACAAACGTCATATATAATTATTTTATTCATATATTCATATATGCTCAAAATTTTCTTTTATTTTATATTATTATTAACAATAAAAAACTTTTAACAAGAATATATTTTTTATTTTGTAAATTACAAATGTTTCGATAGTAATCCAAATATCATCATTAGATATAATTAATAAATTCATAATTGTTAAATCAATTGTTCTAAACAGCTGTTTTATATGTAGACTAAATTTAATGTTTTTATATGTGTATATAAAATATGTTATATAATTAACTGTAAAATATAATATAAATATTTATTATTTTATTAAATTAGTAATTTTGAAAATATTATCATTTTTTGTATTAATCTGAATCTGTTCTGGTATTAATTTATTACTTGTTTATGTTTAAATATTTCTAAGTTTTTCCATAAGGTCATTTATGTACCTTTGGAAATGTGTTTTAATAAACTGATATTATTTAAATTTGGAAATGTGTTTCTGTTTTTTATTGAGTAGGTAGCTAAATTTGGTTTATATATATCTGGTTTTAAATATCAATTACTGTGTTGTACGTATATTTCTTTTAAACGTTTTTTAGTTTGGCCAACATATACCACAATTATTTTAGCAAAGAAAAATAAGTAATTTTCTCTACTTTTCAACGTGACATGTGGTTGCTAGCGAATTGTTTAAAAATAAATATCAGATGCATCTGATATCATCTGTACAAAATATTTTGAAAGTGAAGCTGAAACACGACAAGTATCTACAGTACAACATAGTCAAGTTAACCGAAATGAAAAAACGTGCGTCTCCAAATGTTCCGCTTTCGATTTTAATAATTGGGTTAATTGGGTTATAACTACATATTTCAAAATCAGCTTCTTGACCATTTTCCATTTACACGCGCGCGCAAAAAAGTATTTCATTTTACGCACGCGGGCTTCAAAGAGTTTCATATCGAAACTCAAATGATAATTTTAAGTTTGTATTAGACGACGATTGCAGAAAGAAAATTTGTTACCGTACGGTTACCGTGGTTTCCTGCGGTGCCACAGCCTCCACAGTATTCAGTTAGGTATTTTCCTGCCCTAAATCTCTTGCTAATTGAGGCCTACATCTTTCAGTTCTGTTAATACAAGTCAGTCACAGCATCTGCTGCACAGTTAAGCAGTTGCAGTTCTCATCAGATCTCCACACCACTAAAGTTGTTTTTCTTTTTGCGTCTCAAACAATTGTTTCATTTCTGTTTGCTCGTTCCATCGTTTCCTCAGTCATTATATAGTTTATGCGCTGAAATCTTGAAGCCCCGCCTTTGGGTTTAAGATAGTTACTATGATTAACCAGCATCCTAACAACCCATGGAAAAGTGAAAAGTCCTCCGTTCTTGATAGACAAGCCGGACAATATGTAGAGTAGAATATTGGTACCTGTATGTTCATTCGCGTTTCAGAACATATGTTCCATCCTCAGCAAGTCACTTTCACAAGAAGGTCGTAAAAGACATTTGCACAAAATCAATAAGTTATTAATACTGAAAAAAACACATCAAAAAATAAACACAATCTGGATTTCTAAAAACTGGATTATCGAAAATGTTTTAGCATTTTTTTCTTGCCTTACGTATATTAAGTACTATGTATTATTTAAGTACGTTATTTACATTATACGTTATTATTTAATGTAAATATCCCTATATTTCAATATCCCTATATTTCAATATCCCTATATTTCAATATCCCTATATTTCAAAATAGTGTTTTTGTTTTGATTTTACTAAAACTTTTTCTTGTTTTGCGTTTAGTTTCTTCATTTACATAAAACATTTGATCATTTGTAAAAGTATTAATCTATATTATCGTTACTGATTGTAGTTTATAATACTGCCAGGAATAATACGTTCCACACTTTTAGCTCACTGAAATAACAATCTACCAGCTACAACATAAACGGTTATTTTCTTTCAGTAGACGTGCTTCCATACAAATTTAATAAATCTGCTGTCAAGTTACTTTGTGTAAGTTATTTTATAAAGGCTTGACTAACTTGACTAATTAACGTTTATTCGAAAAAACGAAGTAGAGTATGGAAATAATGGCACAGTGAGACCGAACTTTCAACTTTCATAATTTGGTTATTTTTTGCCACGGAAATTATTTTAAAAACATTAAAGTTTAAGATATTGTATAAAAATATTTTATAAATTATTTTTGCATTTAGACGGATAGTTTTTAAGTTGTCTCTGAATAAATCTGAGTGTGATTAAAGAGGTGTGAAAATAATCGACCTTCAAACACCAGAACTTGGTAAATTCTTGTTATATTTATCAAAATCACATACAACTCAAAGCTTATTCCGAAAACAAAAATGTTATATTTGTTTTATATTTAGTTGCTATATTTTCTTCAAAGAAATATACATATATTTAAAATAAAACCGTTTTTTGTATTTTTAACCTTCTACAAAACAACCCGAAAAACCCGAGATTTAGTAAATCGGATTTTTAAGTATCATACGTACAAACGCTTGATAAGTTGGTTGATTAAGCAGTTTTAGTTTAAGCTGTAAATTTTTATTATTTCTTTTCAGTCAGTCATTAATAGCGTCAATAAAAATTACAAATCGCAAAATAATTCTGTAAATTATAATTACGTTAGTTTTAACTATTGCTTAAGAAAACAACTACCTTTGTTATAAAGAACAATGAACATTGTTTTCATTTTTCTTAAAAAATAGCCTATATTTTATACACATTTTTTGTACTTGTTCTGTCAATTGTATCAAGTTAATGTCTGAAAATACTATCAAATAATTGTAAATATTTCCGACGTTTTATTAAAAAAACATTTATTGGCCTATATATCTTTTTATTCTAAGTTTTTAAAATATTTAGAACGTTTCTGAAAATGTGGTTAAAATAACGTTCCAACAGGTATGAGAAATAATAAAATGTGTCTTTGTAACATACGTAGCTATATGTAGGTTAATTCTGCTGTCAGGAGCATGTACAGTGGAAATCGCAAATAACGACCTCGCTTATAACGATAACTCGGATGTAACGAGTAGGAGTACAAGACTTGTTTGGTTTTGTATCTCAGTAATGATAATTAAACTCGATTTTAACAGTAGGAACGCATTAGAGACCTGGTTATATTATCGCATTTTATCGCAGGCTTCTTCATTGTCTAAAAACGTTTGTTAGAATACAGCATTTTAAACATTCGTTTAAAATCATTAACGCAATTCAGTGAAACTAATAATGTAAGTGATGAATTCGTGGAATATTTAAATAATTTAAAAATCTGTTTGATATCTGAAGATAGAAAATTACTAAACAAACAAAAATAGATGACTTTTTTTAAGGTTCATTAAGTCCTGTGTGCGAAATATAATTTTGACAATTCCATTCAGAACGAAGAACAAAAAGACAAATAAACTAAAGTGAATTTTCTTGTAATTTAAAAATAAATATTGTACATGTGGCATGGAAGTTTTGCGTTTTTTGCCAGATAGCGGCTGATTTTTGGTAAATTTTTCCTACACAGTTACTTTTTCTATGTTTCGCGAATGCACTGTACGCCAGTAGTCAGCAATGAATGTTAGCGTCAAAAAAATTTCAGGCCTAAATTTCACTGTTAAGCGTAGAATGTAAAACATGTCAAAATTGTATTGTGCAAAGCCTCTAATATAGTAAACTTTTTTTCTTGTGTGTTCGATAATCACGGTATAAAAATTTTGGCTTGGGAGCTGACAACTCGGATGTAGCGAGCACTCGGTTTTAACGAGCACATTTGTCCGGTCCCTTGAATCTCGTTTTAAGCTAGTTCCACTGTAATAATGATACTATATTATCATAAAATTTTATAAGAGTAAGTAAATAATATAATTTTTTTATAATTATACATTCCGGGTACGGAATACAAGTTTCAAAAATTTAATTTAAATCAATTTACTAAGTAAAACTGAATTGACTGTGTCATTAAAAAAAAAAAAACGTGCATTTTAACTATTGTAAATCCATTAAAATTTTGCTAATTACTGTATCATTAGTGACTTACCGCCGCCGAGGTCAGTAACGGTTGCTGATAAGGCGACGCACAGTGATAGCGCCACACTGTACAGTGTACAGCCACGCACAGCCGTGTCCATTGGGCCGCAATTACAGCACTGGCAGACGCCGTGTCTCGTGCCGTCGCCGCTAAACCCTCCACCCCCTCCATACGAACATATGCGCCGCACCAACCCCCACGAACCTCACATACAATATCTCTTTGTACGACTACCACCTGATCCGAATTCTGTAAAATCAGTTTGCAAACGCACCATTGGAAGCCAAACGTCAAACACCTATGTTTGTCTTTGCACAGGCTTCTGAGAAATTCGTGTTTAATGGAAATCTGTATTAAAAACTAGGCTACTAATTTAGGTGACTGTAAATGACAGTCTGTTTTTTTTTATGTTTTACTATCAAGCATAAAGTTCTAATACTTGACTTAAAATAATACTGATTCGTATTGTATAATGTGATTACTGTAAAATTCGCGTCAAACACAAGAGATAATGTTTGTGAAACAGAGGAAATTATATCATTAAAATATTAATTATTACTAACAAAAATATATACTGTGCTATTGTACAGAACACGTACAGTATATAAAACACTGTTTAAAACCCTGTATTCTTTGAGATGCGTTTCCACAGTCAACAATCCCATGGCCATTATTTATTAAACTTAAGACAAGTAGAAAAGAATGACAAAGTGCGAGAAAATTATGAGACGGTTTTGTAGCAGCTTCGTATGTACATGTAACCAGCATCTTTTGGTAATCAGACGACTGTTGCAGTAACTTCTGGATGTATGCAACAGCTCACTTCGTAAGCCTCACTCATTTGTAAAACTTGAACGTTTTGTATATTACCAGTATTGTCTTCATTGCAAACGTGAGGTGTCCGACATTTTTACACTGACTACGCAGAGGGTTGTTACGAGGCAACAACGTCACTCGCTGGTGTACGTCGATTTACAAAGATATGTATAATACGTCGGGAATCATACGACAGATGCGTAGAGATCCGACCGGTAACTACAGCATCATGATCTGACCAGTAACTTAGCAGGACAAAAACGTTGAAATAAAAGAAAAACGACATGTACAGTTGTGCCAAAAGGTATACGGCATACGGTTACTGACGTAATTGAACAAAACAAAATCAATATCTGAGAGAGAGAGAATTTTTAGATTCAGTAATTTTCACTGGGGAACAACGGCGACTCGTTCTTTATCGCTTGCCGCGTTAAACGCTATCTAAAACAAGCCCTTTCGCTTAAACACGTTATTTTCCTTGATTTTTCAGTAGATTCATTCGCCGTGTCATTCACAGTCACATCTCCCCCCCCCCCCGTTATAATACATTCTCTGTTATCGCCCTGTGTTTCGGGGTGTTTCCTGTTTCTCTTGTCAGTTTCTCAGATATCTCCGTTAATTTACACGTATAACTTATCCTTCCGTTTCTCTCTTATACACGCAGCGAAAAGATGCAAAAAATGAATGGAAAATAAATACTCTTAGTAATGCGAAATTGAACATTTTCATTTAGCTTAACAAGAAGTAACTGTCTGCTTTGTTATTACTTCATTGTAATAATAAATGTTGATATTTTGATTATACACGGTGAAATCATGTCACTTTCGGATATAACAATCCTATTTAGTAGCAGAATATGCCGCTGTTACTGGTAAAGTTGTGTCCATGTCATTACTGCAGAACGAGGCCAAATAATGGGTTCAAAGAAGAATGGGCGCACGTTCCTGTTAAATATTATTCACATGAAGCAGAGGTACTATAGACATCATTCTAAATTTAATATAATCCTATAATCCGAAACTCCTTTACCAAGTAACTGTGTGTGGATGAACGCAGGCGCATATGATCTATGTTGACATATGTTGTTGAGGATGATGCCCTTACGCACATATGTGCCTGTACACACAAACCTTAACATGAAAACTTAAATATGTGGTGGATGGTTTAGTGACAAAAAATTATTTATATAAAATTCTTAACTTATATTTATGTTTTGGAGGCTTGCCAACTAAGGCCTTTAGCCCAACGACGTCTACCAGGAGCGTTGCTCGACGGTATGTTTCGTTTTCACCTACATTTTAGTATTTTAGTTGACCCAACGAGAGTGGAAACTCGTACACACTCGGACGCAAAACGACATTTTCAAAGCCTATACAGTAATCTTCTGCTTTCAGAAAGGACAGAGTTTTGTCAGTTGTTAACTGTTCGTTTCCGAGGTCGTCTTTCAGATTCTCTGTGTCTCTGCCTGAGTTCTGCAACAGCGATACAGAAATTTTGCGAATCGAGCGCAGTGTGAGCTGGCGCGTTATCGTGATGCAGCAGCCAGTCGTCTGCGTGTCTGTTTGGACTCGCAGAACCCATTTTGGTAAGATATGTTTGTAAAAGGCGTGATTAACTATCTGTTTTGCCATCATCATCTTCTTAACGGTTTTACGCTTTAGCGGCCTGTTTCTATTCCTTAGAATTTTCTAAGGTCTACCAACTTTTCTTCAGCCTCAAGGGTTTTAATCTTCCGTCGTCTTCGGTATTCTATATTCTTCCATTCTTTTGATGTGTTCAATCCATTTACTTTTGTATTCTTTAATCCTTTCATTATCTTTAAAAATATCTAAATCACTTCTTATCTCTTCATTTCTTATATGATCTCGTCTATTACACCTTTTACTGATCTCAGAAATTTCATTTCTGCTGTTTGTATCTTCTGTTCATCTTTTATCTTTATAACCCGAGTTTTAGAACCATACAGTAGTGTAGGTATTGCCATTGTTTTATAAAATTTTATTACATACTTTACATCAATATAATACTTTTATCACAAGATTATGTCTGCAGTCAGATGGTTTTCCTCCTGGCTGTGCTCGTGTGTACATTCTTGGACTGCTCTTCCTGAAGTGGTTATTCTTCCTCACTCTGCCGTTTGGTCTCGGGATCGTACAGTACACTCGTGAATCATCTCCAGTTATTACGTTATCCAAACACATTGTCTCAATTTTGAGTCTTCCTTGCAAATCCCGACACTCAATCGACGGTCTTTTGCCATAAGAGCTCTTCCATACTTGATAATTTGTTGACGAGATTGGCCTTCCACAACGAGGCTTTTCTTCAATATTTTCTCGGCTTTCCTTGAAAATTGATCCTCCACCTCGGCTTTAGTTCTCGATATAGTCGCATCTCTGTAAGCTTCGGTTTAAAAAAATGTCTCGACAGCCGATTTGTTGAACTTCACAGAACATTTGATAGCACACCGTTGTTTGATACTTTCTTGGATCACATTCGTAATGAGGTTTGCAAAACACGCAGAGGCAAAACATGATTTATTCTGTACTCACCGCTCGTTTGATCGAAAGTGCTTAATTGTTCTGTCTTGTTATTTGAATCAGCAGTCTCTGTAATTTCAACTTTGTCATGTTTACTTCTTGAACTGCTACTTGCCATGTTCCGGACGAGGCCTTTCTTCGACCTGGTCCTCGTGGTTTAGGACATGAAAATGGTGGAAACACTGAAAGCCCTCGTCCGGAACATGACAAATAGCAGTTTAGCAAGTAAGCACGACAAAGTTGAAAGTACTTAAAACACACCCCCTGCTCCCATCAGCAAGCATAAATATGTAACTCCCCCGTGTATGGAAAGATAGTTTAAGGTATTAAATGTATAAAATAGAAAATACATTTTCACTTTACAATTTTTGTCGCTGAGCAGATTAGTATTACATTCAGAATATTCGCCTGAGTCTGAAGTCTGAATCGATATATTTAATTTACAGGCAGTACATTAACTAATGATTAATACTAAACGTATTTAATTTAATACTTGACGAGGAGCACAAATTACGTCAAGTACTTAAAAACTAAAAGTAAAAATATATACATTAAAACATTCGTTACTTAAATTCAAACAATAAACTGTTTCGCAACGTTAGCACAGCATGCATAATCTGTAAATACTCTGACTCAACCAGTAAGATTGTCTATGTGAGTTTGACCGAGCTTCCCCGAGTGTCAGACCAGCGAAGATCTGACTCATATATTTCTTCGGTGTGTATGTTCGACATGTGAAACCCGGATGGACACGAGAAGAGGTGAAGGGTACTTGAAAGATAACACTTACTTTAGCGAACATGCCTTGCTCTCAGAAAGTATATACACTTTTACCCTTCCCTTCGTTTGCTTGGTCATCACCGAATCTCCCGATAATAGGACGCCTCGCGACTGAAAAGACGGTACTATACAAACACCAGTAGCGCACGACTGACGCAGGCGATCCAGTATGGACGTGTAGCCAAAGTCACTACTAACAGGGTGCTGGTTTGGCAACTTGTCCACGGGAAGATCAGTACTCTGACTTTCGGGACGAAGTATGCAGGCCTATGCTGCAAAGGTGCATGTTACAATTGCGCAATCCAATGGCGATGTTGAGTTATTCTGTTGAAAAGTCTATTAATAGAGTTTATTACATAATATTTTGTTACGACGTTTACAAGTGGCAACGATGTTACTCGAGACGCCTTAAAACATTTGACTAGGTACGTCTTACTAAACTGCCGCTTCATTGATGGAAGTCTTAGGCGTGAGAGGTGACGATTTCTGGACTTTCAGGCGAACATAGTTATGACTTGATGTCAATCATATTGTTACGACGGTCTAACTGATCATCGCATGGTTCAGTGGAAAAATACAAGACACCAACGAAGTCACTAAAAACCAGCTTTAATTATCACAATTAACAGTTTGTAATCAACAAGTTATTCAACAAGATTATACTCGTACAATAATTCAAGTTAGTCTGTTCACACAAATAATAATGTCAACTATAAAGAATCCCGCACTATACCCACTTTTCACTAATACACTACTTGAGACGCACTGTGTAAATCGCCCGACATAAACTGAAAAATAAGCGGCAGGTGTGGGCTACTTATAGTCTGCAGGGTTCGATATTATGCGTCCTTAACAAGCAATCGAAAATTCTAGAAGATACGTTAGCGCGACCTTGGCAGAAACACGCACCGTTGGGCCAGTTGAGAAGCTTGTCGAACAACACTATCGAATGTACGATAACGTTCCGTGTTACGTAACACTGCCTCGCATGTTAAGTGTCACGTACGCACACAACATTACAGCTGGGCTCTGCTGGGATAGCCGAGAAACAGGTAGAACGTTCTTTAATGGCGTAATAATATTAATTTCGAAAATCTCGAATGAACCAGTTGCGGAGATTGGGTGTTTTAAGAGCCACTGGTTGGAAATCTCGAATGAACCAGTTGCGGAGATTGGGTGTTTTAAGAGCCACTGGTTGGAAAATCTCATATTACTCGATACGCCCACAATCAGCGATATTCTGAAGAAAACTGATATCTGTAGTTAACGAAGTTTGACAAATACAGTATTATGAACGTTTAAAAGTCTTCCCTTAATCTAACCAAACCTAGGTATAGAAAAGAAAACTCGTACACATTGTGTCTAACTTCGTTTTATCTTGGTGTGTAGTCTATGTGACTCTCTGACTTGATTTGTGCCAGAGTTCATCTGCCATCTTCAGCAAGTCGATCATAAGCATATCATCCATGACTTTATTAACTCATAAAAGACATTCATATTTACTGGTACATCTCATTTCGGCGTATTGTTTTTAACAAGGCGAGCTACTTTCTGGTCTAAGTCTTATCTCGAAACATCCATTAATCAGAGCACTATCACATCACCCACTTAGTATAGCTGACATGCGCACTCGACTACGATAACTACTCGCATTTTGGCACATCGCACTACTTTTTAGCAGTGGGCTTATCGCAGCCCCCTGCAGAACATGATCTACCCAATATTCTGGACAAAGCTGTTTTTTAGTCCAATTTGTAGAGTTTGTAATTTATGGAATCTAAAAGGAAGTTCACTGATCAAGTAATCCAAAAATAGAATGTACACACTAATACAAAAATATTTTTCCACAGAATACAATTGAATATTGGAATCTTTATTTTTTAAACCTACCATCCTTGTTTTTTTATTTTTGTTTCTGTTACTGTTTCATATGTCAAGTCTTAATCATTTTGTAGAATTGTTTGAATTAACTAATTCAGTTGTCTTGTTGTTCCTGCAGGCTTGTATCTTGTGGTGTTTACCAACTTCATGGTATTATTTCTTGTTTACATGTATTCTTCTAATAACTTTTGATACTGAAATTGCAAAAAAATTAGTCTTTCTCATCTAGTTGTCTTTTTTCCTACGGTTCATTATGATTTAAGTAAAAACTTTTTTTTGATAAGCAGTGGGGGATTATCCATAACGGTATCCTGCAGCACCGGGCACCAGGACCTCAGCTGTCAGAGGGAGCACCATCCAAATCTAAATCATACAAACTTTTTGAAGATAATAAATGTGAAAAAACAAATGTTCTCAATCCAAAATCATAAAAAGATGTGTGCACACTTTTCGACGATGTTCTAATAGAATAGAACTATTTAATTTGAACTACTACTTTGTGCCACGAGTAAAATTTAAAAAAAATGTTTTTTTTTTAAATGTTCGAATGAAGATGATAGATTCCATGATACTACAGTTTGCCCGCTTAAAGTATTACTGGATTATTGATTGTAAAATGATTGATGTATTTTCTAATGTATACATTGCTTGTCGTCTGCTTTTTACGATTCCAGTAACTAATTGGAAATCTAAAACAGCATTTTCTGCATTAAAACGATTAAAGACATGTTAAGTTCAAGTATTGGGAGATAAAAGATTATCCTCGTTAGCAAGGTTGAATATTGAAAGCGAGATACCTGAATCGCTTGATTTATAAGAAATTATACAAGACTCCTTAAGGCAAAATCAAGAAAAAATAAATCGACTAGTATTTTCTAAACTTAAGTACTACTATGGTCATTGTAATCACTATTTAGCTAAATATTTGAGACTTTAATAAAATAATTGTTAACTTTCGACATTGTGTATCCCATTTATCAGTATAAACAACGGATAAAAGGCTAAATTTTGAATCGGGGGGGGCCAGTCTGATGGCAGCATAGGGCACCAAGCGCTTCTAATCCGACCCTGCTGATAAGTTCTCTACAATCGTCAGAAACACGGCAAGTTTCCTTACAGAACACCGATATCTGAGCTTGACACCACTACTACCACTATCCTTACAGAACACCGATATCTGCGCTTGACACCACTACTACCAGTACCCCTTGTGTAGGCCAATATTTCCTATAACTAAATACGCATTTAAAACAGTCCACTGCCTTTGTTTGAAGTTTGCAAAATGCTCAGCAGATGCGGACTCGTAAATTACATCATACTTGTTGACAATTTGAATTTAAGCATTGGAACACGATGTGACATGTATTTTACTGTAATAAACATAATGTTCGCAGTCAATAAATTCTTCTCCTTGTTAATGGTATAAATGATTCTCTTTCATACTGCCTAAGATTTTAGTTTTTAACTAATTGAAAATATAATTAAATTTGTTATAGAAGTAATTTCAGCCAGTGTATTTTTGGTCAGTCGAGTAGGCACATTCCTCTGTGCCCCCTAACATAACAATATGTGTATAATCTTTATTCCATCTGAGTTTCTTACACTATAATTCCTATAGATTATCGACTATAATCTATAGCGATTTTTTTTTTTTTTTTAGTTAAAAAAGTGTATTAAACCTTATTTATGCGGCCATGGCTTTGTGTTTAATTAAGTTATTTATAAGTATTTCGATAACGTGGTCTTCAGCTTAAATAACTTAAATATTTATACTGATAATATAATTTTGTATGAAAATATAATAATTACGAAAGTGTGATGTGTCTGTGTAGAATTTTTTCTATGGCGAACGATAACTGCCGTAAATTCGCACAGAATCAAATAATGTTTTGCATATGTGCCTAAGTTGTAAAGGACTCAAGGCTTATTGATTTTGGTGAAGGTCGGTTAAGGGGAAGGGGTAGTTTACCTGCAACCTTTTATGTTTTAACAAGAGTAAAGTACTTTATTTTCACTGTAGAACGCTAGATGAAATATCTATAAATGAAGAGGGTATTTGTAGGGGGAGGGGGTAATTTTCTATAAATGAAAATGATAGTTGAAGGGTGAGGGGATATTTTGTTATATATGTGTACTACGTTGTCAGCAACAAAGAAGTAGTTTGTTTTTAAAATTCTTTTCCGGCCTGTTTGACCTAGTCCAATGTTTTCTGCAAAACCAGACGTTTCGGCAGTGCCATCGGCTGCTATCATCAGTGAAAATTGAGTGCGCTAACGAGAGGTGGTACACGTTAGTGACCGCAGTACTGTGGTTAAGGGTGAAGAAAGAAGTAGTTTCTATGAAAATATTTAATTTCGAAAATGATTTTAAATATGAATGTCAGAACATGGAAGTCATCTATGCTTCTCCATACCGATATTTTTATTCAAGTTTTGAAAATGGTGCACCTGTCGCCCGGTTGTAATCCTTTAAACCATTAAAGATTGCAAAATAAAATGCTTAATTGATTTTATTACTTTACAGAGTTGTTTCACACGTTCCAAAAGTCGACCGTATAAGGTGACGAAGTGTGTAGCTCTCGTGTTCCCGTAACGTTGTCAACAGGAAGTATCACGGACTGGAGCAAAAACTTTTCCTCCGTATACAGACGCCGGCTCAACGTCACTAGAAATCAATTTACTGTTCTTCTCACGCGATTTGATAAGTAATAATAACCAGTCTGTCTCAAAACTTAATACCTTTCGTCGAGCAACTTCCAAAGCTTTTCAACAAATACATTTCCTAGCTTTTAGTATATGTTCGTGCCTGACTTTTAATAGTTACCGCTACTTTATGTCTGGCCGCGATTGGAGTGCGCTGGGTAGGTAAAGTGGGGGAATGGGCAGGCTTGTCGCTTGTACTACCTTTTCCCATACTTACACTCATAACGTGCTCCCTGCTCCTCATTCCCGTATCAGCTGTCGGCGCGTAAACGGCGTGTATATAATTGAGATTTCTGTATTACTTATTAATTGTATATAATTGAGTTTATTACTTATTAGTTAATAGAATTTAGTTACTAGGCTATAGTGAAGTGCCGTGTATTGTGCCTCCTTTCGAACTTTTGACCACTATGATCAGGAGTGAAACATCTTCACCCGGGCCATCTAAGAGGCACGTGATTCACGAGAAATAAAGGAAGGTTCTAGGAAACGTGATGTCCGCCATGGAAAAAGAGCGTTTGGACAAGAAACTCATGTTCCCTTTCAGTAGCCCGACTAAACGAGCAGAAGCATATACAGGTATGCCTAGAAGAACACTTCAGGCAATCCATCGGGAGCTACAAACTGAGGGAACCGTAATTTCACCGAGCAAAAAAAGGAAAGCTCCAACAAGGATTCCCAAAGAAGTCGACAGTTTCGATAGAAACATAATAAAGTCAACTATCGAAGAGTTTTATTTAGTCAAGAAGACAATCCCATGTGTGCGGAAACTTATCAATGAACTGAAGGTGAAAATGAATTTTCCATTTGAACGAACTAAACTGAGAGAGATACTGAAAGAAATGGGATTCAGATGGAAAAGAGCTGTGAGCAAGAGGAAAATTTTAGTGGAGAGACACGACATAATTGATTGGCGGTGTAGATATTTGATGCGTATGCGAAGAATACGAGAGGACAATCGAAACATATTTTTTCTTGATAAGTCATGGATCGACTCCAACCTAACGTTTCGTAAGTGTTGGCAAGGACCCGGTGTCGTTGGAGCGATGGAGTGTGTTAGTGGAAGTAATAGGATTATTGTTGTTGGTATTGGCTCTGAGGAGGGATTTCTACCTTGGGCCCAACTGTTCATTAGGGCTGTTGTGGCTACTGGGGATTACCACGATCAAATGAATTACGACAATTTTTCGAAGTGGGTAACAGAGAAGGTCATCTTCCAACTTGCCTGCTAACAGTGTCGTCATCATGGATAATGCTCCCTACCACAGCAAAATAGAGAACAAGGTCCCGAATAGGTATGATACAAAAAAAAAACAGTGGTCGAATGTCTGACAAAGGCGAACATTCCAGCTGTCCTGGAAATGAGGAAACCTGTACTGTACGAACTAATTGAGAAAAATAAACCGACTAAAGTGGACTACAAGATCGATAGAATCTTCGCACAATATGGACACGAAGTAGTACGCCTCCCGCCCTACAACTGCGAATTAAACCCCATAGAATTAATATGGGCAATAATGAAAAGATTCGTTCGGGAAAATAATGTTGGAGATTTAAGAATTCAGCGCCTTCTCCAGCTTTCAGAAGAGGCCATTAAACACGTCGCCAATGAAGACTCGAAAAAATGCTGTGACCACATAAAGAAGTTGGAAAATGAATATTGGGAAAAAGACGGACTAATGGAAAATGCATTAGATCAGTTTGTCATCGCTGTGAGCGAGGAAGAAGACAGTGAAGAGAGCGGCCTCAGTGACTTGTCAGAAGATTAAGAGGAAGATATTTAGAAAGTAAAAGTTAATATAAATTAATAGAAAATAAAATTTAAAAATGTTTAATATAAAAATTTTAAAATAAAAAATATGAAAAAAAGTTGTAACTCGCCATATTTTCTCACTTCTATGGGAAAATATGCCTGTCCCAAGCCAGGCTGTCACATTCGAAGAGATTCAATCGTTTTCTTAGGTAAAGAACGTAGTGAATCACGGTGAAAATGACGAAAAAGTAGGAGGGCAACTTTTTTCATATTTTAGAGCAAGTAATTATCTTAATTATCTTAGAGCAAAAAATTCAAACGCTATTCAATTAATAAGAAATTAAACATATACACTAAGTATAAACACCCATCACTACTAACTTTAACCCATGGAACAGAATGACAAAACGACATCCAAAAACAGCAGTTACTATACTTTTTTTATAACACCAAAGTGGTCGCCGGGTGTAAGGGTATACACCAAACAATGCCCCGTCATAAATATGTCGAAAAGCCTTCCCTTTGTGACAGATTGGATGGCCTTCAACACGACACATTTGTTTCTAAAACTAGTGTTTCCTGTAAAGTAATTCTTATATTATTGTATTAACACAATACAAAAAGCACATAGTTTTGTTTCATAATTTTTGTTGTCATCAGACACGTGTTTTGGCTGTTACACCTTTATTAAAAGAGTAAGAACGACGTATACTATGTTCTTTTATTGTCATCCATAAGTAGGCCTTTGTTTTGTGGCGGTAGCGGCTCGCTTGTCACCAGAGGCTTGCGGTATAAGCTTTTCGAATAACGACGTATTCTGTCTAAACCATCGGCAGTAGGATATTAGAATTTGCATTAAAAATAACTTTGGACTATTTACTACAACTTCTCGCTTACACTATATGTCTATCTTTAGAAATAAAAAAACTTCCTCCCAGACGACACATTGTAATACACTTACTGACAGAATTAAAAAATTACAGAGATAATAATTCGACCAAAAATCTATTTATAGTGTTATGACAATCAAAATATGTTCATAATAAAGGAAATATTATTTTGAATAAAACGTTATACAAATGAACTCCATAAGTTTCATATTAGGATTGCAATCACTGGTTGATTGAAATGTTGCACTAATTTGCACGGGTGAACAAAAATTGATAAAATATTTTTTTATGATAAACAAAATTATATTATAGACATATAATTTATACAGAAATGAGCAGCATAAGATGTAGAATTACATTACAAAAAGAAATTTATAAAAATGTGTACTTCATATTTCTGAATGTACATACTGAATGGATAGTACAAAGTAGTAACAATGCATCTGCCGGTCTAGTGGTGGGGACGCCAAGCCGCGCATTCCAATCGCGGCCAGACAGTAGAGTTTGAAAAATATAATATTACACCAGAAAATTAAGAGTTTGAAAAACATAAATTTTTACAAAAACGCTAAATTCTTTATTTTAAGTGTTACTGTGTTAGAAGCATTGTATAACACATTAAACGTTATGTTTTCCTCAACCACGGCTTTTATTTATTCCAGTAGTAAACTAAAAACCAAAAACCGTTGTCACCTAACCTCACAAATGAAAACAACACGTATTTTTGCTTTGCATTAAGTAATAGGACAATTTACAATTTGTACGCTTCTTCTTTTCCACATCGTAATATATCGATTCAATCGCATATTATATAAAACATCAAAAATGTACTGCAGGAATCAATAAATGTACAGTTCCGATGCCGCTAAATAGCTTTTGTTTATTTACTTGTTACTATGGTGATTAATTCTGGTCTCCATGGTGTTGTTGACATCTTTATACGCGTCAACGAAAAGGAATAATTAAAGGGGAATAAATCGTGTGGACGGTGAAAATATTAAATTCCAAGTTAGACAGTATTTTTTGCCATGTGTCAAAGGTTACCTGTGCAAACTTTGGTGGCAATCGGTGTAACGGTGTGGATTTGTATTCCGTACACATAAATCCTCAGACTTTGAGTTATATATATATATATATATATATATATATATATATATATATATATGGATAGATAGTTTTATAATTTCTCTTTCCTGGATTTGCTTGGTCAAGTTGCATCAGTCCGGACGATCTCGCGGGCCTGCTCCTACGCTTTCACACCGACCGTTGTCCTCCTAACATGGGATGTCGATCTCAGGGTTTACTCGTGGTCGTTGTGTCCGTCCAAGTTGCTCTTGATTTAGACTTTGTTAACAGCCATCGATAGCTGATGATCTCGAACGCGTGGTACTATTTCAGCCGCTCCCTCGACGCTATACTCCGGTTTCCCAACGACTGGCTGGAACTCGAACTTGCCACCGCAGACTTCCAAGTGACTGTGAGAAACTGCGTAAACTCACAGCTCATTAGTGCTTTTATAGATCTACGCACATAACGTCATTATACATTCTGGACTGTAAAAAAAAATTGACCTCGTGTTGGCCAACATGAACTTCCGGTTTCTAGACCTTTCCAAACCACATCTTTTCAACTGCATGTGATTGCATAACTAATTACTTTGTCATTTGCATAATTGTTATTAAAATTTCTTTAATACTAAAACAATTAGTTATTAATAGTTATTCCAATTTGTACACTAATATAGATGACTTATAGTGTGTCTGTTAATTGTCTTACTGTTAATTATCTTCACAATTCGTTACGCGCACTCACTTACCTGTTGGCTCAGTTGGTTTATTGTTTACAACAAACTAAATTAATAGGACGGCACTCTCATTCGTTGGTTTATTCTACTAACGCCACAAGGTTCACTTTCTATACAACAAAAACTACGGCTACAATCATCATCATCATCTTCAGATTAAACAAATCGGGCATTTTTCTTGAGTATACTCATAACATAGAGTTCCTGCCGTATGTCTGCATTTCTTCGGCGTTTCTAAAGAGTATGTCCTCCACGTGCCTGAGAAAACGCATTTCGGCAGCTTCAATACGACTGGCCTGGGATTCCGATAAATTTCAGTTCTAAGAACCTTAGAGAAGTGAGGGGATGGCCTTCACCTTGTAACACTTTAGGCGTCTTTCTTTACTCGTTTATTTTAGAGTTTTCCGACGTTTCCGCACATGGTTGAACTTATACTCGTATAGGTTATTCACCACGTCATTATGTGTATTGTAAAACATATTATAGCCCGCATATTCAAAATTACTGACCTTCTCCAAAACAGTACCATCTATAACAATTTTGGCTCATATGGGGTCAGCTCCATGAAAAGACGTCATCTGCAATCAGGGAATATTTTACGGTCATTAGAGTGCAGGATTCAGTGCGAGTGTTAACACAAATGGCATTGACTGTTTATTTGTTTTAATTGCGGGCTAGTAAGTATTGTTACGTATTGCGGAAAAGTGGTACACCATTACAGAACATTCTCGGTTATTCCAGAGAAATGCGGCTGTAATGCTGTGTTCGTACGTGATCTCAACATGCGTTGGCCAGACTGTTCCAGATTCGCCGGCTTCGCGCACTGTGTCAAGGTCGCAATCAATTACGTTCTGGTGTTTCCTAGTAGCGTTCTTGACGCGTAGTATGGAATTTCAGCGGAGTATAAATACAAGTACTCTTAGTTCAGTTAGCGACGCTTAGTTCAGTTATTTTCGGGCGATTTACATAGTGCGGTTTGAAGTAATGTGGCGAAGTGTTATGTTTTTTATAATTGTGCGGGACAATTGTGTTTTATATTAGTTGATATTATTATTGCGTGTGAACAATTTTTATCTCATTTGTTGTAAGAGACTATCTTGTTGATTACAAACTGTTTAATTGTGATCATAATAGCTTTCTTGGTGTCTTGATTTTGTTTTTCACTGTACCATACGACGATCACTAGACCGTCGTAACACAGTCACTTAGTGACTACTTTGACTAGTGAAAAGTTACTAGCAAGGCTGCATGGCTGACTAAACGATCACAGAACATTCAAAATGGCATTGAAATGGGACAAATGAGGATATTCCTAAATATTAAATGGAAGGAAAAAGATAAAGAAAAAGTTTGTTTTGACTACACCAATAGAAGAAAAAACTTGTAATTTTATTATATAAATATATATATATATGTACATAGTATTTACGTTGCAATGCGATATTGCGTGTGCGCGCGAGTAGAGGAAATCAGCATGTAAGCAAAGAAAGTCATGACCTTGTAACGTTTCGTGAATTATTCAACAGCTGAATCGTTCTAAACAAACACCAGAGTTTATTCCCTAAGCTTACGAAGGATTAGGTTTCGGTAATTATAAGTAGGTCTTCAGTTAAGGGTCCAGTAATTAGCTCCCATTGAAGTCCAAAAGTTTCTAACCGCGCCCGATGTGATTGCATTACAACTTGTGTTCCAGTGTCTGGTTACACAAACATCCGAGGCGGTTATCTCAAAATAGTTTGTGTGTTTGTTCGTAATCATTTTACAGTGAGAAGGGTTAAATAAAGATTATATCTGACACAATCAAGAGGAACCAGATTTTATAAACTATTAGAGTCAAAATACTAAATCCACACAAATGTAAATTTTTAAGAAGTCTATAGAAATTCTATTTAAGAATTTCTTAAATCGACAGAGTTTTCAAGGACGATGCCTTTAATACTTTTATTTTTAAATGTTTGCTTTATTTTGTATCTTAATGCTTGCTTATTTATATATATTGTTGATGTTTAATTTTTGGTATGAAGATCCGCTTCTATAACTGCGAATATATCTTGTATCTCTTATTATAAGTTTTTAGTTAAGTGTAACTTTTGAAACTTGGTGAATCTGTTTTGCAAATTCTCAAAGTAAATAGAAATTTAAATTTCATTTTATTAATTTACTTTCCATTTTAGTCACGGTCCTTATGAAATAACTTGTCATTACCTTCCCTCTTTCTCGTCTTTTGTCTTCCAGTACGTCTTCATCCTTTTACTACGTACTTTAACGCTTTTTCTGTTTAATCTTTATTTTTATAACAATTCTTTCTTAAACCCTTGATTTCTTTATCCTTTTCATAAAATCTATTCTTTCACTACGATCATTTCTGTTAGTCTTTTTAAGTTCAACGAGCCAACGAATATTCGTTCCTCGAGTTTTATCAAAATGATCAATTATTCTATTAATTAATCCGTCCGAATTCTCCGTGGAATGCAAACCTTCGTTTGCTGATAGAATCCGAATTTTTTTTTCAGTTTCTAGATACAACTCTTTGTTGTTCCTTTTCTTCCATCTACCTCCATTTTATTTGGGCCAAGAAATTTAGCGTGTTCTAAGGAAATTGATCTAATTCTTCAATGTCTACTTTTTGATTTTGAACTAAGTATTCCGTTCCGTAAAAGCATTCCGGTTTTATAACAGTATTGCAATGTTGCTATTTCTGCTTTTATCAAGATTTATTTTGTTGTTGTTGAGGTCCTTCGTGATCGTTAAGCTAATTCTTTTTTCCAAGATCTAATCTAATTTAGTCTACCTTTTTGTCTAAGATAAATTGTTGTACTGTTTCTCTAAGGTAACTAAACTTTTTTACTTTGTTGATTTTCCTTATTCTGTACTGTGAATAATATAATTTTCTAATTGTATTATTCAGAACGCAATTGAAAAGCATCATAGAAAGGGCATCACTCTGTTTGGCCTCCATTTTAATTTTAGATCGTTCTGAAATTTCTCTGAGAAATTTAGTTTTAGATTTTTAGGCGTATTGTTAAATTTTGCTTAACTATTGCCAGAATAGTGTTACTTTCCGCGCACAAATTCCTGAAGTGTGCTAGAAAATGTAATCAACGGAGCTTTCTAGAAGACTCCACACACTATTTTAAAGTCTTTGTTTCATAGGCAACGATTCCTTTTTATATGGATTCATAATCTGTTCTACGCAGGATTTTCTTTTTCTAAATTCTGCTTTGTATTCACCGATTTGATTATCGACACGCGCTCTTCTAACCGATTCAAAAATACTTTGAACAAGATTTTAAATGTCACAGACAATGAAGGTACCATTCTATAATTTTTTGACATCCGTCTTATCCCCTTTTTGTGTAATGTGTGTATGAGACCGCACTTCCATTCTCGTAACATTTTTTGGTTCCCAGAATTCTTCCGAAAGCTTTTGAAGTTTTCCAATCATGTCTTTGTCGGTGCTTGTCTACATTCCTCCTTTAATCGAGTAATCCTTGTTATTTTTAAATAATTCGATCATATTCCATATTCAGTTAGGCCAGTTTATAATATAAGATGTTTGAGGCTCTCTTTCATCAAATTTTAGCGTGATTTTTTGTGCCGTTTATTACCTGTTCAAAGTATTCTACTAAACTTTTGTAGTTGTCTTTATTATTTATGGTTAGATATCCAATTTCATTTTTTGGCATAAGCCAAAGGGCTGATGTTTTGTTAATTTCTTTGTAAGCGTTTATAAAAATTGTGTGGGTATTATCCTGGAAATCTTCTTCAAGATGATTCACAGAGATATATCATTGTTTGATAGATCCTAAAACCTTTGCTGTTAATTTTCTTTAATTTTTTAAGGTTTTTGTATTCTTATTCCTTCTTTGTAATAAACAATTTTTCCAAGACTGATATCTTGTTTCTAATCTGTTTTTGCGGTTAACGTTACACAGTCTATGTTTTCTGTGTGTGTTCTTAGTCCTTTTAATGAAGCTATTTCTTTAGTCGTTTATATTATTCTGAAGTCGTGAGATTCCTTTTTTTTTTAATCCGCCATCTAAGAGACATATGCCAATTTCAGTTCTTTATTCTTTTTTTTCTCCAATATTCTTCCATCTTTTCACTGTCTCTTCTTCCTGTCTTCAATCCACTTTGAACCTGCGTTTTTCTCTCTCCTACCCTGGATTCCTTCCATTTTTAACACTTTTGCCCGAAAAACGTCTCTTTCAATTGCTTCTTCTGTGTATATATTAATTTTTCTAAATCCTTTTGGATTTCTTTAATCCAACTTGATTTTAAGTTCTTCCCACACAGATCTTTGAAGATCTGTTTTGTTAACCTATTGTCGTCCATTCTATATAAATGTCCAAAAAATAATAGTTTTTTTCTCACGGTTTCTGTTATATTTTCTGTACACTGATATATTTCATCATTACTTCTTAATTTCCCACATTCTGAAGGTTTCCGTAGGACTAATATTTTCCTAATAATTTGTCTTTCCAATATTTCTAGTTTGTCTGAATTATAATTCAACGCTAGACATTCACTTGCATATAGGCATTCTGGCCTCACTACTCTACTGTAATGCCTTATTTTCGCATTTTTAGATATGCACTTTTTATTGTAAATATCTTTACTTATACCATATGCTCTTTCCATCTTATAAATCCTTTCATGTATAGCAGATTTTTCTAAACCATTTTCTTGAATTATTTCCCCTAGATACATAAATTTTCGAACCTCGAACATAAACTATTCTACCAATATCTGTTACCAGGAATTATATGGCGCAATTTTAATGTTCGTTGTTTGTGAGAAATTTGTTTTTTCCTGCAGAATTTCTTAATACTTATGTTCTACTGGCTATGTCCTCTAAAAAATTAACTTGTGTTACTGCAGATGTCAGATGTTCAGAAAGTATAGTAAAGTCATCTGCGAATGCCAAACAGTCTTTGTTCTTTATTGGAACTTTTATTATTTTATTTTGTCTTTGTTTCTGTATTTGCAAACATTGTAAGTGCATTTAGTTTAAAAAAGGTTAGTTTAATTTTCATAACACCTACGGCGATTTATAGTGATAAAAACACTGCGTTTATTAAAAATGTATAATGGTTGCCGTCCGATTCTATGTATAAATTACAAATCCCCAGGTACAGTATAGCATATTTACACTTAAACCAATTACCTACAAGCGTGCACGCTTTCCTCGTGACAGGTATCAATAAGCCAGAAACGATTTCCAAACTCCCTACATTCGGTAGATTTGTGTCAAACGCAGTTAACCTGTCACTACACGACAACGTTTGTTTGGTGACATCTGTCCACCTGGGGTCAGTAGGCCTATAGGGATGAAGTCCGTTTGATCTGCTTAACTTAACGATATTCCGTCTCAATTGATATTTGTTAACTACGTTCGTTAAAGCATTCTGTCACCCGTTAATCTCCATCTTGAGTGTCTTCTCCAACACTTCTTTCTGTTGCAGATCTGCATCAAATCTGGCATGTTACGACTATCGTAATAAGGAAGCTAACACCTTGTAGTTAAAAAATTTCTAAGTCAGAAATTTTATAATTTCATAATCACAAGCTGGAGTCAATTTAAAACACTGATTGACAACTGTATAACTTAGACAAACCATTCAGCAAACCCTAAAATAATTGCACTTTTGAAGAACAATTTCAACCAATTAAAATTTGTAATCGTACAGGTCGTAGGTACATTTTTTTGAAATAATAGCGGTTTCTGACTTGTGACATTAATGAACAGTGCCTTGCGAATGAGACCCGTATGAGCCAGATTCTAAGAGGCAAAGCGAATCTTTTTATTATATCTTTTTATAATACTTATAATACTCTCTCACTCTCTCTCTCTCTCTCTCTCTCTCTCTCTCTCTCTCTCTCTCTCTCTCTCTCTCTCTCTCTCTCTCTCTCTCTCTCTCTCTCTCTCTCTCTCTCTCTCTATCTATCTATCTATCTATCTACCTCTCTCTATCTCTGCCTAAAGTGAAACGCGGCTCACCGGTCATGAAAAAAAATTCAAGAAAACGACCAAAAGCCGCAAAAAGTGATACTAAGATATTTTCTGAAAGTTAGAATACAATCACTCACAACCAAATCTCTGTAGGTTGGTTCCGTTTAGCGGACTCTTCAGGGGTTGCGAATGCCTTTCGTATTTTCTTTAAATATTTTTGTTTAATTTTAGTTGATGATTTGCTGCTGCATTTGCAAACACTGTGTCACCTGAACGTATCAGGTTAATATCCATTACGCCTGAGGACGATCATAAATTTACAGTGTCCTAAAAGTAGTGTTTATTACGATTACTCGATCCCAGACAGAAAATCGAGCTGGACGTTAAGCCTGTAGGTTTTAAGATCGTATACAGAGAACATATATGTAGATAATATAATGTATTCGGCTGGACAACAGGTTTACTGTGGATATGAAACAGAAATGTCTAGGTTAAAAAGCGCTAGAATAAGAGCAGGGTAAATGTTCATAGCGGAACGACGACGCTGACGTAATGGTGTTGTAACAAAGCTATAAAACAACGGACAGTTGTAAAGCCAAGGAAATTTTAATTTCGATTTCAGGCATAAAAATTTTATTTGTTTTCTGAGCCGTATATTATTATATCAAGGTTCTGTGTCTTTCATATTATCAGGCCACTGACTATCCTATAAGCAACAATCTCTTTTTTTTTAATAACAACGAAGCCCTAATAAAAGCAATTTAGGCCTACTACTTTTGAATAAAATATTATGATTAGATAACGTAAACTTATCAAGCAGTTTAATAAAAAAAAACAGTTACATTTATTCCCTACATAAAATTGATTTCTTACAATGATTCATGTCTATAGTATTACCATAAACTTTTTTTTTTATTCAGTTTGTACGGAATTAATATTGCTTGAATTGCCTGCTCGAAAATTTTTGTTTCTATGTTGTTACAAATTTCTATTAAGCTACCCATTTTATACTCTCGTTGTGCCCTGTGGGGAGAGTGTCTCTCCTGGCACTAGTTTTTTGACGGTATATTATCTTCTTCCTATCAAAGTCCTGCCTGTCTAGAATCAAAATCTCTCCACTTAGGCTGAGAATCGTGTTTTTTATTCATGACATTAATTTTCATGCTTTTGCGTTCAGTAGGCAGTTTGTCTGCTATTGTCCTTTAAACCACTGCAGCAAGCACACAATTAACAACATACTGTTTGAAACACAAAGCCAATCTGTCATTTTTCTCAATTTGTTCACCTTTCCAATAACCTATTTATTTAAAATTTTTTTAGTAAATAATTTGTAACATAATAAATCCATTCTTTGTTCCTGCTTTTCCCAAGAAAGTTAATTTAATAATCTCTCTCTCTCTCTCTCTCTCTCTCTCTCTCTCTCTCTCTCTCTCTCTCTCTCTCTATCTCCCCCCCCAGTAGCATAATAAAGAAAATTTGACTTTATTTTAATCGGATGAGAGAGAGAGAGAGAGAGAGAGAGAGAGAGAGAGAGAGAGAGAGAGAGAGAGAGAGAGTGAGAGAGAGAGCAAGGGATGAGGAGGGGGGAGGGAGCAGGGGGAGAGAGAACAATCGACTCTTGTGAGCTTTAAAGGAAGCAAATAAGATTCTTTTAATAGAAAAAAATCAAGAAGCGTTGTAAGCTACCTGTACTGTACTACCGACTACAGAAATCTACCTTGTGATGCAATGACTTTTTTTGCAAATGTAACACGTTTTTGAGATTTGTTCCTTGTTAGTTTCAGTTCGATTTTGCAACTGAAAAGCCATTTGATATTCAACACGAACAGGTGATATTTCACACACACACACACACACACACACACACACACACACACACACACACACACACACACACACACACACACACACACACACACACCCACCCACACACACACACACACACACACACACACACACACACACACATTCTACCTGTCTGTCTGTCAATCTATCTGCCCTCTCTGTCTGTATGTTTCTCTCTCTCTCTCTCTCTCTCTCTCTCTCTATATATATATATATATATATATATATATATATATCCCCCCCCAGGAGCATAATAAAGAAAATTTGACTTTATTTTAATCGGATGACCGCCCTCGGACTCAATTATATCGTAGTTGACATTGCTTTCTTCGTAGTAGTGTCAGAGGTCAATGATATTTAGAAAGACTTAACATTTTCCATTTAGATTCATTTAGAGGTAAATAGTATCACAACAACATGGCTGGGACTTGACTTGATTTATATGGATGCTATTTCCATTACTGTTGTAGATAGGAGATAACTTTATGTACCTCCTTGTAGAGTTATAAATTCTTATTTTAAAGCTGACAATAACTCCAATTTTTAAAAAAGTGGAGTTAACACCCTTTACTTCTAGCCCCCAGATTTGTAACATAATAAATCCATTCTGTGTTCCTGCTTTTTCCAAGTAAGTTAATTTAATAATCTCCTTCTCTCTCTCTCTCTCTCTCTCTCTCTCTCTCTCTCTCTCTCTCTCCCTCTCTCTCGCTCTCTTGTGTAGTTACAAAACAACATGAAAACAAAATAGCAAGCCGATTTTTGTTATAATTTGTAGAAAGACTGGTACGTACGAGTTATTTATTTATAAATTGTTAATAAATGTTTTTATTTAATTAATTTAATTAAATTCGGTTATTGTTTTTGGTTGTTTGTTAAAAAATGTTCAAAATGTTCGATTATATTTCTTCGAAGCTTGTTTATGGAGTGACGTTTCTTCGGTTGACTAGACGAATCTACGAAGTCGATCTCTCACTGAAAGTACATTTTTATTTTATTAAATAATTACTTACTTGAAGTGAAATTGGCTGACCACGCAGTGTTGAGGTGACAATCTAATTTTAGATTTATTCACCATAAATTCAATTTGCCGCTGTCCGTGTTGCCATCCATTGAGAGGTGTCCACCTGTTCTGTAATAACCTAGTCTACTGAAATAAATCCTCTCACTCTATTTTGTCGTATAAAATTATGATTTATTCTCTGATAATATTCTTTGAATTGTTTTAAAAATATAATAAACTGTTCTTGGTTCAATTTGCTTTACAATAGAATTTAGTTTTATGAAAATCTTGTCTCAGGGTTGGTAGTTCTGATTTGCAATTATCAGACTGCTTAAACTTATTTTTTGGTTAAAATATTTAGTTAAAATGTAGGTTCTTTTAGACTGCAGAATACAAATAAAACAACTAGAAAACTTATACTACCATTATTGGGTAGTCGGAGAGTGATTACACATCAATTACATCTTAATGCATAACAGAAAGTATTATGACCATGCCTGGTTCCGTCATTATAGGTTAACTTGGTGTATTGTAACTGTCACCAGTGAACGTTAAATGAGTTAATAATTCTTTTATAATACATAAAATATGAACACAATAAAATAATAAATCAATTCAGTGTTCTAGTAAGAATCAAATGAACAGTTATATTGGATTACTTCGATCAGGTAATCGTTTAATTATTATAATTGTATTTCGCTTGGTATGAACTTCTTTTAATAATAAAATAACGAAATATTGTAATAATAGTAGACTCTTTCTTAAAGTTAAACATAAATTACATTTTCATTTCGCTTTTGATAATTAATCTCGTCAACTGACAATTCCCAAACTCCTGACTAACTGTTGTTAGTTTAACATTGGTTTAACTATTAATGACTTCATCGATATGATATTAATTGAGACACTCTTAGTGTTTATATCAAAAAACTATCATCATCTTTATAACACTTATCTATTAATTAAATAAAATTAAGTTGAGAATTCTCTTTATGATTAACAACTTAATGAAAATAACAAGGTGCAATGCCCTTTATTCGTTAGTATTTACACATAGTATTAATATTGTTCGATAAAATATATCGTCAATTTCTTAACTTCCTTAAATAAAGTAAAAAATCACTTTACTCTCTGTATATCGCGTAATTGCTATGGATTATACATTTAGCAATTCATGTCGCACTATTAAGTCTTCACTAAACTTCGAATATAACGTTATAATGACTTTGCAACAATGAGGTTATGTTTTCATTGTTTACATTTGATAACACGTACAAAGTTAGGTTAGACTGTTGTTTTCTGGCGATGCGGAGCTGCCGTCTGTCTTCTTCAATGGTTATTCAAAATGTGTCCCAAGATGGCGTTCGTTTTTGCTGTTCTCGTTTGCATTCCTTGTAAAATTTATCGAATTCTCTCTTCTGATTGGCTAAGGATCTTTACTTGAGCGCACATACACCCCTTCGCTAAATTATTTAATTGTTACAATAAGCGTGGGTCTTCGGGTTCAAGAGTACGAACTGACGCTAAACATTTTTCCGAAATAAATCAAATATTTTTAAATTTATATAACTTTCTTATAACACCTCAGATTGTGAATCTGAGCTTACATTGGCGAACATTTGGCTCTTAATTTAGAGTCTACACATGATATATTTTTGTCCATGATTAAGGAAGATATTGTTTGAAATTAACACTTTGCACTATTTCTTAATAAATTTATGTATTCTTTGACTAAAACTAACTAATGACAATCACATCTCTTCGAGATTATGCTTTTCAAGTCCTTTTACACTCTTTACTTATCATCTACTTAGGATTATTAACAAAATATATCTCCTATGCTAAGGTTGCATTAGGCCTATGAGTCTATTAACTATATTGACTAATTACATTTGAATATTTGTTTCTGGACAATTTCTGTGGTGTCCCAATTACACATACAGTGTCAGTACAACTACTGTTTGCTTTAGTTACTGTGAATACATTGTTATTTCCTGGTTTTGAGTCTATTTAATCACCTCTATATTGTACTATAAGGTGTCTCCTTACTTTAATTCATTTTTAATTAAGTAGTGGTCTTTTAAGTCACTATCTTGTTCAGAATTGTTCCTTACAGTTATTACATTGTTTTACAATCTTTTGTTTTACATTGGTTCATTCTCTTGTGTTTAGAACTGAATACTAGTACTTCAGTCACTCTAGTGTCACTTGACAGATGTGCTTAATTATTATTATTATGCCTTCCATTAGTGATAATAATTATCTTACAATATTATATTACTGATGCATCATCTTCCTTACTATACAGGTATTACCCTTTCTGTTTCTGTTTAATTTTACAACTGGTTTTATCTAAACTTTACATGGTGATTCCCATTCTGTCTGTTTTTGGTCATTTAGTTTACATTAATTATCATATAAATACTACTCTAGGTAGCTTATCTTGGTACTGGTAGAAACCTTACAATATCTACTTGATTTTTTGTCTAAGAGATTTTAGTTTAATTATATTTTAGTTATTATTTCTTATTAATCTAAGTGGAAAGTACCTGTATTTAGGTTATGTGTCTTCCCACTCTAAAGCAACAATGGGTTGACTGAGCTGATTTTAATTTACACTTTTAATCTTGTTTTTACTAGTAATATGTTATTAATTATCACCTGTAATTTATTCTTTTTTCTTTCTATTATCACTTTTTTCATAACTTATTTGGTAATTATGACTGTTATCTGACAGTTTTGGTACCCTACTAATTTACATTAATTATGGTCATAATATGTTATTATACTGTTGTTTACAGCTTCTTATTATACTAATATTATTATTACTCTTACTCACTTGGCTAATATTGGATGCCCTACTCATTTACTAGACTGGTGGTCATATTCAGGTCATCTAAGGTAGTCAGTTAGTGTTCTGTCTATATGTCATTGTCTCTCATTTTGTACTTCACTGGTGTTAGCAATTTATTTCATATTTGGCCTTCTTATCTCATTGTTATTGTAATTTTTTGGTTCTTCTTGTGTCACCATTTTGATTGATATCATTATTATTATTATTTCTTCTTTGTAATATGTTTTCTTCTTTGTTTCTTGGTTTCTTAATGACCGGATCTATTGGGTTATTGGATCTATTGTATAATCACTATTTAATACTTTTCTTTCTTGTTAATATTATTATTACCATAACTGTATTAACTCTCTAGTTGTGAGTTCATTCTTTTATTATTATTTACGTATGTAGTTTTCATGCTTGGTATTCTCATTGTAAATACTTAATGAGTCTTGTTCCCCACAATTATTATGACATGCTGCTTATATTTTGACGTTTAATATATCATGGTTATATGTCTCGCTACAAATTATAGACAACCACAAATTACATAGTTTCATAGTCAATTATACAACTATGTGGCTTACGCTTATTTTTTATAATTAAAAAAATTTTTTGGTTTTAAAGATTACAAAACGTTTTCCTCTCTTTCTCCTCTTTTTACGTTACACACACGTGCACGCTCGCGTGTAGCAAGTCTTCAATGATCTCACAACTATTTTCCTCATTTAATGACGTCTTAAAGTTTCGGCGCCTTAACGTTCGTGACGCTATATTTTCATATATATATATATATATCTGCTAAATAAAAACTACAACTTGTACGTTCTCTGCATTCTTATAGGATGTGTTCTGAAAGTGGATGACAAGTACACAAACTAGGATAGTAGCAGACTGAGTAAAAATAGAATTTCAGAACTAATGTAAATGTAGAGACTTCCAAGTATTAGTTGTTAAAATTCAACAGTCCTCTGTAATTCATAAGGTAAAGTTGCATTTAATATTTACAGATGTCGCACACGATAAAATCTTAGAAACAATTTAAGTACTATATTTGGTTGGATAAATCTGTTCATACTTCGTATGATAAGATTTCGTACATAATGACGGTGGAGTGATCAATTTATATACAAAAATGTATATAAATGCAAGAAGTGAAAACGAAAAGAAAATGAAAATCGAAGAGAAAAGGGGGACGACATTAAGATAAAAGTAAAGTGGGACACGGCGAGGCGTCAGTCGTAGTTAAATAACATAAACATCATCAGCATCATCAGCATCATCTTCTACCTTGTCGACAATCCGAGTATAATTATCATTTCGTCTTCTAAAACACTTCTGTTTTAAATCAATCAATATTGGAAAGAGTAATGTTATGCCCATATATAGTTATAATAATAATAATTATTACCACCACCACCACCACCACCACAAATTCAACAATCTGCGGCTTAGTACCGAAACTTTAAAAATGTTCTACACAGTAGCCAATGAAGCTATGTAAGATATATAGCCTTTCTCGTTGTGTGTGTGTGTGTGTGTGTGTGTGTGTGTGTGTGTGTGTGTGTGTGTGTGTGATAGAGAGAGAGAGAGAGAGAGAGAGACTAGAATTGATGAGGAGAGGATGAGGAGATCCGTTCGCTCAGAACATCGAATAAACATAACCAGTAACAAATTTTGTGCAAAAACTGTATTTTATAAACTTCTATATAAACGTTTCTTTTAACCCTCGATTTACGTCATTTTAATACAAACATTATTTTAAAAATTCAATAAATATTTGTTCAGTACCTCTTATATATTTAATATAAATATTATTACTTTTATTATGTATTATTATTACACTATTATATATTTTTATTATTATATTTTACTATTTATTATAAAATTAATTTTTGTATACAAGAATAATGTAATATTTGCGTATTGGTGTAATATTTAACAAATTTTTATTAATGTCTCTTCATTGTTATAATTTTTTTTGATAATCTGTTAATGTAAAACAAAAGACGACAAATAGTTCATTATAATCCAGGTATTTTTTCAGAAGCAAATAAAAATTGTTATTCAAAAAATAATTGATAATTTATGTAAAAGTGTTTGAGAACAGAGGGGGGAGTAATGTGCAGAGGGGGGCGTATAGAGTATGAAGAACGTTTAATTATTCAGCAGCTGAATGCATGTTAAACAACCACAATGGGGTATTTCTTAAATTTATTAAGGTTTCAGCAATTATAAGAAGATATTCCTAGTTAAGAGTCAAGTAATTAGCCGCCATTGACAGCACAAAACTTTGTAACCGCAGCATCCGATCTGATTGCATTAAAACTTGTCTTCGTTGTTAAAGCAAACATCTGAGGCGGTTATCTCAAAGACAGATAATGCACTTATTTGCGTTGTGTTGTGTGTATGTATTTAATCGGAGAGATTTGAAAACACACAGTGTTTACACAAACAAGTACTGTACATAGCAGTAGAGAAAATGAACAATCAAAAACGTTACGTCATTTAATTGTCTGACGATACTCGACTAGCTCTAATAAAACGTCACTTGTTTACAAATTATTATTTCCAGCTAAACAACAATTACCTATAACTATTTGAATATATATTACGGAAATTACAAGTTACTGTAGACACAATTATAATTTCCAGCTAAACAACAATTACCTATAACCATTTGAATATATATTACTGAAAATTACAAGTTACTGTAGACACAATTATTATTTCCAGCTAAACAACAATTACCTATAACTATTTGAATATATATTACTGAAAATTACAAGTTACTGTAGACACAATTATTTTCTTACAATGTATAAAATATTTACAGTCTAGCTACGAGGTTTGTCTAAAAAGTAATGAGACTGATAGTTTAAATTATTTATTGATGTATTAACAACAAAACAGTTTTATCTCCTTCAAAATCACATTTTATCTCCTTGGGAAGCCACACACTTTCGGAGACGTTCCTTTTCTTGGGCGTGGTGAGTCTTTTGTGTGCCACTCTTCACTTTTCCGTTTTGTTTCTGGATCATACTCAAAAATCCACGATTCATCACCTATTATGACACTTTCATAAAATCTGTGTCATTTTCAATGCGTTCAAGAAGGTCAAGACACACATTTTTTCGGTTGTAGCCTACTTCTATTCCTGAGTGAGATTTTTTTTGAACCGTTTTTGCGCAGATTTTGCGCATATTCAAATCATTCGTCAGAATTTCATGAACAATTTCATATCTGGTGATCTAAATTTAGTTCATAAGCAATCATTCTTACCGCCAAACGACGATCGGAGTTGTTGAGATCTCTCACTTTCAACACATTTTCGTCAGTTCGTGCTGTGCTTGGTCGTCCAGAACGGTGTTCATCCTCCACGGTTTCACGGACATTTAAAAATGCTTTGTGCCACCTAAAAACCTGAGCCCGGGACTTCATCTCCGTAAGCTTGTTATAACTTCTTAAATGTTTCTGTTACACTGTCTTGGAGTTTGACTCAAAATTTGATTGCGTAACACTGCTCAATATTACTAAGCTCCATTTTTGTGACATGAGACAAAACAAACACAAAAACTATAGCACAGCCAAATCTGTTAAAGTTAAGAAGCTGAAAATTTTTACGAATATAAACAAATATTACATCTATGAGCTGTTGCATTGTTGGTCTCACAGTGTTGCTATTTCCTTCGTCTCAACCAATATCAGTCTCATTACTTTTTAGACAAAACTCGTATTTAAATTCGACCCTATATAAGTTAGACTTACTTATAAATCTAAGTTTCACAGTCTCAAACTATTTAATTCAAAATAAAATAAGAAAACAGTTATTATATGATAATTAATAAACCTTACGATTTACTATATAAGTCTTATATATTCGCGCGCGCGCGCGCGCGTGTGTGTGTGTGTGATATTGTTACGAGAGTGACCCCGATCGTCGTGTCGTACAGTGGAAACAGAATAACGGACACCAATTAAGTCACTAATCGCAGACTTTAATATGACATAAACAACAGTTAGTAATCAACAAAGGCACTCTAACACAATAATTCGGGTTATATTTTCGCAACAATAAATGTCACCTTATTACAGTTTTGCAGTAATTAACAAAATAATCACTTCTCAATAATCCGCAACAACCGCCGCCAACCGCACTTAAATATCGTCAAATCTAAACTAAACTTGGCCAGGTCCAGCTCCAGGTATGCGGGGCAGCAGCTTGACGTGCCCCGGTAGTCACAGTATCCTGGCAGGATAGACAGACAGAAGATACACGGGACGTCTCGCGCCCTGGTTTGTTAGCGTTATCTAGGCCGCAGCCCGATGAACGCCAGATTATAACAGTGCACCTCGGTTATCCGCTCAGTACAAGGAGTTAGATTGCGGTCCACGAATACACGATGAGCGTATGATGGGGCCATCTGAGTATCCGGACAGACAGACAGACAGAAGATGCACGGGGCGTCTTGCGCCCTGATTTCTGTCCGTTGTCCAGGCCTGAGCCTGATGAACGCCAGGTGCAAACAGGTCCATTTGCTCTGCACAAGGAGTTAGGGTGCGGTCCACGAGTACATGATAAGCATGTACATCATGGGGGCATCACTGCTGTGTTCGTGCTTCAGCCAGTTGCCACGCCGGGGCGCGACTCCATGGTCCCCTAGGGCATCGCCCGCAGGAACGTAGAGACGCGCTGGCGGGGACAAGAGGCTCGATCGCCCGAAGGCGACAGCCGAAACAAAGGAGAGCTACACCACGGCAGTCGGCTCCCGCAAGGAAGGCGTTGCACAACTTCGCGGGAACCCACGTCCCGGGTCGCTGCCCTGCCGAGTCGGCGAAGCAGGTGCTGACGGAGGAATAGTAATTTCTGTCATGTCTGCCACACACTGAGCAACGTCAGAGTCGGCAAGTTGCAAGTATGTGGGTGCTTCTGGAGCAGGTTCAAGGATTCCAGAAGGTTGGTGGGAACGATGCAAAGGGGTTAATGTGAAGAACTACGGGAGTCGTCTAACTATGAAGGGCGCCTGACGCGGCGTGGGGGGTGGATTGTCCATGCTATTGAGTCGCCGGATATGCGGATAAGGGGACTCGCCGGCCTTGGCAAACAAATTAGTCGCCAGGGACCAGACGAAGGCCTCTAGGGTGGGAACACGAAGAGCCCGGTGAATTGCGGAATTCCGCACAAACCACGGGGACCCCGAGAGGGAGCGAAGAGTCCGGGTCTGGCAAGTTGACAGTCTACGCCTCTTGGTGGTCGACAGAGTATCCGGGCGAGCCCGATGACTGCATGCCGCGATCTCGCGCTTGCAGCGACGGAACCTCCATGTAAATTTTGACACTTGGAGAAGTGGAAAAGTTATAGTCTTCCATGGAGGGTGCGTAACGACGAAATGGGGAGACTGTTGGGACCGATCGGTAGGGAGGGAGAGCTTGCATGCCCACAACGGGCGCAGCCCAGGAAATGCTTGTTTCAATTCTATCATACATTCCTTTTACATTGAGAAAAAGAATTAGTAAAGCTAATTAAAGATTAAACAAAAATTTTGAAAATAATTTGGCAAACCATATGTCATAGTTTCAAATGATTTTTTTTTAATATACCCTCGTTATTTATATTTTAATTACCTTATATTTCTACAAGAGAGTAACTCTGTTTTAAAACTTTTAAATATTTAAAATAGTCTTTCTTTCACTTTGTTGTGGCGTCCTTGCTATGGCACTCGGAAATTTAACACACGCCTTCTTCTTCGTTCACCTTTGAACTCTCTTCAGAAACTCTCCTTCCATCCTGCTGTAACTCCTATTTTTATTAACTCCTTTCCCTCGCCTTCTAGTTTTTCCCTGTGTTTGTCTTTTAGTTGTTGACTGGTTGTTAGGGGGGTAAAACGAAATCGCTGTTTTTGATCCAAGATTCCCAAACTTGATGACACATAAGTTCCATGAGAAATTCTTTGACTATTCTCGCTGACGGAAGACTCAAGTTATTTTATTAGTTTTTTCTACTAACTTTCCGGAATTTAACAGATCAAGTGTACTAGCTTTTCTGTCGTGTTTTCAATTTCGGACACTGGATAGTTTCTTTGTTGTGAAATTTTTTTACAATCTTACAACACACACACAGACTATGTATGGTATTGTGACTACGTGACAGTGTTAAGTCAGACTTGAATGTAGCGCGCAAAATTACGCTCGGAATCAAACCAGCTACAAAACCATTTATTTCAGCAGAACCACTCAATAATTTTTTAAAGTACATATTGGGTTTTGGTATATTTAATTAAGACTATGAAAAGGCTTAACCACTCCACGAATTAGTGCCGATTGTTATTCCTGAGTTGTGACAGAGCGACTTTGTTAATAAAACCTTGAATCGTTATAAAATAATACCTTAAGTTAAAGTACTAATATGCATTAGAAATTTTAGTTTACGCTTTTTCATTAGATACAATTTTGTTAAATTGTAATATACGTCTCAACATTTTATTAATGTAACCAAAAAGATTAACGCGTGTTTTGAGTTGCTTTGTATATATGTATGTATGTATGTATTTAGAGAAATAAAAACGTCATGTGGTTATGAGACAGAGAGTAATTGTGAGTGGAAGGAGGAGAGACAGACAGACAGACAGGTAGACAGAGAGAGATACAGACAGACTACAGACGGGCAGTTGGACAGACTAACGTGAAAGAGAAAGATATAAAAATTTAATCTTTACAAAATAAATTAAACTATATTCTGCTGCACTATTCGTAGTTTCTTTGACCTGGAAAACGGAAATTTTTGCTATAAGAACAGATTACGTCATAATAAGGTAATTTTCATGGCGAAATAACGTTGCTGACCTAATGGCGTTGCCATAAAACGATAAAACAACGGAAAGTTGTAAACCGATGGGAGTTTTAATTTAGATTTCTGGCATAAAATTTTTACTGTTTTTCTTAAACTATAAATTATGCCAAGTTTCTGTGGCTTTCGTATTATCAGGGCAAAGAATCCCCTGTAAGCCACCATCTGTACTTGCTAATAACAACAAAACACTAACAAAAATCTGATTACTTTTGAAACCTTATTGGGGTTGGGTGAAATTAAATTATTAAGCACTTGAAGAAGAATCAGTAAGTTTTCTGTTCTTTAAGTTTATGCTTCAGATTAAAATGAGTCACACAAATCATAAATTCTTAGATATTTTATGAGTTTTTTTTTATAGTTTATGTTTGACTTCCTTGAAGATGACAATCAAACTGTGTTCTCAAATCTTTGTATTCTTATATTACCACTAGCGAATGTCTGGCTTATTTCCTCTTAACCTACCTAATTAATGCATCAACATCGAAACGAAGGGCGACATGATATTTTCTCAGTTTCAGTGAGTTAATTTATTTCTCTGTTACAAACTTACACGTTTTTAGTTTCCTTCACAATTTACAATAAACTTTTATAAACTCAGCGTTCAACATCGTACTATTCATATAAGGGAATAAAGAATCGTTCGTCGAGCGTAGTCTGAATAAAATACGGTACGTATGCGAAATAATATAATAAAGTTATTGTAAGGCGCACGAAAAATGTTAAATCCATTTAAGTAGTGTTAGGTTAATGATAATTTAAAGATAAACTAGTGTACCAGATTATAAATAAAGTCTAACAAAGTTAAATAGAGATTATTAAGTAAAACCTATTAAAGTTGCGTCTTTTAAGTAACATTCAAAGAATAATCAATTATTATATGAATTTATAAGTGTGGAGAGGCTTACAAAAATAAATTTTTAGATGAATAAATGAATTTTGTATTTTTTTGTTCATGTACTAAGTCTTTCTCTCATGGACAATAAGGTTTGGCTTTTGAAAGGAAAAGAAGGAGCACCAGCGAAATTGGCTAGTGAATACATACTGAACGAAAGATTTAAAACAGTACATGCCATTTTGAAGTCTAAAATGATAACCAGATGAAAATATCGGTATGGAAAACCATACATGACTTCCATGTTCTAATTAATTATAAAATTATTTTTAATATGTACACTCAGAACAAAACTAAATATATCAGTATGCTTTTGGTAAAACGCTGAGAAAAATACTCAAAATACAAATTGTACCTAGTTTTTAATATTTTAAAAATAAAGAATTAGTTTGATTAAATTATCTTTTATTTAATCAACGTAAAAGAAAGAGAAACCAGCGTTTTTTCTGTGAATTTCTGAAAACGAAAAATTATTTTGTTTACTCTCCGTGGTTACGATATCATGGAACGATATCAATTGTTATTTTATTGAATTTTTTTAAAATTTCGGTTGAATAAATTTATAACATTAATATAAAAAGTTACCCCTTCCTCCTTCAACTAACCGTTTCATTTATAGATATTTCATCTACCTTTCTATAGTGGATTATTATGACCTTCTTTTCAGGATACTTTATTTATCAAAATTAAGTACTCGTTGAAACGTAAAACATTGCAGGTAAAATACCCCTTCCCCTTAACCGATCTTCACCAAAATCAATAGCCTTGAGCACATATGCAAAAATTTATTTGATTCTGTGTGAATTTGCGGCAGTTATCGTTCGCCATAGAAACAATTCTGCACACAGACACACACACAGACACTTTTCGGAAAACGACTTTTCTTCATGTTTTGAGGGTAGTACAATCAGAATCTGCTCTTATCTCGAATACGAGTTTTTTCGCGATCACCATACTGCCATTTCCTTACGGAACGTGGAAGTAAAAATTCGTAAGTGAAGCACTGTCTTATAGACAAACACTCCAAATATTGTGAAGGAAAATATTTTGAGAGAGACCTTAGTTTTCACATTAACTATGCACAAAGTGAACTAAAATTAGATAATTTGAAAAAGCAATGTCAAAAAACACCTCCTACGTAAGTATGTCAAAAGTACCTCACTGATTACAAGTAACCAACCAAGGTCACTTACCTTTATTGTTGGCTATATCAAGGCAGCCATGGGTACCACAGATGTGTTCAAAACGTCTAGTACAAGAAACGTATACCGACAGATCGGTCATGACTTACACCCCCCCCCCCGAAAGCGAAAAAGACTGGCCACCGATCCAGCCCAGGAAAAAGTTCCCTTTTGCTTCGATGTTTGCATTCGTTTGTGACCAAAACACCCTACCTTGATGAGGAGGTTAGGCTTCAAACGGGTATATATGTATATGTACATGACGAAAAAAAGAGAAAAGAAAAAGTGCGTGAGAGAGAGAGAGAGAGAGAAGGAGTGACTTGTCTTTCCTTTGAATGTTCCTCTTGGCATGTCCGTGGATTGAAACTAATTCTAATGACAAGTAGAAATTTTTATGACAACTGTTCTGAAACACGAAACATGAACCTTATCAGAGTTTTTAAAACTGCTTTAAGTATGAACAAATATTATTCCAAATCTACTATACATTTATATCATCTCTTATCGATTAAGTGTAGACGAATGTTTAGTGATCGGGCGTGGATTTTAAGAATTTTCGTTCACGACCGATTGAAAAAAAAATTGTGTGCAAGAAATGTTCGGTAACCTTGCTATGACTCGTGTAACTAAACCAAGGTAGCTTCTGTTTTTCATGAATAACATGAATTTCATAAGTAGAAGCTAAGTTGGCGGGACATCCCCCCCCCAACTTAATCTATATATAGGTTAGAATTCGATTTGATTTGTCGTATTTCAAAAGTCGTCCTAAATAAGGAACTTTCTTCGATTATATCATAGACTACGCTACACCATCACTACGTCTCTTCACCACAGTAAACGCACTCTCATGCTTTCTTCCGTGTAGGTCAGAATCCATCAATTTACTTTCGTAATCAGTTCTATCTGAAGAAATATATTTTACATGAATCTTCTAGTTCAATTTCTACAATGAAATTGTATATAATGTTGCATTATATAATTTCTATAATGAATTCCACTTTGTTGTTTGCGGACGATCAGGCTATTCTGTCGGACTCAGAAAACAGATTGCAGATGGGGATACATTTGTTTAATCGAATCTGCAAAGACTCTGGATTGCATATATCCACACGTAAGACCATGGTGATGGCTTTTCGTGGAATTGATCCCGTACAGGCAAAAATTGTTACAGATGGTACTGTCCTGGAACAAGTTAGCAATTTTGAATACCTAGTGTGTCTTATAATGCAAGCAACGACGTTGTGAATAAGTTGTATAAGTTCAATCTTATGTGCGGGACCATCAGGCGAACTCTTAAGTCACCAAGTAAAGAAACACGCCTAAAATTCTACAAGGTGATGGCTCTTCCCACACTTCTTTATGGGTCTGAAAATTGCACTTTAACGAAAGACCAGGCCAGTCGTATCCAATCGGCTGAAATCAGATTTCTCAAGCACATGGAGGGGTATACTCTCCATGATCATAGAAGACACACAGATATACGACAGGACCTGAATATTATGAGTATACTCGACAGGATGGCTCAGTATCGGCTGAATTGGTGAGAGCATCTTTGCCGAATGGATGACCGCCGTATCCCCAAACAATTGTGGAACTATAAGCCGAGGGAACGGAGAGGTGTGGGACGTCCGAGGAAGCGCTGGAGTGACCTGCTCTAATCTTTGCCTATTTGAGACCGGAACAAACCATCCTTGGTTTAATCCGTGAAGATGATGATGATGATGATGATGATGATGATGATGATTATAAATTCTAATTCCAAGTTTTTCAACTCCTTGTTGCTCGTTTGTCGTCCTTACATGCTCCATTCATCCCAAACACACTTCATTTCTGCAACTTCAAGACTCTTAAATCTACTTGTCCCGATGGACACGGTGCAATGTAGTAATGTAGTTTTGGCCATCTCTTTCTATAATAAGATTTTCATCTCCTCCTCTTGGTATTTTTTCTTGAAACTGTGTCATATGTTCGAACCGCGGTCATTTGTGACCCAATCGTGCAAAATCCGGTCAGTTGTGACCGAGGTAAAAATTTGAAGCCGGTCGATTACGACCCGGCCAATTGCGATCGAAAACATTGTCCTATCAGCTATAGATACAGACTGCGTCTATCAAAGGCGTGTGAAGAGATGAACCTCACGTCTGGACTGGTAATGCGTGCAGCTGTTTGCAATGTTTATACACCGTTGCGACCAATCAACTTTCTCAGTGAAGATTTTTGCACATTTACACTTTACATACTAAACCAGTATGTGACGGACCTCTGCGCTCGCTTCGCTCTCCCTACATAGGCATCGAAACGACGCCTATCGTTTGGGGGTTTACTAAAATTATCACTCGTGTCAGAGGTATCGGAGCTTGGCCCTTCGATCAGAGCGATCGCAAAGCTTGGTCCTCTAAGGACCGTTTCTGTTCGCTCCGCTCTCGGCTAAGAGGAAACCTCGTGTGGCGTATCACCTAACTTAACCTAACAAAATTATTGGAAGAAAGAGGTTACTCGCACAAATAAAATAGTTACAGAACTGAAACCTCATTGAAACGGGACGTTTCTACTAGTTGGCACGGATCCCGTCAGTCGCGACTAAGTGAAAATCTGGGTCGCAATTTTCGAGTAAGAACGGTTATAAACGTCGTTTAGTCGCGGCTGACCGAGACCGATGTAATTCTTAGAAATCTGTCCATTCCAGCGGCCATCTTCATCGTCAGTCAGATCATAACACGCATAATCTATTGTTTATGACTTAGGTTGTTATTTAAATTTTTGGATTTTGTTGTCCATGACGTGTCCGTTGATTAACTAATTATAAGTATAATACTACTGACTCGGAACACGAAGTTTCTTTTTATTAGTAAAAATGTGACGTGTTTTTTGAACTAGAAATATACAAACACATAAAAACGACATCCTAAACGAACAGACACAATTCAAGTCACACATACTATTCGAACATATGACACCGCACACACACGCGCGCACACACACACAATAGCGATCTTTCAAACGACGGCGCCGTTAACAGGAACAAGACGTTCCAGCGTAGCCTCCTAGTGGCAGCCTCTGACAAAGCTTATAATAAGCGAAAACTGGTTCAGGCTACAAGGTAAAAATTTTACATTTTTACCAATGAAAACTTTGTGTTCCGAGTCAGTAGTATTATGTTATTTAAAGTACATATAAGATTGTGTCACGTTTTTACATAACAAAGTATTCCTCAGATCCATAAACTATTTATTCTTAATAATAGCTAATAGGGTGTCGAGAAAATTATCATTGTTGTTATTATTATCATTTTCTGTAGGCCTAATTATATTTGGTCTGGAAAACGTTTACGGACAGTAGTAGCTATGACGGTATCAGTAGTATAGTACAGTTGTAGTAACAACTGACTGTCGGGACTGTCGAAGGACGAAGGACACACGCGGTGAGCGGTGTGTAACAGTAATTTATTTACAATCGGTATTCTGGCGCTGACAGCTGCAAATGAAAATGCTACGGAAGTTGCAATCTGTACAGAACGTTGGTTCCGTTGGTGCTCTGCTGTCCCCTGTTCCCAATACTATTATCCGTTATATACTATACGTAATTTCTCACTAAATGTAACGGTCACTTACATTACAGATTTCATGTAGGCCTATACGTAAGTGCGCGCGCGCGTACACACACACACATTAAATATATATATATATATATAACTCAAAGTCTTAGGATTTTTTGTATTTGTATTGAATACAACTCCACACCGTTACACCGATTGCCACCAAAGTTTGCACAGATAACCTTTGACACAAGGCAAAAAACAGTGTCTAACTTGGAATTTGATATTCTGCCCCTTTCGCACAATTTAGGCTCTTTTAATTATGCCCTTTTGTTGACTCGTATAAAGATGTCAATAACACCGTGGAGACCAAGAATTAATTACCATAGTAACAAGTAAATAAACAAATGCTATTTAGCGGCATCGGAACTGTACCTTTATCCGTTCTTGCAGTACATTTTCGATGTTTGTAATATGCGATTGTATCGAAATATTACAATGTGGTATAGAATAAGTGTACTAATTGTAAATACGTCTTGTTTTCATTTGTGAGATTAGGTGACAACGGTTGTTGGTGTTTAGTTTACTGCTGAAATAAATTAAAGCCATGGTGAGTGTCGGATTATCCATAACGTTAAGGTATGCTGTAGCACCAGACACTAGGGCCTCAGTTGTCAGAGGGGGCACCATCCAGCTGAATTGACTAAGCGATGCAAAGGCTTTGATCACATTACGTAATTGTTTGGTTTTCTTACGCAGTTATTACACATGGAGAGTGTTGAGTTGGAAAATCAAGTGAAAGCTCTTATAGAAGTGTTCTTGAGCGATTTAAGTAACGATCTTCTAATAGAATTGAAGCACTCTGTGCCACGAGTAAAATTGCAAGAAAGAGATTCTTTTTTTCAGATAGTTCGAATGAAGGTGATAGATTCCATGATGCTATAGTTTGTCCGCTCAAAATATTAAACTGGATTATTGATTGTAAAATGATTGACGTATTTCCGATTATATGCAGTGCTTATCGTCTGCTTTTTACGATTCCAATAGTGTTCCAATACCGAATCTGAAAGTTCATTTTCTCTATTAAATAACATTAAAGAATGCTGAGTTTGACTATGAGAGATAAGAGATTACCTTCGTTAGCAAGGTTGAATGTTGATAGCGAGATACTTGAATCGCTTGAATGAGAATAAATTATACAAGACTTCGCTGAGGCAAAGTCAAGAAAAAAAATGGATCGATTAGTATTTTCTAAGCTTAAGGCCTACAAGTATGCTCATTGCAATCACTATTTAGCTAAATATTTGTTGTAATTTGAGAGTTTAATAAAATAATTGTTAACTTTCGAAATTGTGTATACCACTTATTAGTGTAAATAACGGATAAAAGGTTGAATTTTGAATGGGGGGGCCCAGTCTGATGGCAGTATAGGGCACCACACGCTTCTAATCCGCCCCTGGCCATGGTTGAGGAAAAATAACGTTTACTGTGTATATACAATGCTTATAACACACTAACACTTAAAATAAAGAACCTAACGTTTTTGAGTTAACGGGTACTTATTAAGCAATAAAATTATATTACGGAACTTTTCATTTAAAATATGTGCAAACACAAGCAAATAAACATGAGTTTGACCAGAAATAACGCGATTGTGTGTGTGTGTGTCCTGCCTGCCTTTTGATACCGGTAATCATAACAAGAAAACTTTGGAAACGTAAACATTAAATAATGGAGATGATATACTTGCTAGCCAGGAACTTCATCTTCACGCGTCGTCGATTTAAATTAAAATGAAAACAAATTTAGTTAATCGCCTAGTAACGGATTTATTTTATTTTTAACAATTACCATTGTTTAAGACACTTTAAATGTATTTTTATTTAAATTCATCAAAGTTTCTCTTCCGATATGACCGATATTTCTTGTTCTATATGTGTGAACCAGAATATTATATTATATAAACTTGCCAATTATTTAACATTGATTTTAGTTATAATACCGGAATAATTGAAGATTTAATTTTTCTAACTGCATTCAAAACAAATTCGTTGCCATGGCAACCATAAATCTAATCTGCTACAATTCCCAGACACTACGCAAATTCACTAACTTATTTTATCGAAGTAAAAAATTATTAATATTGTTTTAATATACTTTATTAAGGCAGACAGTCTGATTTAAATTGTAAATGTTGTACTACAAATACTACACGTTAATACGAAATTGAAATTGTAAATATCTTTTACAACATATTATTTATTGTGAATATTACAGGGTTAAGTTGAAACATTTCATATTAACACCGAACACTATTTCCGTAGGTTCTATTATATTCCATGTTAACGTTCTATTTTTTCTATAACATTGGTTAATTTCTAAAAACGCATCAGCAGACACACTTTTTGAAAAGCTTCTTGAAACATTTATAGAAATAACTTATATAATGAAGAAAGCACAAAATTGTTAATTAAAATACTTTAAACTAAGGAAATCATTTTATTGTAGAAATCATACGAAGAAGAAGAAATCATAGGAATATTGGTACTCTCCCAACAACCGTACCTACAATACATTTTCGATGTTTTGATTATGATAATATCAATATAGCACGATATGAAGAAGAAGTGTACCAATTTTATTGGTACTTTAAAATAAACAAAACTTATATAAAATTTACGTTTTTACAATTTCTCGTAGTAGAAACATTATGTAACATATGTTTAATGTGTTTATAAATAATAATAACAAACAATGCGAGTTTTTAGTAACAGATGTCTCGGCCAATTTTTTTTTAATTTCTTCAAAACGTTTTTCTTAAGCATTTACAGGCAACATAGACACATAAGTCATACACAGCACACAACTTTTAAACAGGATAATTAGATGCTTATAAAATTATAGGTAAGACATATTTTATTGTATGATTTACAAGCCATTTTAATGGATTCAAAAAAAGGGCTGGCCTGGGTGCAGGATGTCCATTTGAAGGGTCTGGTGTCAAAAGCCATTGGAATTTTTTAAAATTAAAATTGAAGAAACCTGTTTAACTACAAGAAATGAATTCCTGTATTGTCTCTTTCCAGCAGTTTCTCAGAGTTAGGATCTATTGTCCTGACATTTAGTGACGTCTTTCTTTATAATCTGCGATCCTGTTACAAACTCTTAAGCCATTACTATTATTTTACCTGTACTGGGTATAATATAATTATACACACATTCACACCTGAAATACATACACATACACACATATTGTAATATATAACGGTGTGTTACTGTTCTATGGTGTTCTAAAATTCTGATGTAATCAAGCCCCACAAGTTGGGTTCGCCAAATTTGTAATATAAAATGTAAATTACAAAATATACAAATATAAAAATATGTGTAGTTGTATGAGAATTGTACTCTCACTATTGTGTGTAGTAATATAGATGATGTCTTCTAGTCTTCATTCGGCTCTCTCTGCTGGTCTTCACTTTGGTAATATATAATTGTAATTGTAATGGTGTTCTGGTATAATATTACCCAGATTGACTTTTACGGTGCGTAGGTGTAGTAATGACGTTCCGCTCCGGGAGACGTCGATTTGGTAATGTTCCTAAATAATGCTGTTATCAAATGTTCTTGGTGTATGTTGTTGTTGTAGCAATTTGAAATGTGATATAATTTTATAATTCTGAAATAATTGTTTTCGAGGTGTTTATATTCTTAAAATTTAGTAATAAATTGAGATTATTGATTGTTATTATAAATAGTATGGTATGGTGTGTCTTCTAGTAATGATCTTCCCTTCGTTAAATTTATTAAAAAGACAATCCACTTTGAATTAGGCGCGAACAGCTCTCTTCTTCTTCCTCTTGAAAGGTTGTAATTCGCATATATTGCCTTTAAAGGTTGTCGAGTTTTCTTTATTAATTAATGGTTATATTCCTTTATTAAAGAAATCAAATTCAATTCACTAGATAACAAGCGTTTATTCAACAAAATAATGAATTTGCTTAATTGAAAACAATGTTATAATGCCGTATCGACTCACTCAGGTCCGGTCGATCTATGACTTTTATATTGGTATTATACACATATAGGTTCTTTTAACGGTTATTTATAAAAAATCCAGAGAAGGTCAGGGTCAGAAAGTATAACATTTAAAATTCTAAAAATGTATTAAAATTAAACAATATAATGATAGTTATTAATAATAAAAGTTTATATATAATTTTTATTCACCCCAGTTCAGCAAACAGTTGTCGAGTTGAGATGACGAGATTGGGTCAAAATGGCCGCCTGGCGCATGCGCGGAGTTCACCTTCTAACACTGACAAGAGTATTTATGGAATAAATATGTCCCTTCTGCGGTTAAATCTTCTTCGCAATCGTATATTATCTTCTGGTGTATAGTTTAATGTCACTGGAGTAAGATGGAAAAGTCACTGGGTGTAAAAATGTTGTTAAATAAGTAGATCAATTGGTGTTTATGTGTGTCCGTTTAACCTCGAATATTCACTTGGTATTTGGTGTGATTCCAGTGTTATTTCGTTTAAATAGTGATATGTGATGCTGTTTATAGGTGTTATGTAGTTCATAGGGCAACTTCACCACTTCACAATGATTAGAATAGTTAAAAATTTAATTTTTACACAAAAACTGATTCCGAACTTTAGTTATACGTAATCGCCATTAAGGTTGGGTTTTATAAAATATTCACGTCAAGTGTGCTCTTCAATGTATAATAATGAACTGCGTGGATTTCCTTCGTCATCCGAAACGTCTTAGCCAATTTAATATTAAAAAGACATTGTTTAAAATTGCCATAACTTCCGACACACTTTAATTTCGTGCACTATGCTTACAAAGTAAATTCGTTATTACTTAACTGTTTGAAATATAAAATACATATTCGTTTTCACTATTCTATTCTACTTATTTTGATAGTAATTAAGTTAGTATTACAAAGTTTTATCTGAAAATTATTTCTTATAATTTTTTGGGAGGTAGGCCTAAAATTATACTTCCCTGTCTTCTATGTAAATAATAGCCATTTTAACTAATATAATTATTATTCTATGAAATCTGAAATTTGTATAATTATCAATTCTCACTTATTTTATTGCAATTTAGTATATTAATGATGGTTTTTTCATATAATTCAGTTGTATATGATTCCCCTTCTGATAAAGTTAGTGAACCTATTTCAGTTTCAAATGGTATTTCATTATACAAATAAATAATTTTACTCATAGAATGACCATATCTTTAGAAAGCCTTATTTACATAGTATCTAATATGTTGGGTGTATCTTGCCTAAATATTGTCATTTTGACTGGTTTATAAGATTAGGTTTATTAATTATTCTGCATTTTAACTTTATTATATTGCCTAGATTTGAATTGTGGCTATTTGCAGAATGTTTTACTAATGTAATTATTTTATTTCCTTCTCTGACTTCTGACTCTGATATATTTGATTAAAAATTAGTTCTCTGATCTGGCATAACAGTAATTATAGATTATACAATTAAAATATAACACCCAGATATATAAAACTGGTGTTCTTAATAACATTGTTTTGGTATATCACCTAATAACATAATAAAAAGTATTTCTACCACATTGGAATGTTATCTAATTTTAGATAATGCATTCCTAAATTAACATGAACAATAAAATAACAATTATAATACTAGTATTTCTTATGACTAACCCTTACTTATCTAAATGCTATATTTAATTAGAACCCCACATTTGGATCCATATATAATTGTTAATACCTTCTACTACTCCATCATAAACAGTTAGTTCTGTAATTCCCCATTTTATAAGATTTACGCCCCCTCTTAAAGTATAACCCTGGCTATCTAAGTTATATTCCATTCTATGGAATGTTCATACAGTTTTAGTAGCTTTTTATTAGTAAAATTACTACTTCATTATCAAAGTAGGCACTGTTCACAAAACTTAAAGTTTGTTACTTTGTACTGCTACTCATGCACCTTTCTTAAAGTTTATTAGTTATAATTTGATCACTTACACCTTTCCATGGTAAATTATTACTATATTTACTAGTCTTTTTCTAGTTTTTAATATGAAATATTCAACCATGGGGGAACTGTGAAGATTTGTTTATGCACATTACACAATAACTTTTTGAATGCACTAATATTTACTACAGCTAACACTTTTTTTTGTCAGTTTTACAGTGATATGGTTTTTTAATGTGTTATACTTTCTTTTTTGGGCATTCATTGATTTTGGGGTTTTTTGGGGGTTCTTTCCCTATGGAGTTTTTGTTTTATATGGGTCGTCTTAATTATTCTTCTTTCTTCTTGAGTTTGGTTATTCTTCCTTCTTCTGTAGTTTTGGATTATCCTTCCTTCTTCCTTCTTCTGTAGTTCTTATTTTTATTATTCTTCTTTCTTCTTTGAGTTTGGTTCTTCTTTATTCTTCCTTCTTCCTTCTTCAGTAGTAGTAGTTTTAATTAGTCTTCCTTCTTCTTTCTTCAGTAGATTTAATTTGTTCTTCTTTCTTCAGTAATAGTAGTTTAAATTATTCTTCTTTCTTCTGTCTTCTGTATCTTTGATTGTTCTTCTTTCTTCATTCTTCAGTAATAGTAGTTTTAATTAGTTCTTCTTTCTTCAGTAATAGTAGTTTTAATTATTCTTCTTTCTTCTGTCTTCTGTATCTTTGATTGTTCTTCTTTCTTCATTCTTCAGTAATAGTAGTTTTAATTAGTTCTTCTTTCTTCAGTAACTTTGATTGTTCTTCTTTCTTCTGTCTTCTGTATCTTTGATTGTTCTTCTTTCTTCATTCTTCAGTAATAGTAGTTTTAATTATTCTTCTTTCTTCTGTCTTCTGTATCTTTGATTGTTCTTCTTTCTTCTCTAGTTCTGTAGTAGTAGTTTTAATTAGTTCTTCTTTCTTCATTCTTCAGTAGTAATAGTTTTAATTATTCTTCTTTCTTCTTTAGTTTTAATTAGTTTCGTTTCTTCTGTCTTCAGTAGCTTTGATTGTTCTTCTTTCTTCATTCTTCAGTAGTAGTAGTTTTAATTAGTTCTTCTTTCTTCAGTAATAGTAGTTTTAACTATTCTTCTTTCTTTTGTCTTCTGTATCTTTGATTGTTCTTCTTTCTTCAGTAATAGTAGTTTTAATTATTCTTCTTTCTTCTGTCTTCTGTATCTTTGATTGTTCTTCTTTCTTCTCTAGTTCTGTAGTAGTAGTTTTAATTAGTTCTTCTTTCTTCATTCTTCAGTAGTAATAGTTTTAATTATTCTTCTTTCTTCTGTCTTCGGTAGTAGTAGTTTTAATTATTCTTCCTTCTTCTGTCTTCTGTATCTTTGATTGTTCTTCTTTCTTCAGTAATAGTAGTTTTAATTATTCTTCTTTCTTCTGTCTTCTGTATCTTTGATTGTTCTTCTTTCTTCAGTAATAGTAGTTTTAATTATTCTTCTTTCTTCTGTCTTCTGTATCTTTGATTGTTCTTCTTTCTTCAGTAATAGTAGTTTTAATTATTCTTCTTTCTTCTGTCTTCTGTATCTTTGATTGTTCTTCTTTCTTCAGTAATAGTAGTTTTAATTATTCTTCTTTCTTCTGTCTTCTGTATCTTTGATTGTTCTTCTTTCTTCAGTAATAGTAGTTTTAATTATTCTTCTTTCTTCTGTCTTCTGTATCTTTGATTGTTCTTCTTTCTTCGTTCTTCAGTAATAGTAGTTCTAATTATTCTTCTTTCTTCTGTCTTCAGTATCTTTGATTGTTCTTCTGTCTTCTTTGAGTTTTGATTAGTTTTGTTTCTTCTGTCTTCAGTAGCTTTGTTTTTTCTGGTCTGGTTTCTTTGACGGGGTATATTAATTGCCTGCTTCTATCTTACCTGGGTAATTTTGTTATTATCATTTTTAGTCTTCTGGGTTTTTAAATTTGTATTATATTATATTGTTTGCAGAAATTTTCTTTATTCAACCTTTCTTGTGAATATATTATTAAACAGTGCATTTTAATTAATTCTCATCTGGATATTCCATATCTTAGAGCTTTATTAATGATCATTGAGTAATGTATTTGTGTGGATTATCTGTCATGCTACAATATGAACACCTGAAAATCAAATTTTGTATTAAAAATTTATGTGTCAAGACATAAAATGAATAATTCCTACATAATATGTAATGAAAACTGAAAGTCAAATAATATTACATACATCATACGGACCATGATATTAAAAAAAATAAACCTTTTCATATTTTATGTACATAACACATCCATGGTTACAGGTATGACTCTTAATTTTATTGGACAAAAAAAAAGATATTATTTTTAAATTCTGAAGAACCGGCAGATGTATCGACAATTTGTAAGATACCACAGATTTTGGCAATAGTAAGTTGCATATCTTAAAATAATTCTCAGAACACTTGTTTCAAAATTAATTTGTGGTCATACATTGTATAAAAATTATGATAATTGTAGTAAAAAGAACAGTTTTTAAAGTAAATTGAAATACGTTTTTAAAAGGTGAAAAGGTATGCCGCTACTATCGTACATAATTTTATACTTTTTTAAAATTTTGTTCGCCATCTCTGTTTGATTCATTATTATATAGTACCAGCAATATTTTAATGATAATATTGGATATCTGTATAATATATACATCGTAATATTGGATGAACTAATAATATGTGTATCAGAATGCATATAGAAAGAAAAAATTATATACAAAGACAATTGTTTGATAATGAAAAAAACATTGTTTAGTACTATACTATTATCAAATAGGGAGTGCGGTTGGGCGAGGGTCAGGCTCACTCACAAACACGCAGCCCGCACACACACAAGTGCAAACACACAATGTTACTGATAACTCATAGTTTGTACAAAATGGATAAGGTCTTTATGATTCACACCTATGAACCATTTTACAGTCAATAATGTTGTACCAAACATAGCTGATATTTTGGGCTCCATTTCAGTAAATTATAGATTGTTTGGTATCATTTTTCTTGTAATGGTGTGTAAAATTGATAATATTAAACATTTTAAGATAAAATGTCAAATAAAATAAATCAAAGTTTGATCAACTGAAGTCCACTAGGTGACTAATGCGGCGAGAATCCGGCCGCTCCTAATCCCCTGGACTCTCGCCCAGCCGCACTCCTTAGTTGATAATACTATATAATATAAAAACATCTAAATTTTTATAGTTAAAGAAAAGTTTCTATAGTAAAAATGTGAAAAAATATGTATGCATTCTGGTACATAGTATGAACTAAACTAAAATAAAAAATGTATTTAGAGAAAATCACTGGTAGTGAACAAGTGTTCATTAAAACAAATCCCTTACATAGTAGCTACTTATTCTTAGCATCAATGAAAACAGTTGTTTATTTTATCTGTCTGTTTCTGCATTACACGCATACATAATTACAAAGAAATACTCAATTTTGCATATCTTTTGTTAGAAAATCATTCAAAGTATTCTCAAACTGTTACTTTTTATAAAGTTGACTGCAAACATAATCAGTTTTTAATATTATTATTATTAATGTTTATATAAGGAAACAATTATTGTTTAAAAAGAAGTGTGTAATTTTTAAGTTTTTTTTTTAATTGCATATGTGACTTTGTTTTAATTTTTTTTTTTTACAATGTATTGTTATACTATTTTTGGACCAAAAAGATCAGTTAATATACAATTGAAGATACGACCATGGCTAGAATTAAAAAAAAACTATGCTTTTTTTTTTGAAAAACTATAATTATAATTATTATTATACTTCCCAGATGTGATTTCTTATATATATATATATATATATATAATATACATATATATATTATAATAAATATAGTTAAAAAGAAAAATTAATAAAACATATTTATTTATATTTTTAGGCCTACTTTTAATTGATTCCTATTTTTAAATACTATTACTACTACTACTACTACTACTACTACTATTATAGAAATATTTATTTTTGTTATAACTTTTTTATAGATTAATAAAACGCACACACACACACACTTTCTTACCACTGTACTATACATATAAACACCTTGTTTACAACTATAGCTAGGTCTTCCATTTTTATGAAAAAAAAATGAAAAAATGGCTTACTTCAATGCCTGAACCTACAAAAAAAACAAAACAAAAATATGAAACAAAAAGAAATATTGTAAATAGTTTTCAAAGTAGATGTACTTATGCAAACCTGTTCTGTTATTACACACTTGGCAAGAACTCTTTACAGTTTGTTATTTCAAAACCACCTTGTGATCCGGTTTACTTTTTTTTTTAATATTATTTCCATGTTCCATAAGGCAATGGAAGTATGGTGATGGCAAAAAAAATCATCTTCGAGATTAGTGCTGATTCTGATTGTACTACCCTCAAAATATGAAGAAAAGTCATTTTCCGAAAAGTGTGTGTGTGTTTGTGTAGAATTTTTTCTATGGCGAACCATAACTGCCACAAATTCAAACAGAATCAAATAATTTGTTGCGTATGTGCCTCAGTTGTAGAGGACTCAAGGCCTATTGATTTTGGTGAAGATTGGCTAAGGGAAAGGGATAGTTTACCTGCAACATTTTATGTTTTAACAAGGGTAAAGTACTTAATTTTGATAAATAAAGTATTCTGAAAAGAAGGTCATAATAATCCACTGTAGAAATGTAGATTAAATATCTATAAATGAAAAGGGTAGTTGAAAGGGGAGGGAATAATTTTTTATGTGTACTACATTATCGGCAACAAAGAAGTAGTTTGTTCTTAAAATTCCTTTCTGGGCTGTTTGGCCGTGGTCCAATGTTTTCTGCAAAACCAGATGTTTTGACAGTGCCATCGACTGCCATAATCAGTGAAAATCGAGTGCGCTAACGTGAGGGGTGGTATACGTTAGTGACCACAGTACTGTGGTTAAGGCTGAAGAAAGAAGTAGTTTCTATGGAAATGTTTCATTTTGAAAATGATTTTAAAAATAAATCTTAGAACTTGGAAGTCATGTGTGGTTTTCCATACTGATATTTTATTTTGCTCTGATTGATCTTGTCAAGTGCTGCTACCTATGGCAGGTCTAGAGTTTTTCTGCGGGGGGGGGGCCTGGGAGTACCATTATCTGAGCCACTGCCAGTACCAGTAAAGCCTAGTACTCTCTACCAATTGTCCGCTCATGAGCAGATTTATGCAAGAGTGCGGTTGTAGGCTTACAAAATAAACAATCAGCGTCCACATTTGAGGCTTGCTTTGATCTGAAGCAACGGCAGACTTGGTTACGGTTACTTAGTAGAAGTGGCGAATCTAGAATGTGGTCTGGTCGAGTCTGCTTCATACAAAATCCATAATAATCCATACAACGACATCCATGCGTGCAAGCGGAATTGGTGTCCAGCGTGGACGAAGATTTGCTTCGGGTCGCTGGCCTGTGTAACTGCACGTGTATACAGTGGAACGGTTCACAACAGACGTTTCCTCTTTAGGGAGTGGACCCTCTGCATGTGCTCAGGGTTCATGCGAGCGACTCTGGAGCGCTTCTTCTTTTCCGCGTTTATCTGTTCTGTGAAACGTACACTGTAGATTCGCAGCTTTACCCTGAGCAACACTCCATAGTGAATGTTGAAAGTCTTTGCCCACGTTGGACCCTCATACACAAAATAGCCTGCTCTGATGTTTTGATTGAGGCGATCATAATATTAGAACTTTAGAAACTTGAGCATTACTTAATGGAGAACAACCGTTATCTTTAATCATTCTTTACGCACTTCTATGTGTATTATGAAATACAATAAATAATTTGAATGAAATAAATATCTTATTGAATACAATCTGTGTATTTATTCGAAATTTTACCATAGTTTTAATTGAGTTTAATATCTGTATATATTTTACGATAAGGTCAGTTATTGAGAGATCCAGTATTAGGACATGATATACCGGCACTTTTGTTAGATACAAATTGAACATTCATCAAAATATTTGTTTACACAATTCTGTAATATAGAATAGGCCTATGTATAATTTTGTATGCATTGTAATGTGTATTGGAAAAACACAAATGGTTTAACAAAATAAATAATTTAGTAAATGAACACAATTTGTGTTGATTTATTTTAACTTTAACCGTACTTTGATTTTTAGATTATAAAGTATAACACACCACTGTAATTTATAGTTATTAATGTTTTATATTTGATACAACCTTTAAATATTTTCTATGAAAATACAACAAGGAGCTTTCTAAAAAATGTTCCCTATATTATAAACGAGAATCGGGGATATGTTAAGTGTCTGTTTTTAAAGTAATGACATTGAAGTCACAGAGTATGACAGATCTTTTTCTTAAAAATAAATTTGTTTACATACTTACTGCACACGTGTATTGTATAGTCTCGTGGTGTAAAATTTGCTTCGTTTTTCCCTAGAGAAATACGTTTTGTAATAATTTTGGCTTGTTGCCTGCATGTGTTTGTTCACTTAAAGGTGTTTTGTTTCGACATCATCCAATTATCGAGAGGACGCCTCTTATAACATCGCTAGTCCTTTTAAGGCCCATCAACAAAACGCAGACAACAACCCGAAATCCCTATGACAAACACACATACACACACACACACACACAGTGCTACTGTATCTCGATTTTTATTTTTGTTTAATTATATCATTGATAAAATGCATATTTTCTAATCACTGCCTTTTACTTTTATAGATTACCAATTTAGATCTACTTTTAACAATAAATTTCCCTCTATCTCGAAATTTGATAGAGAATTGAGAAAAACGTTTTCAATACAATTGTGTGAAAATACGAACTTTTGTAATCAATTTAAATGTTTATGTTCGTGGAAAAAATAAATTATTTTAACGATAAAATGTATACAATGGGGGTTAAGTCAAGTCCACGTCCCCGTCGTGCCCCCTGGGATCTTCTTTAGCCACACTTTAGCTACAGATGCTAACGGACCTCTGTGAAGACCAACGGACGAAATGGTGGAAGAGATCTCAATGATCCAATAGCGGGACGTGGGGAAGGGTCTTAGAGGAGCAGACCTCTTCAGAAACCTGGGTTCATCTGGCTCCGGATGATAGCACCCAGTAAGGGCCCCTGCCTAGGATTACAGGTGAAACCCGGTCAACGGTCTCAAAGGCGGATGAGACATCTCAGTTCCCGACGGCAGAGAGAGCGGAAGAACCAAGTGGAGTAAACCGCGAAAAACAATCGTTACGGACTAACAATCCGATCTTATCTCGGAATTTAACTCCTACTTTTGCACTTTATACAATTTCAATTGCAGTATGGAAAGTCCGCTAAATAAAGGCACTACCCCAGGTGGTAACTTGAAAGAGAAATCCACCATGGCATCATGCCATGCATTGGGACCAAGGGTTCTGGGAGTCCCAACAACTGCAATCAAAGTTTTGAGTCGGAGTAACCTTGGAATCCCTCTAAACTTAAATTTAAGATTCATTTTGTTTTAATTGTCTCCAAGTCACGTTACTAAATATTTAGAATTAATATTAGGCAATTACCTGTATTAACTTCCGTCTTGTGACTTATTTAGTTTTTCTTAAAACAACGCGTTTCGAGAATAAATTCTCATCATCAGGTTTAAAAACACTATAAAAACATCAAATTCACCCAAAAGGGGTCGTCAACTATTTAAAATACACAAACACAAAAACACCACACATAATTAAACACCGACACAGTCACGGCACAGTCCGATGCACATCGTCTCGTTGCCAACGACCAACTGCGCATCGGACTGTGCCGTGACTGTGTCGGTGTTTAATTATGTGTGGTGTTTTTGTGTTTGTGTATTTTAAATAGTTGACGACCCCTTTTGGGTGAATTTGATGTTTTTAAACCTGATGATGAGAATTTATGCTCGAAACGCGTTGTTTTAAGAAAAACTAAATAAGTCACAAGACGGAAGTTAATACAGGTAATTGCCTAATATTAATTCTAAATATTTAAATTTAAGAAGAATCAGATATCTGTGGGGGAAGAATTCAGCATTAAGTTGGATTAAATAAATCGAAAAGATTTAGAATAAAATAATATACACGCAGAAGAAGCAATTGAAACAGAAGTTTTTCAGACAAAAGTGTTAAAAATGGAAGGAGTCCAGGGTAGGAGAGAGAAAAACGCAAGTTCAAAGCGGACTGAAGACAGGAAGAAGAGACACACAGTGCAAAGTTGAAAGAATATTGGAGAAAAAGAAAAGAACAAAGAATAAAGAATTGAAATTGGCATGTGGTACTTAGATGGCCGATACAAAAAAAAAAGGATACAAAGCCCCTCTAGCTTACTTCTGTTAACTAATAATCTACTAAATTATTAGACAATTTCTTAGGTTATACGTTTTAGTAAAAATAACATAATAATATTATGATGATAAATTTTTACACTGACCCTGATTTTTTTAAAAGTATTCAGATATAAATTATTTTTCTTATAGATCCTATTATTACTTTTTGATGTTATTGAGTCCTTTCCACAGAACTATATTGAAATGCATACACTATTATCATTATTATTTCAGTTTATTTATATTAAATATTACTTGAAGTAAAGTTCTAGTTTACCATTCTTTATGTAAGTCGTTATAGCTGTTATCTTATCACAAAGAAAATAGTTTATCAATTCAGATATTATGCATTCATTAAAACTGTTCAACTTGAAGTTAAATAGTCTATATACTTTTCCATATACTTTAGAATTGTTATTAACAACTTTCATTGTAATTTACAGACGGAAAAAGGATAAAAAGCATTTGTTGTCATCAAGGTTATTTTAATACTGAATTTATATTCATACTTCTGCTTATTTCAGTATTGCTGTATTCTACTTATGACAATTTTTCTTCTTTTAAAATGAGTTTCACCGTTATTCATTATATTTTACTACATTGAATATTTATAACTATTTATTTACTTATTTATATTATTTTGTATATTAATTACACAGTAGGTATGTTTTTCTAACATTAAGTTATAAGCTGTCAAATTTTAACGGACAAAAGTGTACGTAATACTAAATTTAATTACAACATATGTAATACCTATTAAAAAATCAATACATACAGTTTAGCCATATTGAAAATGTTAATGTTGTAACCGAATCAGCTACAATATTTCATCATATCCTTAAACAATTTAAGGTGTAGTAATATAAATAATAATAATATATAAATTCCACCACAAATTCATTGAAGAAATTGAAATAACCAATTGATGTAAAATTGAAAGCTTGAATAGTTAGTTAAAATTATTTGAAAATGCAAATAAAATAGACAAATCAAAAAATATGATCGTGCATGTAGGCCAAATACTTGTCAGGACTGGTTCAATATTATGCTGTATTATGTTAGTATGTAGTGAATTGTTAATAATATGTTAGATTACAGTTAAGAATGTGAAATTGATAAAATATAGTTTGCAGGTAGACGAAACAAAAGAATTTAAACGTGTAATTTAGTAAGTATTACAATTTATTACAATTTATGCAAATACAAATTTGTTAAAAGACGCAAAATTACAATTTACGCAAGCCAAGAAGGAGAACTCCATCAAAGTTAAACCTATAAAATAGTGAGGAGATAAGTTAGCGCCACTTTCTATTTAACTCCTAAAGAAGCCATATGTATTGATTGACGTCTGTCTACAAAATTAGAAAAAACAAATGAAAGTATTAAAGCTGACTGTATGAAAAAGGCATAATTAAGAAGTACTTTAAGTATATCATAAAGAATACGTAATTGCTAAACAGAACAACTGTAAAATATACGCAACTTCTGTGGAGAACATCGTAAGACTCGCCGTGTGAAAACCAAGTAAATAATTTAGGGTAAAATTTGAATTATTACTACACAAGCGGGAAACACTATTCTGTGAGATAAAATGTCACTAATCTGTGTGGTATCGCAATTCGATTTAAATATTAAGAAAAGATAACCCTTAGTGGCAGTTAGCGTTTAATCAGAACATAAATGTATATTCAGATAAAATAAACAAAAATATTAGCGAGACCTGTCAATAAACAATCGTTATTCTAACTCTCGTTGTAACAAACGTAGTTAACTTAAGTAAACACCATTTAAGCCGATTGAAGCTTTACTGCTGTTTATGAAGGTGACAAATAAATTCCTCTGGTAGCTCTAATTCATGTCACTCAGAATTGAATTATTATTTGAATTTTCTTCTTTTTAGTAGATTGTTTATAATTTAATATTTCTTATTAAATTTAGTTTTTAATTATGTTTATTAATGGAAAGAGTTTAATGTTTAAATACTGTTTACTACCAACCCTGGGAAAGAATTTATACCCTGGGAAGCAATGCTTTATAAAATAGGGCAATATTTAATAAATTGCTGTTTAAATATCATATGTTCAGTCGTGATTTTTATTTCTATATAATTCAAATAAATAAAAGTAATAATTATTAATCTTATTATTCGAATTTGCAGTCTCTGTAACTCCAACTTCGTCGTGCTTATTTGCTAAACTGCTAAGTGCAATGTTCTGGACGAGGCCTTTCAGTGTTTCCACCAATTTCAAGTTCTAAAACCAAGTCATGGCCATTTTTATGGCCATCGCTTCTCCTCCATCCTCATTACGTGACCATACCATAGCAACTGTCTGGATTCTATTCTTTCTGCTGTTGTAAATATGCGCCCTGTTTTCCTTCTTATATCTTCGTTTCTAACATGTTGCTTTCTAGAAATATTACATGCTCTTCTTAAGAAGTCAATTTCCACAGTTTCTATCATCTTTTTCTCATTATCTGAAATTTGCCAGCATTCACAGCCATAAGGTAAAATGGGCTCCACAATAGTTGTGTAGAATATCAGTTTAGTTTGAAGTTTCATTTTGTTCAACCAAAGTAATGTGTTTAGCAAACGAATAGACTTTTTTCCCTGTTTATCCTATTTTTGATGTCGTTCTTTGTTGTTCCATCTTCTGAAATAATGCTTCCCAAATATTTGAATTCGCTACACTTTCTGTTTCTATGGATTTGCAGATCTGGATCTTCTTCTTGCATGTCTCCTATTTTCAGATATTCTGTTTTAGTAGTGTTTATGTTTTGATCCCACTTCTCGTACTCCTCTTTCAATTTTCTAAACACATAGTCTGTGTTGTCCTCGTCACAATCTATAATTATAAAACCATACATAGGCCTCGTCTAGAACATGACATCTAGCAGTTTAGTAAATCGTCTAAACGCTTACTTTGTGGGGGCGTAGCTTCCATACGAGGCTATAAAACACAAGGTAGTGCTATCAGTTTTTCCGCTGCAGCCTTAATCCTTTTCAACGTTGATGCGATTAATTGAGTAGCTTTTTCAGTAGGTTCTAACATTTTTTGGGGAAATATGAAAAATTTTATAACTTTAGCAGGGAAAACGCTATCGTGTTAGATAATGATGCTCCGATTATTTCCAGCTGAAATCGGACCTCAATTTCGACATTCCTTTAAAGTTATACGATGTCGTCTCAAAGATGACAGTTACTACTGTCGAAACATTGTAATTAAATAAAAAATTATATTCTTGTATAAAGAAACAACTATTATTTTTTTTTTTTTTTTGTATAGGCCATCTAAGGACCACATGCCAATTTCAATTCTTTATTCTTTGTTTTTTTCTTTTCCACCAATATTCTTTCATCTTTCACTGTGTCTCTTCTTCCTGTCTTCAGTCCACTTTGAACCTGCGTTTTTCTCTCTCCTACCCTGGACTCCTCCCATTTTTAACACTTTTGCCCGAAAAACTTCGCTTTATTATTTTTCCCGAATATTATTTTTATTAATAATAATAAGTAAAACAAGAATAATTGTGAGAAAACAATGTGTGTGTGTGTGTGTGTACGAGCGCGCATACGCACGCACATACATACAGATATATAGGTACTGTCAAACACATGATTCATCACACAAAATTTGGATGTACAGAGAGATAGATAGAGAGACAGGCAGTCAGGCTGTGTGTGTGTGTGTGTGTGTGTGTGTGTGTGTGTGTGTGTGTGTGTGTGTGTGTGTGTGTGTGTGTGTGTGTGTGTGTGTGTGTGTGTGTGTGTGTGTGTGTGTGTGTGTGTGTGTGTGTGTGTGTGTGTGTGTGTGTGTGTGTGTGTGTGTGTGTGTGTGTGTGTGTGTGTGTGTGTGTGTGTGTGTGTGTGTGTGTGTGTGAGAAACATCACCTGTTCGTGTTGAATATCAAATGGCTTTTCAGTTGCAAAATCGAACTGAAACTAACAAGGAACAAATCTCAAACGTGTTATATTTGCAAAAAAAGTAATTGCATCACAAGGTAGATTTCTGTAGTCGGTCGTACACAACAGTATAAGTAGCTTACAACGCTTATTGATTTTTTTCTATTACAAGAAACTTATTTGCTTTCCTTTAAAGCTCACAAGAGTCGATTGTTCTCTCTCCCCCCTGCTCACTCTCTCTCTCTCTCTCTCTCTCTCTCTCTCTCTCTCTCTCTCTCTCTCTCTCTCTCTCTCTCTCTCTCTCTCTCTCTCTCTCTATTTATCTCTCTACCTTCTGCTCTCTTATACTCTTTTTCTTGTAACCAAACATACACACAAATATTTCATCCCTCTAAACCAAATTTTCTTCTCCACTTCTCTTAAATAAACTGGCTGGCAACTACTTTTCTCATTTTTCCGTCTGAGATTTTCACCGCCTTATTGGTTAGACTGTTTAATATAAAGAAAAATATTGCGCTCCGTTTGCAGTTGGTAAATTTTGAATTTTCTTATCCCGCATACAGACTGGGACTTGCAGGTTCAGTACATTCTTATGGGACGTGTTCTGTGTCTGATGAGAAGTGTACAAATTATGCTATGAACAAGTTAAGCATATTACGACTTGAACATACACGTATGTCAGTTTGAAATATGTTCAACATATTCTGCAATATGCTCAACAGTAATGATGCAAAGAGGTAAAGCAAAAGCAACGGAATGTATTAAAAAATAGCATATACGTCTATCGCCTGCTGTATACACAAGCGTTAGTATCTGTATGTAGGCGAGCGAGCGAGCGTGCGTGTAATTTGTATAGAATCTCGAAATGTGGTCTTTCAATAAAACTCAGTTTTGCAAAGATTCGAGATTTATTTACCTCACATTCATACTTTACTGTCTAAAGAGGAAGTATCCGGCACAAAACATTACACAATATTACAAATTTCATTACCCAACACATTATAATGTGCAAAGTCCAAAAGGCCCTACGTCATAGCCGTAAACAGAGGATGAAAAAATACTAATTCTCCAAAGTTGTGTCTTATCGACCTTCATCTTCTGAATGTGAGTTCCTTATATTAACGACATTCATGTATTGTTGACGACCGAAGCGAGTTCTCACTTTTAGTTCTCTACCTATGTCTGTCTGCGTACGACGATAACCTTTGAACGCACCAACAGATATTCGTAAACGTTAGCATGCATGTTCATACTTGTACCCAACAGACTCCCATTTTTTTTCTGAGATTGAGCCTCTCAAAATAAGAGGGCGGGAGACAAAAATGTGTGGGTCAAGATTTTGAACAAATCGTAAAATATCATATGCGGTACCAAATTGAAGTGAATTTTGACCAAAAAAAAAATATTGTTCAGTTTTCGAAAATTTACAAATTTGTTGACACTATGCCCAAAAAGGGAAGAAATTTTGAAATTGTTTAAAAATCCATGTGTAGTATCAAAATTAAAAAGAATTTCAGATATCATAAAACTGAACGTAGTGTTCAGTTTTTAAATTTCGAATTTTTTGACACCAAAGCCTTATGGAAATGTGAACATTTCGAAAAATTGTAAAAATCTGTTTACCGGGATTCAGACTTATTAGGGGAATTTTGACCCAAACTTAATATAGTGTTTACTTACGAAACGACATATGGTCACTTCCTTGTGGAATTTGTCGGCTATCTTAAGAATTTTACTCAAAGCTTCAAAAAAATTAAAATTTATTATCTTCTTATTTATTATCTTATTAATTTTACTGATTCTCATGTAATAATAAATGTATTTTGTTTACAATAGTGAGCGATTTCACTAGTGCCTAGAGCCAGTTCACGAACATTAACCTAACCTAACCTAACCCAACCTATATAAAATACAGTTAAATGCCACTATAAATTCCACGTTAACTAAACACGATAAATTCCACCGAGGGCGAACTTCACCTAATAGGAGAGTCTCAATGTGGCGGATTTGGTGGATTGTTGTGAATAATCTCTAGCCAAAGAACCGAAGTTTGTGGAGCGGCAACTGATGACGCAATCTCACCCTACAAATGCTGAGACTACAACAGCGTATAAATACTGTCGTTGATTAAGCACTAGCCACTAATTGCCTTGCGCGAATAGTGTTCACGCTCCCAAGGCTAGAAGAAGGATAAACCAAGACTTCCCAGCTTCTGTAGCGGTGTACTACAATTTTGATGTAAATTGTAGTACTATGACAACAAACTCTTCAATCTCAAGGGTAGGGGCATCCGATTAAGGGGTCTTAAAAGTAATCGAATTACGGTGGTAATTCTAAAGGTTGGAATTGTGATGTGTGTAAAGCTGTGTTGTTTATAAACAGGGTAAATACGGTCACATATGTGGTGTAATAAAAAGGTATCTAAGAAATTAAATACGTCTAAATACCAGTAGGCCTATAGTTTTATAAAACTACAGCTGTGTCAACACTGATCACGTGCAGATTCTAGAACTGACTCCATCCTACGGTGTAAGGTGTAGATTTGGAGACAGAGGCACTGGATGTCTTTTGTGTACATAATGTAGTGAGAGAATATTCACAATTGGGTTAAACATACGAGGTATGTAAATTAAGCAATGAGGCTCATCATGCAGCAGTCAAAATGGAAACACTGTAAGGTTTCCATTAACACAGGTGGTGAGACAAACAACTGATTGATATTGAGTATTGATATTTATTGTCTATTGTTGCCACGTGAAACATAAACAAGCTTTTCGGGAAGTGAGTGTTTGTTGTGCGTTATAAAAATGAATGACATTAATTACAAACAACGTTGTGCAATCATGTTTTGTGTTAAACTCGGGTACAATGATACTGAGACTTTTACAAAATTGTCAAAGGCGTTTGGCAATGAAGCTTTCAAGAGCGTTTGTCAAGAGCACAGGTTTTCAGATGGTTTAAAGTGTTTTCAGATGGCCGCGAATCAACTAAGGATGATCCACGCTCTGGAAGACCGTCAACGTCAAGAACTGACGACAATGTTGATCGAATCGGGGACTTCGTGCGGTCCGACTATAGATTAACCGTCAGGATCATCACAGAACAATTCAACTTGAACCACACTAAAGTTAATCAAATTTTAACAAACGAGTCGGGAATGAGAAAATTTGTGCGAAATTAGTCCCAAAAAACTCTTGAACAGAAAGACAACAGGATGGAAGTGTGCCATGATCTTATAGGACGAATTGAAAATAATCCTGATTCCCTAAAAAATGCTATTACTGGTGATGAACCATAGATGTTTGAACAAAACGCCAGAGCGAGGAATGGCACACACCAAACTAACCACGTCTCAAAAAAGCAAAAGCGATCAAATCCAAAATCTAAAATATGTTCATTTGTTTCTTTGATAGTAATACCATTATCCAAAAGGAGTTTTTGTCTACAGGACAGACTGACAATCAACATGTTTACCAAGAAATTCTTGAAAGGCTGCAGAAAAAAGTTGCCCCGCGTAAGACCAGTCATCGTGAACACCTGGATACTGCATGACGACAATGCACCTTGTCACACAGCAGTCTTGGTTAATGAGTTTATGGCCAAGAAAAATATTCGTGTTGTTCCTCAGCCCCCTTATTCACCTGACTTGAGTCCCTGTGATTACTTTCTCTTCCTGAGATTGAAAAAGACATCTTAAAGGACACCATTTTGGGACGACAGACAGCATTAAAAAAATGTAACCGACCAGTTGAAGGAGATTCCAGTTTCTGAGTTCCAGCACTGCTATGAAGAGTGGAAACCCCGTCTAATGCGCTGTGTGGCTTCCCAAGGGAACTATTTTGAAAACGATAGAGTCTAGATGTAGTTTGATTGCAAATAAAAGGTTTTACTGAATTAGTCTCATTACTTAATTTACAGAATAATAATAAGTAATAAGCAATAACAGATTACAGATAACTTTGGAAAATCTCAGTGTACAAACCAGAAGCTATCACACGTATGTATATAACGTAATCAGCAGTCTAGCGTTATACATGAAGAACAAAACAAAACAAAAATATAGATCCACCACAGTACATTAAACTTTTCTGAAGAAAATCTGAGCAAACGATCCAGTGAAATCTCGGAAAAAGTATAGAAGTTCTGAGTCTAGTTTAATCAAAGATTAGTCGAGATTATTCTTTGTGAAAGTAGAGTTTTTGTTTATCTGTGTCTCTAAGTGAGGACTGTGTCTTTATAGGCAAAGAAAAAAACACGCAACTGAATTACAACAAATAGTTTTAGGTCTTAAATTTTAATTTGCTCAAACATTTAAATTGATCAATAAATTCTGTTGTAACGGAATTCACTAGGAACAACGAGACGATTAATGGACCCCGACACAAGTCTAAATTTTAAAAAATTATGATTACAGATCGTAAGAAAAATTGTAACGACAAAATAAAATTCCTTCATTAAAAGAGAGGAAATTGTTTGTATAAATGGATTTTATCACTGAAAAATACGTTGCTAATTTATGTATCCACATCTGTCAACGGTAGTCTACTTTATAGCATGTAATCTTTTATTATAGCTTAGTTTTATAATAATTATAATATACAAAATATATTCATATTATGAATCCTATAGAAGAAAGGATTCATAAGATGGAAAGGGCATATGGTATAACTAAAGATATTTACAATAAAAAGCGCATATCTAAAAAAGCGAAAATAAGGCATTACAGTACAGTAGTGAACCCGGAATGCCTATATGCAAGTTAATGTCTAGCATTGAATTAAATTTAGACAAACTATAAATATTGGAAAGACGAATTATTAGGAAAATATTAGGCCCACGAAAAACTTCGGAAGGTTGGAAATTAAAAAGTAATGAAGAAATATATCAAAGTATAGAAAATATAACAGAAACAATGAGAAAAAGAAGACTATTATTAGTAGGGGGAAAATGACAGTTCAAACGCACAAAGGAATGCCGCCTTTCTTAAAAAACAATAAAAAACACTAAAAAACATGATCTAAGAGATGACGCCACCACCGCTGGACCCGCAGCATCCCAATGGACCACAGCACCGCGAATTTCCGCGAATAAATTTTTTTTTATTTTTTTTATTTGTTTTTTTTTATTTTTTTTATTAAATTGATTTGCATATCAAGGGGGGTGGGATGAGGTTCAATGGACCACCAGCATCCGTGAATATAATTTTTTATTTTTTTAAGAAAGCTGATTTGCATATCAGGGGGTGGTGTTGGGTGGGTGGTTTTTTTATTTCATATCAGTGGGTGGTGGTGGGTAGGGGTGGTTCCAACTCGATGCATTATAGTGTATATTAAAATATATGATCAGGTGTACCAACCTTTGCATGAGTTCAAATTTGTCGTGTGTTATAATGTATATTAAATCTATATGATCAGGTGTACCAACCTCTGTATTATTATTATAGTGTATAGATATTTTATATGAGCAGGGTTGTCAACATTTTCTGCGGTGGGGGAAGGGAAATTCAAATATGTGTTATATAGTGTATATATTAAAATATATGATCAGGGTTGCCAATCTTACATTATTGTGTGTGTATAGAGCAGATCTGCCAACATTTTTTTCTCTTCTGTAGTGGGAAATTCAAACTATATGATCATAATTGTTACTCTCTCTCTCTCTCTCTCTCTCTCTCTCTCTCTCTCTCTCTCTCTCTCTCTCTCTCTCTCTCACACACATTTGAATGTAAGTAAAACTATCTCTCTCTCTTGTTGTCAAACGTTATGTTCAAACCGTTTTCTCCTCTCCCTCTCTCTCTTTCTCTCTATCTCTCTCTCTCTCTCACTGTGTACATTGAGTAAATAATTTTAGCTCTCTCTCTCTCTCTCTCTCTCACTCGTTGTGTATTATAACACACGACAAATTTGAGTATGTCTCTCTCTCTCTCGTTGTCAAACGTTATGCTCAAACTGTTCTCCTCTCTCTGTGGTCATTACCGCGCGCATGTATATAAAATTAGAAAGTTTATATTTATTCGACAAATATTAACGTCCTCTCTCTCTCTCTCTCTCTCTCACTCACTCGTGTCAACTGTGTCAACAAATATTAACGCCCTCTCTCTCTCTCTCTCTCTCTCTCTCTCACTCGTTTCAACTGTACAAGCTCTCTCTCTCTTACCGTGTACATTGAGTAGTCGGTGTGATGAGTAAATAATTTTAGCTCTCTCTCTCGTTGTCAAAACGCAGTCTTCATTTTCAATGTATTAAATAATTAATTAATAGTTTTATAATGCAGTCAGTGTGATTGATCCTTGTTAGAAATATATATATTTGGCAAATATTAACTATGTATGTGTGTTGTTGTCAATGAACTACTTACCTGTGTGCTGTTACAGATGACAAATCCATACGTTAACGGCGTAGCAATCTGGTACAATACTTCTGTTTAATGGGTACAGTTTACACACGCACATAGGTTCAGTGGTGTATAGCGAAATAAATTAAAATTATACACACATGAAAACGGTGGTTGAAATTCATACAAATCTTCTGATATAACAGTTCACAAAAATAAATTAATTGTACACATGTTCAGAGGTGTAGAGTGAAATAAAATAAAGTCATAATTTGTTTAAATGATTAAATATATTTTAAAATTCATAATATAAAATTCGCAATTAAATAAATACATTATAAAATTGAAATTCACAATATAAAATTCACAATTCATAATTAAATAAATACATTATAAAATTGATATTTTTTCGAAAGTTTATATATAATTGTGTCGTACTTGTAGGAGAAGCAACCTGCAACATAACAATAAAACAACATTAAAATCATGTTAAATATCACACACACACACACACACACACACACACACACACACACACACACACACACACACACACATATAGTTGGCAGAATCAACGCTTTACGCGAGTAACTTCTTAAATTATGTGTCATTCTCTCTCTCTCTCTCTCATAAATTAATGTCCATTCATCAAAACTTTGTAAATTAGAATCTGCACTACATTCAAACACACGCACACACAGTGATAAAAAAATTGTTTATTAAAAGTAGTTTGTTACCTTAACGAGGTACATGCAGAACTAGTGCTGTTACAAAATATATATATATAGTAGGAAAGCCCACAGACTACTAGAAATAGTTATCGCCTGAAAAAAAGAAACCGCACATTACGAACTAATATGTATAAACACAAATATCGTTACAATAATAATAATAATAATACGCAAACTTACGTTTACTGCCGTCCGAACTGAAGTGTGAGGAGGCAATAACTATAGATATCACAGTGAGAATTTTTGTTGTTGTTGTTTTTGTTTTTAACAGGTGGTGTAACGGGGAATTTTAGCAGGTGGAGGAGCAGAGTCGTCATCGTCGTCGGCACGTATCCGATAATGACCGTACGCAAGCGTATCACGGCCATTGTCTAATATATAGCGCTTATCATCATACGGTGACAACGCTTGCTTATTTACGCGCATCGTGTACAACGTATGATGATCGCTACGTAAACACAACGCACTGGCAGAAAACTGACAATGATCAGTGAGACACTTGCGATACATATCGTGTCGCAGACTCCTCTTAATAGCAACTCGAGGCACACCTTTACACACACGTTTTTGACACTCATTGCCGGGATCTTCGTGGGTCACAAGGAACGAATAACATTTCGCTCTGAGACCTACGAATTCTCTAATAGGACGACCACACGTTTCATCCTTGAACAGCCCGACAACCTTTTTGTTCTTAAGGCTATAACAAGGATGAGACGTAGGGTAATCCGAGGTGTCAAAAACGTGCAAGTCCTTCTTCATATCTGCATACAAGTCTGATGTTTGAATATTATACATCAGACTGTCTGTATCAGTCATTAACAATTTAACGTTGCGGCCGTACTTGGCGACAGCATAACGATAATGAAAGTCGTACATTATTGTTTTGCTAACGTCAACCACCGTGAAGCCAACATACACGGGACGAGAAAGAACGATGGATTTTTTACGGAGTGAGAGCCCCACCAGATCGTTCGTATAACGAATCATACGTTTTAGCCTAGGTGTGGAAACTAGTTTTTGAAGCCGTCGTTCATCCGAGACTAGTTGAAAGTCTATATGTTTTTCCGTACGTTCTCCAGCGACTTACCGTATACGGCGTTGTTCATCAGTTTGAAAAGGTCTTTTTCAAAGCTGTTGACGGCTGCTTGCCTCTTGCGGGTGTTGAAATCGATAAACGGTTTCAACCAAGCGCTTTGCTTAAAACACAACACCCTATGAGTCGCTTTCAGCTCTAAGCCAAGACTTAAATACAATTTCAAATTTCGATAATGGAGAACGTAATTTTGTTTGTCCTCCAAAGTTGTTAACAACTTCTCTACGGATGACCCTGATTCGTTATACGATGATCTGTATATACTCTCGTGTAACCGTTTGGAAAAAGGAGAAAGGATATCGTGTGTTACGCGCTGGCGCACAGGTGCAAGCGGGTAGTCGGAATGCAGGTCGTGTAAGGTATTAGGATAGTGTAGGTCGACTTCGAGGATGTACCCGATGTCAGCATCATCACTCACATTACGTACGTCCAAGGACTCGATTTCGTTACGATCGAGCCATCGGAAGTCTGCGTAAGGGAGTGGTTGCGACATGGCTGCACCGTATAAATTGTTACAGTCCGTATACAGAATGAAGGAGGTCGGTTTCAAAACATCGTACTGATCTGGAATCAAAGGATTGTTAGCGACTGCATGACGGTTGGATATCATCGCGCAGCCTCCGCGGATCCCAGACTCGACGAACAGATGTAGATTTATTTCTGTCAACAGTTCTAATTCGACCCCGGTCATTTTTAGCATCGCGTTCCAAGCGAGTCCGGGAAGCGAGTAAAAATGACGTGGGTCCAAGCAGTAATCGCGTAAGGCCATGTCTCGAAAACTTTCAAAGACATCGGCCAGCAGCATTACGTCTGTCAACAAATACAAATCATGGTAATCTCCAAACGTACGCAGATTGAATGCACTCCACACGTTTTGCGCGTGCTCGTAATCTGCGTCCGAAATAGATGATTCCATCAACCGGTTATCAAAGTGTTCACGAGCGGGTAGACTTGTTTCGTTGAACCGATCAATACTGTCAACGTACTCGTATGGGTATACCCCCTTGCGTACGAGCAGATTGGTCTGTTCATCGAAACCCCGTCTAAGCATTTCCTCTCTAAGCAAAGGAAATTGGCTCCCGGACGCAGACAGATTGGTAACGAGTGTGTCCAGAGAGCGATTAAGAAATTGAAAGGAGTCTACGAAACGCAAGGGACCCAGGGAGAACGACACGTAACGCTCACTGGATGTCGCGATGCAGGATACGCGTTCGTCCTTATATTTCCCTAAACCAAGCATTAAATGGTGACAGTCGTAGCCACGAAGGTTGTGAAAGAAGACGGGGATATGACGAGGCATCTTGTAGCTCAGATTACAGCTATTATGGGCTGCTCCCAAGAATTTCCCCGTAAGATGGCAATGATTGCGTACCTTGTCATCGTCTGTCAAAGGGCGCTCACACAAATGACAAACGGTGGCGTTAGTGAACACAACATTGTCATCATCGGACATAATTAATTGTACGTTATGTCGTACCACCTTCATCATATCCTCGACGTCTTTCATCAACCACGAGAAGAACGTGTCTACAACGTTTTCACCTCGATAAACTTTAGCCTCTCTCCAAAGGCTGTGCGTGTGATCGACGATAGCATAGGAGAAACCTGACGGAATATGCATCGCTTCGTATGATGTGGACGATACAGGAGGAGAAGTTATTTTCTGACGGGCACCGCTGCTATCGACGGAGTAGAATTCACCTAACCCGTGCACTGTCGTCGGGACGTTGTTACCAGGTGAACACGATTGAAGCGGAGTGATGAGGGACTCGAAGTCGGCGTAGACGGTGAAGGGTACTTTAAGACAGTGCGCGTAATTTTTAAAGGACATAAACTTCTCCTCCTCCGTGGGCATTTTGGTTTTCTGCTCGCCGTAAGGTGTGCAGTAGGGGAGATGATCGGACAGACCATGTTCGGTGGCGAAACGATGCAGGCAGTAGTCGCAGTAAAATGATTGACCGTCGTGTTTTGTTAGGGATGATAACAATCTACTCATGTTACTGATAAGACAGTAATGTTTTCGGCTATTTGTATCGGTCAGAAGCAAAAGATTAACGTGATGCGACCTGTCCTTATTCGAGGTAATTCTCAGAGGGTAAACCTCATTTTTTGATTCATTTTTGATATTGTCTTCTATATCATAGCCGAAAACGTTTATAGAAATATTAGGATTCTGTGCTTCAAATTTGGAAATGGACTTTAACGAAACAGGGTACTCGATACCGGACATATTTAATGTGTTTTTGAAGGGGATGTATTTTGAAGCACGGTCTCTATCTCTTACTTGAGGGTGTATGTGGGCTAGAACAGACCACAGAAAACACATTTCATCATGGGGTTCTTGATGTTGACTACTGCCCTGGTGTGTGAGAGTTTTCGCGGGGTTGGAAGGTAGGAGGACGCTGCTAGAGGCTGGTACCGTCCAACAACCAGTTCCAGCTTCAGTACAGCATCCACCGACCATCCGCTCCCGTCACGGGTAAAATTAGATATGCTATTGAAGATTTTATCGTAGGATTCATCGAGTAGACAATTCAACTCGTCGTTGTCGTCCGCGAGCAACGTGCGACAACGTCCGTGGAAGACGGCGTCTTTCGTTACCTCTTTCTCCTCACCACTGTCACCATCTACCACGGTTTTGGTAAAACGTATCCTGCACGCAATGTGCCACTTGATATTGCGTAAACGTGCCTGCTCTGCAACGTATCCTCTGTGCTCTGTGCGTAAACGTATCCTCAAGCAATAAAGGACGTGCCTCAGTCATTACGAATACTATGTCATGATCCGACGCGTTGACGTTCACTGGAAGGTAGTCGAAAGTTGTGTTGCACCCTCGGACACTACTGTTCCTCTCGATATAAAATCGAGTCACAACTGAAACAATAGAAACATGAGTATTATTAACCAATAGGAATGATAAATAACGTGTACACAAATTCATGTTTGTAGTAAATAAATAACACTCGTCTGGGTAATATGTCAGTTTATTACAAACCGTAAAGATGTCGGCTACTCCTGATTTTAGTATTGAAAGTGAAAGAATAAAATCATTCAAGTATTGGGAAGTGACGTTTATCAGCCCCGACGAGTTAGCGTTTGCGGGGTTCTACTTCTACCCTAGAAATTTCGATGTTTGTGGGCATAGTATGTCATTCGTAGACGATAGAGTTAAATGCTTTTGTTGTGGAATTGAATTAGTTGATTGGAAAGAAGGTGACAAACCTATGAAGGAACATGAAAAATTTTCATCTACATGTCAATTTATAAACGATGTTAAGAGTGAGACTTTTCATACACACACCAATAGACATAGTATGACTCAAACGTTAATTCGCAGCAGCAAGTTTGCACGCTACATAATTTCAAAAATAATTTCTTAACTGTGACAATTGGTATTGAACTTTTTACCTTGTTCAGTCTGCTCCTCCCCACGTTCCTGCTGAAGGTTAGCCATGATCTTCAAGAGAGAGTGAGAATGAATGAATACTGAAAAACAAAAGGTACTGTTATAACGCTGGTATTATGTTAGTGTATCTTAAACGTTTTATATATCAATTTGTACATAATACATGTACGCTTAGACCAACTATTTGCTAGATCGAGAAAATTAAGTTTATTTTCGCGCACACACACACACACACACACGCACACGCGCACACACACAGACGCATACGCAACGTAACCAAACACGCAACGCGCGCACACACGAACACACACAGACGCACACGCACACACAACGAGCGCACACGTTGGCATGAATCATGTTAGGTCCAATTACGTTGTGTCGCACTGACCTGATATTTATAGATGACTTCCATACAGAAGCAGATAACAGATTTAAATAATACTTTCATGCTTACAATATACAACCAATGTACACAAACTTATAAAGCATCAAACTATATATATCATTCGTTGGGTTGTAATTATTATTAAACAGTAAATATTTGCTATGATTTTAGTAACATATAACAGCGTCTTACATACCACTCGAATCTATATATACCGTTCTGTTTCAGATAATAATAATAGTTTGAATATAAAAAGACTGTGTATGAATACAAAGAAATATCAATTATTAGAGTGAAAGTGATTGTGAGTAGGAAAACAAACGAACCGGTAAACATTATGAATTTCCATATGTTTACAACAACAGCTTAACTCAAGAACGCACGCTTAAAATTCAGCTATACCTAAAATATATCTTCAATTAGAAGTGTGATATAAAAAGTACAGTAAGAATATATTTCCGAAATTGTAATTTGATCACACACACACACACACACACACACACACACATACCCATACATGTAGTAAATCAATAAATAATGCACTTGATAAATTATGCTGTACACTCACCAAACTAGTGTATGTTGACTACACAGGAACTTGTGTGTATACTGAGACGCACAATAATACAAGCAGTCTTTCAACTATTAACACTGCTGAGATAGATTTATCAGCGCACACGAGCAGTCAGTGTGAAACCGCTAAAATTCAGTTATACCTAAAAATATATATCTTCAATTAGAAGTGTAATATAAAAGGTACAGTAAGAATATATTTCAGAAAATTGATCACCCACACACACACACACACACACACACACACACACACACACACACACACACACACATACACACACATGTATTAAATTCAACTATATATCTTCAATTAGAAGTGTAATATAAAAAATACAGTAAGAATATATTTCAGAAATTGTCATTTTATCATACACATACATGTATTAAATTCAGTAAATAATGTTTTAATGCAAATAATTTTTACGTTTAAATAAAATCTGTACATACAATAAAATTATGCTGTACACTCACCAAACTAGCGTACGTTGAATACACAGGAACTTGTGTATACTGAGACACACAATAATACAAGCAGTTTTTCAACTATTAAAAAAACTGCTGTGATAGATTTATCAACGCACGCAAGCAGTCAGTGTGAAACCGATAAAATTCAGTTATACCTAAAAATATATATCTTCAATTAGAAGTGTAATATAAAAGGTACAGTAAGAATATATTTCAGAAAATTGTAATTTGATCACACACACACACACACACATGTATTAAATTCAAATATATATCTTCAATTAGAAGTGCGTTAAGAATAAAAGTACGTTAAGAATATATTCAGAAAATTGTAATTTGATCATACGCGCACGCTTACACACACATGTATTAAATTCAAATATATATCTTCAATTAGAAGTGTAATATAAAAAATACGGTAAGAATATATTTCATAAATTGTAATTTGAACATACACATACATGTATTAAATTCAATAAATAATGTTTTAATGCAAATAATTTTTACGTTTAAATAAAATCTGTACATACAATAAATTATGCTCACTCACCAAAACTAGCGTATGTTGACTACACACAGGAACTTGCGTATACTGAGATGCACAATAATACAAACAGTCTTCCAACTATTAAAAATGTCGTGATAGATTTATCAGTGCACGCAAGCCAGTCAATGAGAAATTATCGCTAAATTTGTTGAGTATATATTGGTCTCTGGTGGTAGGGGAAAGCCGGTGTTTGTTTTGGAAGTGAATACTTTCTAATCCATAATTACTTGCGGTGGTGCCGCTAATGAGTGTCATGTGTCATATTAGAAAGTGAAAGGAGGATTTAGCGAATACACACTAGTTTATTTCGGTATAACCCTCTGAACATACATGCAATTAGTTGTATAGTAATCAGAAATGTGTGTGAGAGAGAGAGACAATTTAATAGTTTGAATTTTATACCACAAGGTAAACTATATTTTTTAAGTCGTGGGTTGTTTCAGAAAATTATTATTTAAAACTGATAATTGTTTTATTAAAATCTTGCGTACGTGCCAAATTAATTGTCGACGGCGACTCTGCTTCCCCTCCTGCTAAAATTACACGTTACACCACCTGTTAAAAACAAAAACAACAAAAGAATTCTCACTGTGATATCGTTAGTTATTCTCTCTCCACTCTTCAGTTCGGTCGGCAGTAAACGTAAGTTTGTGTATTATTATCATTATTGTAACGATCTTTGTGTTTATAAATATTAGTTTGTAATGTGTGGTTTCTTTTTTTTTTTTATAGTATAATGGAAAACGCTGCTGTAATAATTGACTTTCACTGCTTTTATGATGACAACGGCAGTTATATAGTAAAGGAGTTGTCGGTTATGGACGTAACACGTTTTGCATGCAGACATTGGATTTTCGCCCCGCCTGCTACAGTCGTTACGAATTCGAAATACACTAGAACCAACTGTTGGTTATCGACAAACTATCATGGGCTGAGATGGGGTGAAGGAGAGACACCGTACGACAATCTTGTTTCAGTGTTAACAACGTATACGAACATATATAAATATGTGTTTGTGAAGGGTCTTGAGAAAAAACGTTTTACAGCACACAGGTAAGTAGTTCATTGACAACAACACACATACATAGTTAATATTTGCCAAATATATATATTTCTAACAAGAATCAATCACACTGACTGCATTATAAAACTATTAATTAATTATTTAATACATTGAAAATGAAGACGGCGTTTTGACAACGAGAGAGAGAGAGCTAAAATTATTTACTCATCACACCGACTACTCAATGTACACGGTAAGAGAGAGAGAGCTTGTACAGTTGAAACGAGTGAGAGAGAGAGAGAGAGAGAGAGAGAGAGGGCGTTAATATTTGTTGACACAGTTGACACGAGTGAGTGTGAGAGAGAGAGAGGACGTTAATATTTGTCGAATAAATATAAACTTTCTAATTTCATATACATGCGCGCGGTAATGACCACAGAGAGAGGAGAACAGTTTGAGCATAACGTTTGACAACGAGAGAGAGAGAGACATACTCAAATTTGTCATGTGTTATAATACACAACGAGTGAGAGAGAGAGAGAGAGAGAGAGAGAGAGAGAGAGAGAGAGAGAGAGAGTAACAATTATGATCATATAGTTTGAATTTCCCACTACAGAAGAGAAAAAAATGTTGGCAGATCTGCTCTATACACACACAATAATGTAAGATTGGTAACCCTGATCATATATTTTAATATATACACTATATAACACATATTTGAATTTCCCTCCCCCCACCGCAGAAAATGTTGACAACCCTGCTCATATAAAATATCTATACACTATAATAATAATACAGAGGTTGGTACACCTGATCATATAGATTTAATATACATTATAACACACGACAAATTTGAACTCATGCAAAGGTTGGTACACCTGATCATATATTTTACTATACACTATAATGCATCGAGTTGGAACCACCCCCACCCACTGATATGAAATAAAAAACCACCCACCCAACACCACCCCCTGATATGCAAATCAGCTTTCTTAAAAAAATAAAAAATTATTTTCACGGATGCTGGTGGTCCATTGAACCTCATCCCACCCCTCCTTGATATGCAAATCAATTTAATTAAAAAAATAAAAAAACCAAATTAAAAAAATAAAAAAATTTATTCGCGGAAATTCGCGGTGCTGTGGTCCATTGGGATGCTGCGGGTCCAGCGGTGGCGGCGTCATCTCTTAGATCATGTTTTTTAGTGTTTTTTAAGAAAGGCGGCATTCCTTTGTGCGTTTGAACTGTCATTTTCCCCCTACTATTATTTTTTAGACATTTATATAGAATGGACGACAATAGGTTAACAAAGCAGATCTTCAAATATCTGTGGGGAAAGAAGTCAACATCAAGCTGGATTAAACAAGTCCAAAAGGATTTAGAAAAAAATAATATACACGCAGAAAATTGAAAGAGAAGTTTTTCGGGCAAAAGTGTTAAAAATGAAAGGAGTTTAGGGTAGGAGAGAGAAAAACGCAGGTTCAAAGTGGACTGAAGACAGGAAGAAGAGACAGTGAAAAGATGAAAGAATATTGGAGAAAAAGGAAAGAACAAAGAATAAAGAATTGAAATTGGCATATGGTCCTTAGATGGCCGATAGGCTACAAAAAAAATTATAATATTACTAATTTGTGTCAACTAACCAATAACTCATTTCTTAACGCTCAATACCAACTACCTTTAAATACCTATATTCTCTATGCGTCTCTTAGAACCTTATGTGTACATCATCATCATCATCATCATCATCATCATTATCATTAGCATGTCTCCTCACTGCTCCTCACTTTTCAAAGCTACGGCACCAGTCATTCTCCAGTGAAGTTATTTTTCCAGCATGAATGTTCAGTCGATTGTAAAATAGTTGTCTACTAGTACTCAACCAGACATGCTTCCACCTTACAAAGATTTCGTCCTGAACTCTTTATATCCCTCGACCTTAAACATAATCTCTTTTTCCTCTCCTGTACTGTACTAAGTAAACAGGATGAATAATGTTAACTATAAGCGACAAATAAGGCGATTCCCCGGTAAATAACTACACTATGATACGAGGCCATGATGTGTAATATCACATACAGCATAAGAATACACAATATACAGCATAATATACACAATTACAGTTCATATACTTGGAGATGATCGTGAAAATAAAAGTACCTTAAAGTGTTTAAACAGAAAATTTTTAAGTCAGACTTCTTCACATAATATACCAGAAATGTATTTAAAATTTACTTTTTTTTAATTTGTTTGACTACGACTCTATTTATTAATTAAACATAAAAAAACATAATAAATATTTTAAAAAAAGATAGTAACAGATTTTAAAAAATGTTAATGTAGCATTGTGTTAGGTGTCACGTGTGCCTTAATTCCCGGAAGCACACTGGACCACGATTCCGAACGTTAGTGTTAACTCAAAAATGTGATTGACTGCGTCCCCTTATACACGCAAATGTGAAATGGAGCATGTGGTTTTGTGCTCAACTATGGACGCAGAGTAGATTTGCTCTGCGTGCATCTGATAAGATCGGTTCAAAATTGAGCCCCATTTCTTACGCGAGGTGGTTCGACATTGCTGATAAAGCAATACAGTGGCCGCTCCAGCAACTACAGTAGTCTCATAAAAGTAGGGAACGTTGAAATTGTTCCAAACCAACCGGATGCATGCAATAACAACCGGCTTCAATGTGTGAGAAAAACCGGTATTGTTACTGAATATGACGTACCTGAACGAGGGAAAGAAAACAAACCCAAACGTTCTAAAACAATTGTTAATATTGTAAATACGTAGCTTTTATGTACATAAAGTTGGTAGCATGCTGGTGGCAAAAATTTGTCAGACCTTACCATCGATGTATACTACAGTATATGGATCGCGTGCTGACAGGCAAAGTGAAAGGCAGAAAACGGTCCGAAGCACGTATAGCTTCCCACACAGTGGTTGGCAGTAAAGCGTTTGGTGCTATTTAACACGTGTATTAAACGAGTCATTCAGTCAGTAATGCACTTGTTTTAACAGTTTACAATTATTACATTTGGGACAGTTCTACTGAAAATATGTGCTTATGAAGATTTTATTATTATAACAGTTTGTTTTTACTTTTGCCTAACTGATATAACAGATGACAATAACTTAAGCGTTTACACTCATTTTACTGATTTTGTATTCAAGCGGAAAATTAATTTGAGCGTCATTAGACGTTTTAAAGATTGTAAAATATATGTATAATTTATTGATTATATCTGACAGTAAACTTAATACCAAAAAATGATTATATCAGCTTGCAAAAACTTTACCGGCACAGTGTTTAGAAAACATATTTCAAACAATGATTTTTCTGAAGACAGCCATGAAGTAAAACATATCAAATTAATAGTGACATTATTTTATAAAATCTTGTGCTATAATACTGCTAAGGAAGAACCGCTGCAGCTACCTTCTCTAAGCTTGGTGTCTGCCAACAGTTAAATAAATTTGTATTATTTAGTAATGTGTAATGTAAACAATTTTTATACAGTTAATACGTAGCTAATTAAATACAATAAAATAAATTAATGTAAATTAGCATTGCTTATTGAACACTTTAACGACAATAAATTGCGCTTCTTTTACGCAATAAACATTTTAAAGTTTACGGCTCACGTCTTTTATTCTTTGTTTCCCTTATTCTTATATTTATTCGTCTGGCTTCAATAATAAATGTTCATAAATAAGAACGCAACAGAACTGTTTATGAACGCAACAAAACTTAGCGATAAACTTAAATAACGTGTCAGAATACTGAAATTCTTACAGTGAAACAAATGAGTTTATTTTGGAAAAGAACTTATTAAAAGCCTCCCACTTTGGAGTCATTAATTGTTAAAATGACACAGCTATACCATTTAACGGAAAATATAATCCGCTAAAGCAAGAAAAGCTATAACAAAGCAGAAATGTCAGACTTTGTACAGGTACAGTATATAGCATAAGCAGTGTTCTTGCCAACCACTGATGCAGCGGTCGGACCAAATTCAGTGAATGCAGCACGCGATCCATATAGTATACATCGATGGACCTTACTGTTACTGTCATCACTAATCATCATATAACCACTGGAATTAACCGATGCATAGAGTTGTCACAAATGTTTAATTTTATCTACAATATAATACTCGTTTGTTCAGTAGTAAAATACGCATATATGAGATGTGTCCAAAATGAAACTGAACTCAATCTCATTTGGCAACTTAATTAGATCTGTTGTCATCAAAGTATACTAATTATCTTTGTTATAATCTGTCTTGTGGCTTCGTTTTTCACACAGCAACACGTTTAAAGGATAAATCCTCATAAACCTGATGTAAAAAATTTCAATAAAGTTTGTAAAAAAAATAATTAATAGACTTGACAATTTAAAAATATAAAACGATCAGGACAAATCAGAGCCTAGTTTCGTGTACACCACCTTCTCTTTCGTGTACCATCGTAAGGATGTTATGAGGGTACTAAGACAGGCTCTCAAAATTAAAGGCAAAGATGGATGTGGAGAGAGAAAGACTGAGGTGGGAGGGAGATTATGTTGCACTATCAAAACAAAGAGAAGGAAGGGAACTGAGAGTTTTCATCGTCGTGAAACAGTTTCCAGTATACCCATAAGAGCCTACTGAATTCTTTGTTACATAAAACATTCCCTGAGACTATATAATTAAATTTCCTTCTCTAGTACTTAATCGTTATACAATTATTCGTTTAGTTTAGTTATCTGGGCAAAAAATTCATGAGACATTTTTTCCCTGATTCGTTGAAAGTAAATCTACTCTGATGACGTAAGGAAATCGCAGTCGACATAACTACAGACTAAAACTTTATGACCTTCAAAACAGAAGAAACTGATAGTACGGATTGCGCGCGCGCATGTGTATACATCAGTGTGCGTGCAGAAAAAGTGAAAAAACTTTGATCGGCTATAACGCTTGAATGGATAATCAATTTTTTAAATTTTCTTTTACTTGTTCCTTACGAAAAAAAGGATAAACCTGTGTAATCCCATTTCGACTTTGTACAGTTTAAAAACCAACCACATTGGTTTCTACAATCCTGCGACAAAGTTTACTCGATGGAATATAACTCACTTACATACAACCGTGTAAAAATTTGTAATAATTAATAATTAGTGTGCAGTGGCTGTAGTGTACAGATGATGCCAAATGTTTTTATAAAAATACTCAAGTATTTTTAAAGATATCCTCAGTACCCTATAAATAAGTAAATTTTTGTAAATGTTGATAACACAACTCCGAGTGTATATGCTGTGTGTTCAAAATACAGGGAACATGTTTATACATACATAAATAAATAAATACATTACACCATCATGAACGTCCACAACTAAATTCTTCAGACTTAATTTAACATACCTTACGAATTTTTTTAACTTTTAAGAAAACATCTTATTAAATCAACAGAAATTAATATTTTTATTATTTATTAATGTATGATAACGATAACAAAGTAAGGCTAACGTAAGAACGGCTAACGTTATTTAATATCTAGATATTTAATGTAATCTTTGCACGTTAATAATATACAATAATATATTAATACACTCATAATACATAACACGGTAATAATGACTTAATATAATCTTAATCTACGTTCATAATTATATTTTTAATCTTTATTAACTCCTGAATTGTGAAAAATATCCGGGCTGTTTGGCCGTGGTCCATGGTTAAAAACAAAACCAAACGTTTCGGCAGCTCCACTGGCTGCCATCATCAGTGGAATAAGATTTCTGCACTTGCGGTGTCTACGTGCAGGCCCACAGTACTGTGGTATAGACTAAAGATGTCCTGCCATGCTACCTGTACATATAAATTCAGCAAAGTCCCACGTACAGGTAAAAATGACACCATCAACCAATCACAACAGAGATGGTATATGATTGGCTCGCACCAAGATACGCCATTATGTGACTCACTAGTTTTCTAAGAAATACTGTGGGGAAGGCTGCTGATTTCCCGCGATGCTACCTGTGCTAATTGTTTACTAATTGCAACCCCCGCACAGGTAAGTACAGCATCACCGGCCAATCAGAAACAAGAAGGTGTGTGAGAGGCTCGCATCGCGCCATGCCATAATGTACTTAATGAGATGCTTTCGCCCCGTCGATTCATAGCGATCGCAGCATGCTTCTGAATCAAGACGGACTCCATATGAAGACGAGGGATGTAATCACTCACCGCCGACAAGAGTTTCGTCTCATCGAAACGGATCCGATGGTCGGCATTGGCGAGCGCGTGTTCGGCCACGGCAGACTTCTCCGGCTGTCCCAGTCTACAGTAACGGCTATGTTCACCCACGCGTGTGCGGACGCTGCGCTTCGTGGTACCAATGTACACCTGGCCGCATGAGCAGGGAACTCCGTACACACCGCACGATGACAGCGGGTCTCGGACATCCTTCGTCGGCCGCAAGAACTGGTGTATCTTCTTTGTCGGCTTGAATACTGGCCTCACACCGTGCCGATTGAGCAGCCTTCCCCACAGTATTTCTTAGAAAACAAGTGAGTCACATAATGGCGTATCTTGGTGCGAGCCAATCATATACCATCTCTGTTGTGATTGGTTGACGGTGTCATTTTTACCTGTACGTGGGACTTTGCTGAATTTATATGTACAGGTAGCATGGCAGGACATCTTTAGTCGAGAGACGTCGTCCACTCTTCATCGCCACGCCATCGGACGGAGTCCGACCTCGATCAACACTTCTGCTCCAGACTTCAGACGGACAGGACTGCTCCTTGGACTGCTCTCTACTCTGGACGTTTCTTCAGCTTCTGGCTGCATCCGCCCACCTCGCAGGACGAGGAATATCGCTGCTCTCTTCGTGGGACAGGACTCACGTGCCAGCTGTTTCCAGTGAATTGAGTAGCTGGTAGAAGCAACAGCTGGCCGAAGTTGCCCTGCTAAGGACCACCTGCGCCGGAAAAAACATCTTGCCGGACAGGAAAGAAGAGGATTGCTCTGGGCTCACCTGGTGAGTGCCGTATCAGTGTGTAATTCCTAACTTGCTCACGAGTGTTAGGTAGCGCTGCCCCGGACGATCCTTGCAAGCCCCCACCAGTGGTAAGCGAGCTAGGATATCGCCGGGGTAAAGGGGCCAGTGGACACCAGTCTTGGTAAGGACTGGTATTCAACGAAGCTGGTCGTTAGCCCAGCTCCTCCCGCATCGTCGTGAGCAAGGAAGACGCGCGGGTAATCCGGCTTCGGCCGGACCCGAGATCCCTGGCGTCTGGCAGTGACTGCCTAGCAGTCTCTGCCCGGCAGCCGTCGCACCTGGCCAGCATGCCTTCCACAGGCAACGGCCCAAGTGCCGAGTCGCTCGGCCCCGCCTTGCTGCCCCATCTGGGCGACTCGCCTGAATCGCCTCGGGCGATGGAGACGGACGATCCTCTCCCTAACCCGATTCCTCCTCTTCCGGCTGACGAGTCGGGCGAGTTCGCGACCGTTGGCCGGCGTAATCGCCCGGCTAAGAAGCCCAAGAGGACCCACCCTACCGCTTCCTCTAGCACCTCGGCCATGGACATTGGACCTTCTCAGGGCCCACAGGCCGCGGTTCCGACTGCTTCGACAGCAGCTCCGGCTGCTGCCGCTGTTGGTCGTGCGCCCCCCCTGTACGTCCATAGCGTGTCTAATGTCGCCGCCTTATACAGACGGCTGATCGCGGCCCACGGCCTGTCGGCCGACAAGCTTGACCTGAAGCTGCTTGGCGGTGATACGGTCAGGATTGTCGTCCGCCAGCTCGAGGACCATCGCTTGGTCGAGGCCTTCCTCCAAGCGCATAACCTACAATACCACACCTTTACTCCTAAGCGAGTCAAGCCCTTGTCTGTAATTTTGCGAGGGCTTGACGCGCATACTGATCCTCAGGAGATCCTCTTGGAACTCCGCGACCTCGGGTACCCGGTGCAGGCAATTTTCCGCCTGTACACTCACTCAGAAACCCGAGTACCTCTCCCGCTCGTCCGTCTCCAGCTCGAGAAGGGCGAGGCTGCAGACAAAATTTTCCACCTGACGCGGCTGTTTGGCTTCCGCGTCCGGGTGGAAACCAGTCGACCCCAGGGCAAGCTCGCGCAGTGCCACCGGTGCCAGAGGTTCGGCCATCACACCGACGTCTGCCGCAATGCCCCGGCCTGTCTACGATGTTCTCTGGGACATTCCACACAGGCCTGCACTGTGGCAGACAAAACCAAATTTCGCTGCATCAATTGTGGTCAAGGCCACGCAGCGAGTAACGTAAACTGCCCGGTCTATAAGGCGGAGCTCCTGCGGAAGCAAAAGCCGCAGGGGCCCCTCCCGAAGCCACGGCAGCCAGCTATGCAGCCCCAACCTAGACAGCCTAAAATGCAGGCTAGGCCTAAACCTCAGGCACAACCGGCACGGCGCGCGCCCTCTCCGGCTCCACCTCCAGCCCCTACAAAGGCAACTAAACGTACCGCGTCTCCTTCTACAGCAGAGACACGCCCAGTAGCTGTCATCTCGGTTTTGGAGCCGGAGAATGAACCCTCCACCTCCGCGGAACCTCCTACTCCCGCCTCTGAACCAGAGGTAGCCTCGCCGCCCCTGCCACCTCCGCGATTTCCGCGAGCAGGCATCAAACCCAGGAACAAAGGGATACCCACACCGGATGCTCGGCCCCGAGCTCCTGCCGGCCCACAGCCCAAGAAAAGTCCTGCTTCCCGGTATAAGTCCGACGAAGCGCAACAGCGTACTTTTCCTGCCGCTGATCCAAAACCGTCTGGCCCTGGTCCTATGGCTTCCACCATGACCCGATCTGCCGTAACACCTGGTCGCTCTTATGCGGCCTCAGTTTCCAGGCAAACCGCCCAGTCCGTCAGTTCCAATGACGCACAGTTCGTCCGCGGCTTTCTGTCTAGCTACGACCTCCCGAAAGTCGCATCTACCTTCAGGTCCATCCGAGACCGCCTGGAAACTGCCGACCCAACTGAGAGATTCATGCTCTTGGTGGAAGCCTGCGAAGTCATAGGTCTTCTATGAACCGAGCCCTTAGACGAGATCTCTCGCTCGTAGCCTGGAATGCTAACAACATCGGTTCCAAGCATTCCGACCTTCTTGAATTCCTGGCTCGGTTCAAACCCGACGTACTTCTCCTTACTGAAACCCACCTGACCCCGGCGAACCGGTTTCGATTACCAAATTACGTGGTTTATCGGGATGACCGAGTTGGCCAACGAGGAGGCGGCACGGCGATCGCGGTGAGGACCTCCATAGGTCATCATCTTGTCGCTTTGCCGCAGCTTACCAACCTAGAGGCCACCGCCATTGAGGTCCACGGAGCTCTTGGCGGCGTCCTAGTGGTTTCAGCATACAAGCCCCCACGAGCTGAACTTCTTGTTGGCGACCTGGAAGTCATCTTCGATTCCCATCGAAGGGTAATTTTGGCCGGCGATCTGAATTGCAAGCATCGCGTTTGGAATAGTCGCCTGACTACTCCGAACGGGAGGCGCTTGCTCAGTTTTGTTGAATCGCGCCGGGCGATGGTGTTTGGTCCAGCGCAACCCACGTTCTTTCCGTCACAGCCTAACGCGGCTCCCGATGTTCTGGATATCGCGGTGACCCAGGGAGTTGTCTGTCCGGTCGAGGTATTCTCACTTACGGAGCTGACATCCGACCACAACCCTATCTTGGTCCACGTCGCTACCCAGCACGCCTATGCACGTTCTGACCAGAAGAAGGTTATCGATTGGGATCGCTACGGCCCGGCCTTGTGCCGTCGATTGCCGCCAGCGGCCCCACTCGATTCCGTTCGCCTCCTAGACGAAGCAGTTGCGGTAATTGAAGAGGCAATCATCTCGGCTATAGGCGTGTCTTCACGTACGCGAGCTGGTTTCACGCCTGACTACCAACGCATCCCTGAGGAAGTCTCTCTTCTCGCTCGCGAGAGGAATTACTTCCGGAAACGTTGGCAGAGGACCCGTGATCCGGCCGATAAGGCAGCATACAATCGGCTCACCGGACGACTGCGCGGCAGTCTGAAGGCGTTCCGACGTAGCTGTTGGGAACTCGACGTGGCCCAAACGGGGGATGCGGACCCGCAATCTCACCCGTACAGAATACCTACCGCATTGACGGGACGGAGGCGCCGACCTCCACTTCCCGCCATTGTTGGACCGTTCGGTCGACCCCTGGGTCGCCCGGAGGAGAAGGCCGAGTACTTGGGCTTGTGTTTCGAGCGACAGTTCGCTCCCAACCCGCCCATGGACTGGGACTTCGACGAACAAGTCGAGATGGCTGTGGAAGACTTTCTGTCACTTCCGATCACGACGGAGCCCGAACCCATCTCTTTGGAAGAGGTCTCAGATCGGCTCGCTGAACTTCAGCCAAGAAAAGCTCCAGGCCCGGACGGTGTTACCAACACCGCTATACGACTTCTTCCCGAGCCTGGAGTTCAATTCTTGACTGATTTGTTCAACGCGTGTCTTAGACTGGCCTACTTTCCCAAGAAATGGAGAAAGGCGACGGTTATCGTGATCCCGAAGCCGGGAAAGGATACCACCCGCTCGGAAAACCTCCGGCCTATCAGCCTACTCTCCGCTACGTCCAAGGTTTTTGAGCGCCTCGTACAGCGTCGTGTACGAGAACATCTAACCAACTTTGACGTGCTGGTCCCCGAACAGTTCGGCTTTCGTGTGGGGCATTCGACCACTCATCAACTGATGAGACTGGTGGAAAGCATCACGGAAGCCGGGTGTCGGAGAGAACGGACCGTTGGCTGTTTCTTAGATGTTGAGAAAGCCTTCGACAGCGTATGGCATGATGGCCTGTTATTCAAACTTAGGGAAGTCCAGCTCCCGGACTGCTACCTCCATCTGGTTGCTAGCTTTCTGACGGAGAGGACCTTCTGCGTGAGAGTTGGCGATTCAGTCTCTTCCGAGAGGCGAATCACAGCCGGCGTCCCTCAAGGTAGTGTTCTAGGCCCCCTTCTGTTCTCGATCTACGTCAACGACGTGCCGAGACAGCCTGGAGTCCAGATGGCCCTCTTCGCTGACGACACGGCCGTATTTACGGCCGATCGTCATGAGGAAAGGGCCGTCCTACGACTGCAGCGCCAGCTCGACACGCTCGTGGACTGGACTGATAACTGGAGAGTGCTCCTCAACCCTACCAAGAGCGTAGCCGTCGAATTCTCTAAGCGACGGAAGAACCCCGTTAGGCAACTACGTATCGGCAGAACGTACTTGCGCTGGTCCAACGAGGTCAAGTACCTCGGCTTACACCTCGACCGTCGGCTCACCTGGCGTACCCACGCACAGACAGTTCTTAAGCGAGCATCCACTCGCCTGTGCGCACTGTTTCCACTCCTGATCAGCCCAGCCATGACCAGGAAATTGGGTAGGATGATCGTCGGCGCGTATCTGCTGCCGGTCATTACCTACGCCTGCCCGGTCTGGGGTTACCTCGCCGCAATGCATAAAAAGAAGTTGCAGAGCGTCCTCGACAGGGGGCTTCGGCTAGCGGCCAAAGTCCCCCGTCGCTTCTCATCTCGCCTTCTAAGGAGTGGACTTGGCGTCCGCTCCTTGGACGACACTTTCAGGCGGCTTGCACGCAAATTTTATGCACGTGCGGCGAGGTTCCCAGACAATCCTCTAGTGACTGGGCTGGGAAGGTACCGTATACGCCCAGGTGATTCGTGGAAACGCCCTCGGTGTATACTGCGCTAGCGTAGGCTAGCACAACAGCCGAGAAAGGCCTGCTATAGAGCACACGCCCTACTTGGGCAGGGCCACGAGGCAGGAGCTCCAGATGGTAGCTCGGAACTCAGTTCCCGTGCGGTTCGTCTCTGCGACGCACAACCGCAAAGCCCAGAGCAAAAAAAAAAAAAAGACATCTTTAGTCTATACCACAGTACTGTGGGCCTGCACGTAGACACCGCAAGTGCAGAAATCTTATTCCACTGATGATGGCAGCCAGTGGAGCTGCCGAAACGTTTGGTTTTGTTTTTAACCATGGACCACGGCCAAACAGCCCGGATATTTTTCACAATTCAAGTGACACCGGCCGTGAAAGCCTAAGGAATAATTTATTAACTCCGTTTGCATACATTTTGTGATATATCTTGTTAGCAGAAAAATGACTGAAAATAATATAAGCCTAGGTAGTTTTTAAAAAGTTTGGCTTGGTAAAATATAAAAGATGCCAGTTTCGATAAGGCACTGATGTGACAACAGAGTTCTTTAATAAAAATATATAATTATCACGGAAGCCCTGTGTTTCATCTGAGCACATATTCTAAGAACATTTCAGTGGCATCAGAATAACTTATTAAGGTCAAGTCTGTATTTTTTGTTAAGCTGTAATAATTAATTTGCGTAGCATATAACCGACATTGGGAATACCAATAATAGAAAGAATTAAAATAAATCAAAACATAATTCACGAATGAGAAAACAACCTTAGACAATAGAAACTATTTATTGCTTGAATAAAGTAATAATAACCATTAGGTATGTAAATTATCAATACACTTAATGCACCACACTTGGAACCAAAACTAACTTATTTCATTCACTGGCACAATCAAGGTTGTAAAAAAAAATTAAAACAAAGAAAACCCTAAACATGTAGCAGACACGCTGAAACTCGTTATGAACACCAAATAACATCCATACGTGTGTTAGTGTAGAGTGGAATAAACTAATATTAAAATATTTTAGTGTAAAAAGTAGTGGTAGAAACAGTGTTAACGATGGTGGAAAATAACGCTTTGCGATACCATTATACTGTATTAGTTAGAGCAAAAGCTGATGATAGCGTAAAAAGATTTCAAGCAAGAGAATATGGAAGACAAAATCACTGCTGTACGTTCTTTTAGTGTTAATATTATTGTATATTAATGTTAATTTGTTTACTTTGTATTAAACGTTAAAAAGTTTGTCTTTATTTATTTAATTTCATTACTAGCCATGATAAAGAGTACTTAACATCATTTATGTATCTATGTACCATATTTAATGAGCCTTTACTTAAATTAAACGGTAGTGAAATAAAAAAGGAACTGAAGGTATATATTTATTTATTTAAAGTTCTAGTACTATGAACGTCAATTTACTAAGTTTTACACACACACACACACACACACACACACAGTGCGTGTGTGCGAGAGTGAGTGAAACCGAGTGCGACTCAATACGAGGAACCAACAAAGTTCTCGGGTAAAATAAAAAGGCCCGAAGAGCAGACAAACGCCATAGTCATGATAAAGACATTAGAGAAGAAAGACATCGAAACATCGAGGACAAAAGAAAACAAAACAACGCAGTCACACGTTCAATAACAACACTAATATACCGGGCTTCGTAAACCTACAAGAGCAAACGCACATACGCACACGCACGCACGAACTCAACACACACACACAAAGCTCGCTCAGTGTGCAGTCATGTATCTAATTTCGTTTATACGCATTCGCTCGCATACACATATTGTACACATTGTATAGTTAGTTATGTACATAAATATGTATACATATAGGTACACACACACTATGCGCGTGTGCGAGTGTAAGTGGAACCGAATGCGACTCAATACGAAGAACCAACAAAATTCCCGGGTAAAATAAAAAGGCCCGAAGAGTAGACAAACGCCATAGTCATGATAAAGACATTAGAGAAGAAAGACATCGAAACATCGAGGACAATTAAACTCGTTACTTTGGTCGAACAAAATGAAACTTCAAACTAAACTGACAATCTACACAACTATTGTGGAGATCGTTTTAACTTATGGCTGTGAATGCTGGCAACTTTCAGATAAAGAGAAAAAGATGATAGAAACTGTAGAAATTGACTTCTTAAGAAGAGCGTGTAATATTTCTAGAATGCAATATGTTAGAAACGAAGATATAAGAAGGAAAACAGGGCGCGTATTTACAACAGCAGAAAGGTCACGTAATGAGGATGGAGGAGAAGCGATGGCCAAAGAAAGCATTGACTTACACACCACAAAACAGGAGAAGAAAAGGAAGACTGACGACACAATGGAGAACAGGAATTAGGAAAAGCATGAGAGATCGAGCTATTGGCGATCGAAATGCGGGATGTGGCATAGACTGTAAGACCCCCGCTATTAAAAAAAAAAATATTGGTGTAAAATTATTGTTAATAATTACTTATATTAATTATTATAATATTATTTATAATTACGCATCAGTGGATCCTCGTGAAAAGTGAAACATCACATGCGCGGCCACACGGCACCTGACGTCCGAGAAAGGTTTCATTCATTAGGGCGAAAAGAGTTTGAAGATTCATTTATGTAGCTTTTAACTTTTAGTGAACATCATCAGAACGTAGAAATTATTTCGAAAATATTCGTGTGTGTGTGTGTGGGGGGGGGAGGGCGCAAATAAACTACTATAAGCATACGACTAGTAAATAAGTAAATATTTATATGTTTTCGGTAATATTACTAGTTTTTAGAATTATACAATTGAAGTTAACGGTGTAAACTCATTAGGCTATTTCACAAAAATTTGATCAATTTTATTATTCTTACAACTAAAATACCATTATTATAAACAATTCAGACTTAGTAAATTTTACCGTGTAGGCTACTATGAGAGTATTTTATAACTCCCTATAAAACAACCCGAAAACCCCGAAATAATTTTAGTAAATCGGATTTTTAAGTATCATACAAACGCTTGATAAGTTGGTTGATTAAGCAGTTTTAGTTTAAACTGAGAATCTGTATTATTTATTTTCAGTCAGTTATTAATAGTTTCCATAAAAATGCCAAATCGCAAAATAATTCTGTAAATTATAATTACTTCAGTTTTAACTTTTGCGTAAGAAAAAATTACTTTTGTTATAAAGAACAATGGACATTGTTTTCATTGTTCTTTTTAAAATAGTCTATATTTTATACACATTCTTTATATGTGTTCTGTCAATTGTATCAAGTTAATGTCTAATAATATTATCAAATAATTGTAAATATTTCCGACATTTTATGAAAAATATATAAAAATCTTTTTATTCCAAGTTTTTAAAGTATTTATAAAGTTTCTGAAAATGTGGTTAGAATACCGTTCCAACAGGTATGAGGAATAATAAAATGTATCTTTGTAACGTAGCTATATGTAGACTATTTCTGTTGTCAGGAGCATATATATATGTAATAATAGTACTATATTATAATAATATCTTATAAGCGTAATTAATATAATTTTTTTTGATAATTATAAATTCCGGATACGGAATACAACTTTCAAAAATTTAATTTTAATCTATTCACTAAGGAAAACTCAATTGACTGTGTGCATCACACACAGTCAATTAAAAAAAACGTGCATTTCGTATACGGATCAATCTTATAAAAATTGTAAATTCATTAAAATTTTGCTAATTACTGTAGCGTTAGTGACTTACCGCCGGCGAGGTCAGTAACGGTTGCTGATAAGGCGACGCACAGTGATAGCGCCACACTGAACAGTGTACAGCCACGCACAGCCACAGCCGTGTCCATTGGGCCGCAACTACAACACTGCCTGACGCCGTGTCTCGTGCCGCCGCCGCTAACCCTCCCCCATATACACATGCGCCGCACCAACCCCCACGTACGTCACATACAATATTCTCTTTGTACGACTACCACCTGATCCGAATTCTCTAAACTCGGTTTGCAAACGCACTACTGGAAGCCAAACATGAAACGCCAATGTTTGTCCTTACACAGATTTTGGAGACAAACTTGTTTAATATAAATCTACATTGGAAACTTGGCTGCTGATTTACGTGTCAACATCTGACAATGATAGCCTGCTACTTAGAGTTTTACCTTTTAGAGTAATTTTGTTTTTTTAATAATTAGGCCTATATTATCACTAATTACATAACGATTTACCATCTCTTAACTACTAATATTATGAACTCATATACATATATATATATATATATATATATATATGTATATCCTGTGGCGTATCTTAGATCATTATATATTTCATATCGCCATCGTCATTACCATCACCATCATCATCATGATTACCAATTGTCCGTTCACTGCTGAACGAATTCCGCAACAGTCAGTCGCCTGAGCTTATCTTGTCAAATAACGTAGTACTTACCCGCACAAATGTCTTCCTTACAAACTGTCTGTCAATGTCCTCCTTATGCCTCTAGGCCTTCAACCGTCTACAGCAGTAGTTCCCAAACTTTTCAGTCCGCGGACCCCCCCCCCAAATAATTTAAAAATTCACGGACCCCGGCTGAGTTCTGAAATATTATAAACAGTAAATATGATAGAAACTCTTATGTTTTTTAATTAAAATGTATTAAAATAAAAATTCTCTTAACTTGCAAAATTATAATATTAATGATATCAAACATAGTTTAATGCGAACAATGAAGCTGCTTTTGAACAATTAGCTCTACAATATTGGGTTTAATGTCTACAAATTTTAATATTAAGTCACCCTCGACATCAAGTTTATTTCTTAACTTTTACTTCAAGTACGTGAGCACGGAGAATGCGGTTCCACACAAATAAGTAGAGGGAAACAGTTAAACGCTTCAAAGCTTCTTTTTACGAGTTCAGAATAGTCCGTTATTAAATACTGTATAATCAGAACTCAGCTAGATGTAACTGCGAAAACCTTAATTTTAATGAACAGTCAGTTGAAAGTTCTGCCAATTAATCTTCTTCTTGTACTGTAAGACAGAGGTCTAGTCAATTCGGCTGATAAACAGATCTGTTACACGACATGATTTAGACATTATTAAAGCCATTAGTTTGAAATTACTTTTACACTTACAATTAGTTTGAACCAAAAAAAAAAAAAAAAATACTGGAATTTTCTACTAATTGTTTTAAAATTCTAAAATTTATATTTAGATTTTAGAGCATAAAAAATCGGAGAAAATTACGGTATATTCTAATTTTTGTTAAAAGTGTCTGCGGACTCCACTTTGGGAACCACTGGTCTACAGTATTCTCGTCTAGCCCAAAGTACACTTACCTACTAGTTTGTCTGTTATCCATTGAATTGCTTTCAATCTTTACTCGTTGTTTTAAGCATAGTTCTTTCCAACATTTTAAAGCTCATTCTTGTTTTTGTTTCTTTCAATTTAATTTTTAACATTTTTTCGAATTAAAAATACACATTTTTATTACTTTTCTTTAAAAGATTGCATTCACCGATAAACATTATTTCCTCAAAATTCTTAAGTCTTCATCAGAATAAAACAAATAAGATGTTAATACAAAAACAATAATTATAAGACACTTTAAAGTTCAAAGATAAGAAGGTAGGAAGTTTTGAAATTTGTATTACTACGTATCACAAGTATTTATTTAGGCGTATTTATGCATTTCAATTTTATGTATATGTTACCGGCAAAGTATGTAATCCAGGCATTTTATAGAATACAGTACCTACGCATTTCATACCATGCCTGGAGTTTTTTTGCAAAGTATAGAATAGAATACTTTTCAAATGTTTTTTATATTTTTCCCAAGTATTATGTACATTGCCTAGGCATTCTATATAATGCCAGTGATTCTTTAGGCAAAGCGTAAAATAAGCTTACTACTTTCAAAGTGAAAACATTTTATTACAAAATCACACATAATTGTTTGATTGTACACAAAGGAGGACTTCGTTTGACATTTCGAGATTATCTATTCTCTACTTAATTATGTTCAGATACTATTTTATTAAAATTATACTGTATAAGAACTTTTTTGACCAATCTGGTTAAAAAATACATTAGATATTATTGGTGTTTATTAATTCTGAATAGATGGAATATACTCTACTTGTTACAAGACAGAGAGCTGTGATATTTTGAAGTACACTTTCTTTCATTTTTTACGCAATTATTTTTTTTTTTTGACATTTAGTCTTGCACACACATTTTAAGGATCCCGATTATTGGGCAGTAGCAGTAGAACGAAGTGCGGTTTCTTGTTCAGGAACATCTTCGACCCCTATTAGTGGTCTTGGGCATACAGTGAACTGCGATCTTGTGTACATCTGCTTTAACAATCCGTTAGTGGTTCCCAGTTTGTAAAATCCGTCCTCTGTCACACTCAAGACGATTGCTAGAATGTTTCGAAGATCTCCCCGCCCCTTGTCTATTTCAGGAATTGGAACACGAACAGACACCCCCACAGGAGCTGGAGGAAATTTTTTGTGAGAATCAGGTTTCATCTTCTTTGCCTGCAGTTCTAGAAATGATTTTGACCTTTTTCTTTCTTCGGTTTGCATTCAGCATGTGGCTGCGACTTTGTCTTCTATACATTACCTAGAAGACGTTAGGCATTCTGTACAATTCCTAGGTAATGTATGAAATGTGTTTTATTTCATACTTTGCCTGCTGGATTCAGGCATTGTATGAAATTACTAGGCATTCTATAAAATGCCTGATTTTGTACTTTGCCGGTAACATATACACGTTTCACAGAACAGTTTTCTGCATTAGTAATATGTTCAGTGTCTAGTAATTCACATAATCGATTCAGTCTCTGACGATGCAGGACGATCATCAGGCTATAGTAAATTTCAGTTATTTCACTTCCATAATGAAATAATCGCTTGTAAATTATTATATTAAAAGTAAAAAGAATTGTTACAATTTGACAAAAATGTGTGAGTGTGTGTATGTGTAGGTGGGTGGTGAACGAGAGAGGCAGACAGAGAAACAAGAGTGAATGAATCATGCGTGATATGGAGATTACACAGATTTTGTTGCATAATGTATTCACTTTGTTAAAACATAAGCCCAGTATAGATTCAATACATATGGATAAATAAATTGTAAGATCAAATAATCGAATTAGTATAGTTATCTAATATAGTTATCTTGTACTACGTTCAATGACATGAAGTCTGCTGGTGCAGAACCAAACTCCGCTACGACGTTTTGTTTTTCGCCCCTCAAGAAAACAATAGATAAACAAAATAATGTTCTAAGAAGAGTTATGTATTCCAATACACATATAGTTATCCTCCACACACACACACACACACACACACACGTGCAAGCGCGCAGTATACACACAGAACAACGTTGCTGTAATTTCACCCCCAGAGGCAGTAACTAAATTCAATTTGTTTCACACCCTCTCGCTACAAGTGTAATTTTATCTTTCCCTATATGTCAAGACAGATTGCTTACTTTTTTAAAAATATTATAAGAAATTTCTAGAGAATCTATGAACATTGTATGGTACTTCATAATAAATAAACTACTTGGACTCAGTGTATCTCTTCCAGAAATCTGTTAACTGAAGACCTGAATAATAGACATTGTACAAAAAGAACATTGTACTGTTACAAGGAAAATGCCGTTTGTCCTCATCCTCCTCCTCATCATCAAAGTGATAAAGACAACATTGTGAAATTGCATTTTAACCTGTATTAAAATGCTTATAAATTTTATAGACTGTGAATGTGATATACTAGATAGGCGTTTGCTTGAGTTCGCTGAGGGTAAAAAAAATGGGGTTCCGCTGATTTTCCGACGATCACTCTCCTCCGCAAGACACTGGCAAACCAGCCAGTAGTGCCCCATCCCCCATGCACCTACCTACTTAGATTTTCAGATCCAGTGTTTAAACTTTATAATTTAAATATTCAGTTATATGTTTGTAAGGAAAAATAAATCTGTTATAACTTACTAAAATTTTCATAACATCAGATAAGATTGGTAATTTTGCAGTGAAATGCTATATTTTTATAAAAATAATGTTTAGTTTGCATTTGCTATATATTTATATTAAGGCACTATATGTCGCTGAGGAGAAATCAAACATGTCTAACTTAGGAACTTATACTGTAGACCTCCAAAAATTAAAAAATCTAAATAGCTATATAATCTTTCCTAAAGAAATGACCTTTGTTTTATTTCTGAATGTCTGACTTATATTTACACTAGTATAATACACTCACAGAAAAAAATCATACATGGACATTACAAGAGACCGTAAATAAAAAACTTGATAATTTTCCAGTGAAATGTCATGTCTTCTTCGAAAATTATTTTTGTTTTGTTTTTAAATGTCTGAGTAATATTTAAACTACTATCGTATATATGTAGTCAAGTTAAAGAAAGCAGGCAGCATACCGACTACAAAAGCCCATAACTTGAAGAGTTAATGAAATATTTGTGTAATATATTCTTTGAATACATTAAATATTCTTTGAATTCTACATAATTTTAAGAATACTTCGTATTTATTTACAGTTGATTTTATAAAGATTCTTCACTAGGTTTTTAAGTAAATATATTAGGTTATACATTTAAAAATTGCTTAAAATATTTACTATTATTTGTAACTCAGTGAGTTTTTATAAACTAACTCTTACTTGTTCTAAAGAGTGGACCCTTGGCGGCTATCCTATATAATCCATCGTTTGTTTGATTCAGATTCTTAGTTTTTTCATTTATGACAATTGATAATTTCTTTATCCATTTATTTAATTTATTTTTCAAAAAATTTAAATATATACTACACTGGCTTTTCATTTTTCAATAAACTATCTTTCCCAACCTGTTTTGTGATAATATTTCTTATACGTTTTATGTCTCTTCCAATTGGAATTTAATGATCTTCATTTGGTTTTATATTTATTTTACTTTCGTAACAGACACGGGAAAAACCTATTACAATATTTCATCTTCTTCATGTCTTTGAATAAGAACTGAGTTATTAATAACTAACGGCTTAGCTAAATTACAATGTAGTTAATTTACCTAAAATGTCGTAATTTTGGTAAATCTACACCAACTTTCTTTCATCAGTAAACCATTCCAAAATCCTAATAAACGTATTAAATTTTTAACATAAATTATTATATTAATTACAGTTTTAATTGATAATTTTATATCTGATCTAAATTCATACTTTCAAAATAATATCATCCTCTTTAAATTTTTCTTAGTCGAATATTGACGGCGCAAGAAGCCTTGTAGTCTTGATCTTCAGTTAAAAATCTAAATGAATGAGGTTCAGTGTTATGATTTACATTTGAAATGATATTACCAAAAAAAATCCAACCGATCCCAACATACAAATCATTCAGATGAATCGGTTGGTCTAACTCAATTTTTGATTGTAGATAGCCGCCCGTTTAACTGAAAAAGTCTCATTTTTAATTGTCCATTTAAATGGGTAAGTATAGTAAAAATAAACATTTTTGAGTAACTTTTCATGATTCAAAGTGTGTTAATAAAGAATAATATGACCTTTTTAGTTCATTCCCATTGAGAAGTTTTATAATTGGCAGCTCAGACTCGGGTAAGATCGCGATACTGTTAAAGTTTATAATACAATAATTGCGTGCCACAGAAATCAATACGTCTTTAGTAAGTCACTATAACAAGAAGTTGGTACAGAGTTAAAAGAAAGATATAATAATGTTGGGAAAGCTAGTGAATATTGTTACAACCCAAAAAGCCACCCCAATACCAGGGAAAAAACTATAATGAATCAACTATATTAAACTAATGATAATAAAATGACTATGACGAGACAAATGACTATGACCCAACCCAAGTGATTAACCCAATAAAAGAAAAGAAAATGAGAAGGTATATGAAAAAGACACAAACAAATAATAAAGAAAATAAAATGAGAAATATTAATCTCAAATGATGATGAAAAAGGCACAAACAAATAATAAATGTAAATGACAAGTATTAAAATCAAATAAAATAATCTCAATTAAAGTACACTAACCAGAGAAATAGATATTATATGTTATGAATAACTCTATAATGATAAGTGAATCAGAACATGAAATTTGTTAATATAATAACTAATAATTGTGAATAAAACAATAAAAAACCCAGAAGTGAGAGATAGGTAGGAAGTGAAAGTGATTAAGTGAGTAAAAGAAATCAATATTAGGGAATAACCACTAGTAACACTAAAGTACAGTAAAAAAGTGCAAAGTGCCAGTGTAACCCAAAATAAATAGAAAACACAACATATAGGTAAAGACACCAAAACCAGTGAATAACACTATAGTTTAACGGTGATAAATACCAAAAAATAATAATAACCAGAATATTGTTATTATAATTAGCAGTGATAGTAGATTAGGAATACAGTGGTATTCAGGATAAAAGTCCCATAATGATTAAGAATGTTATTGTTACAATGGTTAAGTAGTAAAAAATATAGAGTAAATGTTAAAAGAAGAATAAACTAAATAATATGAGTGCAAAATATAATGTTATTCACCAAGATAGTTATTTGTTCAATTAAGTTTATAAGAAGGAATATGGCTGAAAAAAGTAAACAGACCATAAACCTAATTTTTGTGTTATGTTTTATAAGTAATATTAAATGATAGACAAATTATAAAAAATGGCAATATAGATAAGTAAGGAGATAAAATTTTACAAACATAATAATAATCTTTAGAGTAAAGACAGGAAAAGAAATTAGAGAATAACAGACAGACAATGATTTTGTAAAGTAATATAATAAAACAGCCCAAATTAATTCAAAATGTAAACAAGTCATAAGTGACACCAAGCAAAACATATGTAAATGAAAAATAATCTTTAATTTGTGTAAAATAAGAAGATATAGCCAATTACTACTTAGGCCTATAAAATGCCTAACTGTATAAATCCAAAATAAACAAATTGTAAGAAATTAACTATTGTTTTAGAAAATCCAGGGCAAGTAACTAATTAAGTACAATTAGTGAACCATATTAAGATGTCAAAGTTAGATTAAAAACATAAAATAAGAAAGAAATGTAATAACATAATATTAACATTATTGTCAAAACTATATAATACATAAACAAACCCAGCTTTGTGGGATGTCAAAATGATCTTTGAAAGAAAATATAAACAGTGGTGATAATATCTAATACATAAATAAGAAGACAGAAGAATAATAGCCATCAGGAGATATGTATTCATTTTGAATTAAAATTCAAATATTATAACAATAGACATAAATATGATCAGCCAATGAGAGTACAGACAGTTGCCATAACAACGGGACGTTATTTAATATAATTCCGTTAAAAAGAATTAGTCCATTATTGACGCTCAAGACATACCGAAGCCAAACCATATTCGACTCAATTTTAACTTAAAATAATCAAAAATAAGTCAAAATTTAATAAAATGAAGATGCAAGAAGTCTGATGAAGAACTAATCCAATCAACAGAGACAATAGACCAGATTTTCATATTCTAAATTAATTATTTAATCCACATTATTCGAAATAGAACCCAGACGTAATCCAAATTATAAACGATGGAAGATTGATGATCATATGGACCAACCTAACTGAAAACTGAATGACTCTTCACCCGAATTCAACAGATTTGTTAAGTATATCTGAAATATCCGAGTATAATTAATTCTAATTAACTTTTCTCACACCACCAATAACTCTCACTCACTACGAACTGATAACTAAATTTCTTTCAAGGATTAATTTCATAAAAAACTAAACTTGTATGTAACCAGAAAATAACCTGTGTACAAATTACGAATTATTAACACACACTTTTTAACACTTCAAAAACGAATTGTAATTAACTCTAATAGTATATAAGTACCATTGATGTAAGGTAGTGTATTTTATTATCATCTTATTAATATTTTTTCGTAACCAAAAGAACTCAAATTAAACGAACAGTAAGAAAATAAACACAAAACGACAGCCATGTCGATTTAGAAACGTTTAAATCATCTTAGCCAACCTGAGAAAATTGTCTATTTATTGCCGGAGCAACTTTATTTAATAAGAGTATATAATTTTGTATTTAAATGAATAACTATTAACTATTTCACGTTAATAAACTAGTACTGAGTTGTAATAACCGTCCTTTATTTCATTATAAATTGCATTATAAAGTTTGTGTACTTTAGCGACGAGCGAAACTGACTGCCAGCGTTAGACGTCGGCAGTACGACGAACTACTAGCGAGATTCGTATGCTCGCCAGTTGCGAGGGTAATTTGAATTAGTCAACACCGTCCAGAACGACCGCTCAATTTCACATTTTTAATTGTTTTCATAAACAATTTGGCGCCACCCGGGAATTAAATATACTCATTAAAGGACAGGTAAGGTTTACACTCGCGAGATATTGGTACTGGTAATTCGTGAGTTCGCAACGGACATGGTCAGCGTGGAAAGTTAAAAAAGTAAGTAAACATAAAGTAACGACTACAACGTGTGGGGCTAACACACGATAAAACACACTTTTACAGAGTACATACATACAGATTTCGTCGTTACAATATATATCATATTTTTGTGCGAAATTATAAATTTTGATTAGTGTTGATGAACGTCATCCTAATTCATTAATTAAAAATTAGTGACTGTTATTAAATCAAGGAATAATAAAATTATAATTGCTTACAGAAATATATTAAAAAATTTGAAATAAAAATATTTTTGAATATTTACCAAGGCCTACCTGAGTCGGTATTATTCCAGTTGACTCGAAAATGATAGGAATAATTTAATTCTATTTAGACACTCACTGAAAGTGAGACTGAGGCTGGTTCAGTTCTTCAGCAGCTCCCTTACTTAATTAATCACAGTCAGTACCCATAGTACATTAATCGTACAACTACATAACACTTTGCAACGTTGAGCTGGCAAATAACAAAAGTGTCTACATAATGGTTACAGGTGACTATTTTCCTAATTGGGTGGGAGCTTATGCAATTACAAATCAGGAGGTTACCACTGTGGGTTAGTTCACAATTTCTTACGGCTATGGAAATTCATACTGATCAAGAGAGGAATTTCGAGTCGGGAGTTTTCAAAGAGTTAAGTAGCCTAGTTGGTGCTGGAAAGACCCAGACAACGCCTCAGACCGACGTAATGGTTGATAGGTTCAATAGGACGCTTGAGCAACAGGACATCTATCAAAGGATGTCGATGAGAACCAAACAGATTGGGACGACCGTATACCATTACTCCTAATGACGTATAAGCCATCAGTACACAACACAACCCGCGTGACTCCAGCAAAACTGATGTTTTGACGGGAGAAGTCGTCTTCCTGGGGACTTGATGTTCGGATCACCCGAGACTCGATTCAAAGAGGCGCAGAATTATTCTTCGAAATTAGAGAACTAACTGCGAGAATTTAGTCGTATGATAAGAGGACAGCTGAAGATAACCAGATAACAAAATGAAAACGCGATATGACATTCGCATCAATAGTGTGTGTTTCGAAGAGCCAAGGCGTGGTTGTACGACCCAAAGCGCCATTGTAGTTGTTCCCCGAAACATCAAGCTACCTGGGAAGGTCTTTACACTGTAAAAAAGAGTAACTGTAGTGCGTCTTGTGTCACAGGTAGTGTTTTGTAATTTCTGTGTATTCGTGCTTAGCAATTGTGACAAACATGTCACACATCATATTGTTACGACATTACAAAACAGTCTACGTGTTTGTCAAATGTTCCAGAAGAATCTCGCTCTAATGTGTGTGGCGTACGTGATTCTCGACGCATTTGCTAGACTGTTCAGGATTCGCGCGGCCGCACGCACTGTGTCAAGGCTACAATCAATTACGTCGTAGTTTAGAGCTAACATGTGGAATTATCTAGTATTTCGGGGGGGGGTATAAATATCAGTACTCAACGACGTTCAGTTTCAGTTATAGTTGCGATATATTACAGTGCGGTTCGAGTTTATTGTCGGGCGGTACTGTGTGCGCTCAAGTGGTTATTAGTGAAGTGCTGTGTTTATAATCGGGCGGTATATTGTAATACAAAAGTGTTTTAACATTAATTGATATTTTATTGCGTGTGAACAATTTGTATTTGATTTGTTGTAAGAGACTGTGTTGTTAATTACGAACTGTTTAACTGTGAACATTAAAGCTGGTGATTAGCGACTTAATTGGTGTGTTGTATTTTGTTTTCCACTGTACCAGACGACGATCAAGTAGACCGTCGTAACAATATTAAAGCTGAAAGGTAGAAAACTACACAGTTAGAGCAGAGAAGTAATAAAGAATGTTTATGATTTCATTGAAAAAGAAGCGCAGTCAATGGAAAAAACTGGATAATGTGATAAGGGATTTGTTATTCCCATTCAAAAATGCCGAGAAAGAACAGCAGCTACATGTGAAATTTCAAGAACTATGGTTCAAAAAATATTACATGAAGCTAAGCGAATGGTTAACAATAGCAGTCCACAATACTCGTTTACGACTCCAAGGAAATATAAGAATGATAAACCTGTTACTGGTATCGACAGACAGTGCGTAGAACTGTTCGTGTATTCTATGCGATTTAACGAAAGTTCTCATCGCAGATAGCATTATAAAAAAACTTGAAGAAAACATAAATTTTTAAGGTAGTGAACTCAGTTTAGGAATCATTTTAAAGTCTCTAGGTTTTAAGTGGAAAGCTACCCCAAGTAACGGTAAAATTTGTATTTTTAAGTATTTTAAATTTTTTAATTTTTGTATTAAGTATTTTAAATATTTGTATTTGAATTTTTAAATATACCAAGTGAAACTATTGAATTTGTAAAACTACATATTTGAATTGAATTGTAATTCAATTTGAAATGAAATTAAATAGAATTTGAAATAAATTTGAACATAGAATTAAATAGAATTTGAAATAAATTTGAACAAATTTGAACAGCAAAAAAAATCAGCTGATTAATATAGGATGCATGGTCAGTAGAAGACCTGTAACATCAACACCACCAATTTTTGATGATACGGACTCTTATAGTCGGTATGTTTGATTGCGTGTAGGTATGTAATTTTGTATTCAGACTTGCAACATCATTAAACAGTTCACTTCTGTTGCACGACGTAGAGCATAACGAGAAACTGCAAAGGCGACAGTTCACACCACTGTAGTGAATAGCATTACGACACGCGGGATTAGACGTTCGTTGTTAAACAGAAAGGATATAAACAAAAGTAAGGCAAGAGAAAATTATGTTTTGAAAAGTTGTAGAGTTAACTGCAGGTTTATCCAGTAAGAAAGAAACACGTAGTAGAATATATATTAGAAACACTAACATTAACATAGGAGTATGTAAGAATAACAGAATCAGGCCAGATTGGAGTCCTATGGGACAAAGTAGGAGAGAACACCTAGAAGACCTAGGAGCCATTAAGTTGATGGCAAATAGCAGAAGACTGCAACACCCACACAACATATTGTTACGACGTCGTATGATACAGTGGAAACAAAATACAAGACACCAATTAGGTCACTAATCACCAGCTTTAATTATCACAATTAAACAGTTTGTAATCAACAAGATAGTCTCTTACAATAAATCAAACAAAAATTGTTCACACGCAATAAAAATGCCTACTAACAGAGTCCCGCACAATTATAAAACACATAACACTTCGCCACAATATTCAATACTTCGAACCGCACTGGATTAAGTCGCCACTTCAACTAATTGCTAAGAGCAGCTGTCGTTCTTTAAATAGATAGCACAAGTGTTCCAGAGTAGCACATAATACGCGACAACAATAAAGGGAAACACTAGAGCGTAATTGACTGAGGCCTTGAACACAGCGCGCGCGGACTGCTGAGTCTGAATCACTCTCGTTCACGCCTGTTAAGAATTACGTACGCACACAACATAACAGCTGGTGTCCACTGGAATAGCCGAGACACACGCAGAAAGCTCTGTAATGTCGTAGCAGTATACAGTAGTGAAGTGCCGTTTTAAGGAACGTTTGAAGCACGGTTACCTACACGCGGTTACCGACACTCTTACCTTGGTTCTTTGTTTCCACCAGACACTACAGTTTCACGTAGTGTGTGAAAAGGTTTCATAATTGATGTATGAAAAACCTGAATTATTCGTCAGTTGTGTAGTACTAAATAGAGAGTAATTACTAGGAGGAACTTCACTGATTGGCAAATATCTCTCTTTCCATCTAAAGCAGTCCAGAAAGTAAAGACTCGCCTTCTTTGGGAGTCTATCACAAGCATCATGGTCGAGCCGATTCGACGCAGTAACAAAACACAAGAGTCCGCTTCCTTACTACCACAAAAACATTAAAACCAAACAGACAAAAACCCTACGGCAGTGTTAAACATTTCATGAAAATTGGTGACTGATCTAAATGAACAAAAGCAGTGTCCGTGAGAAGAAGAGAGAGAGAGAGAAACAATTTCAGATATTGTAATTTTCACAGACAAAAGGGAACAACGTTGACCTGGGTCTTTACCGTTTTCTGTATTAAATGTTATCTAAAACAAGCCCCTTTGCGTTAAATACATTGTTTTCCCTGCTTTTTTCAGTGAATTCATTCGCAGTACCGTTCAGTCACATTCACCCCATTTCGTCTACTTTCACTCTTATCACTTTCCGTTTCCTCTCTTCTCATGTCAAGCAGTTATCTTCGTTAATTTACATATTTCACTTTTCGTTATGTTTCCTACTCGTGCTCCAAGCAAATACATAAAAAATGAATTTTATTAATTTACACACACACACACACACACACACACACACACACACACACACACACACACACAAATTGATGAAATATATTTATGGATGGATGGATGGATAAATGGATGGAAGTTTGCCTCATGGGTGTACAAATCTATTGGAGAAATCGCTTATAGACGGAGAGATAAAGTCCTTTTTTTTACTAGGTCGATGGGATAATTTTGTCGCATAATGTTTTCTACGTTAAACATTTTCCGACTTTAACCACTTGCACCCATTTTCATCTTCAGAAACGCTATCCACCGTCAGTTTCGGAACGACATATAAGTCATAGAACATTTTTCGACAAAATTATCCCATCCACCTAGTAAAAAAAAGCCCCTATCTCTTAGACTATTACTGCACAATGATGCCGAATTGTAATGAAATGAAATTTACTTACAGATGTCTACCGCCACCGGATTAAAATTGAACACATCGTATCCGATGGAGATCGTCTGTGGACTCCCTATGTTCCGCCTATGTCGCCGGGAAGTAGACCTAATCCTAATATTTTGTCAATAGCTTCCCACAACTTTCTCAGAACGATTTTGTCTGTTTTTGTATTTATTTATGTAATCGATCTCCAATACTCACTGCTTGTAAAATTTCCTATTCTTGGGGTTCCTATTTTAAATGTTCCTTGAATCCGTTTCGCTTTTAAAAGCTCTGTTGGTGTAATATTTATCCAATCGCCTTATTTTCATGCAAGAAATGATTCTGTCCCCTAAAAATGTTTTCCTCGGTACTACTTAGTATTTCCCATGTTGTCAGATACACTAATATACATCAAAAATATATGCTGGATATTATTTCTGATTACTTCACGTGTACGAGTAATATGGGTTTGAATGAATACACAACAATCATAACAAAAGACTTTCATTAAAAATTTAAGAAAATAAACTGAAGGTGGTTGTGCGTCATTTGCCTTGGCAAGAAAAAGTAGGTAGTCATGACTTTTGTGAGGTACTGTTTACTTGTACGGCCGGTGTCATTTAGATTAAAACTAACTCCCGGGCTGTCCAAGGTTTCCGACAAAACCAGACGTTTCGACAGCACCACTGGCTGCCATCTTTAGTGGAAGAAACGACTCAACGCTAACGTGGGATGTAGTACGTTAGGACCACAGCCAGTGGTGCTGCCGAAACGTCTGGTTTTGTCGGAGACCATGACTATACTATTTATTTGATTTCAAGAAACCCACAGAAGTCACGTTCAAGTAACAAGTTAGTAGCTCCATATTATATGTCAAATTAATTCCTTTTACAAATCTGTACGCACTTATTGTCATTTTTTTATCGTTAATACAAAATATCATATACAAATATTGTTTGATGAAATATTATTTTTAGTTCGAATCAGCCGACTAGGTGTCTACAGCCGCACGCACACAAACGCATATGCGCTCGTGTACAAACTCTCTTACGCTTATAATATAACGTAATAACTTTGTCAACAGGAAGTGTCATGAACTGGAGCGAAAACTTTCCCTCCTCTGTAGTTACTCTCGACTCCCACGTCACTTACAATCAATTTCTGTTCTTTTCGCGCAATTTGCTAGGTAATAACCCAGGTCTTTCTCAAAGGTTAACTTCTTTTTCCAAACAACTTGAAAATCGTTTCAACAAATATGTTTTCATGTCCCTAAAATTTGTAAATTACATATCCGTTTTAGAGTAGTGGTTACTGTTGTTTCACATATGAACTAAATGTAAAAGTATTGCAGCAAGATTTATTATTTATTGCAACGTTACAAGTATTATAAAAAATTAGACAAATACATTACCATGTACTCAACGCAACTATGAAGTGTATCACACCGGCCAGGTCGCAGGATTTTTTTTTATTCTCGTTGCGTCAAGTATATGTGGTTGCACAATAAAAAAATAATGTTCAAAGAGGAGTGAGATGTTGATGACATGAAATAATTAATTAAAACCGTTTCAAAATAAACATTCTATGATTCATTATATTTGGTCTCCAGTCGCAGTGAAATTGAAATTAATAAATACCTTTTTTTTTCATAAACAAAATTAATTCCATCAACTTATTACCGAGTTATAAGCTGGTTTCTTTTGATATTGTCAATTTATATACAAATATACCTATACAAGAAACAATAGAGATTCTCCAAAACAATTTACTTAATACGGCAATATTAAATCAACAGGAAATTAACGAATTAATCTTGATATTACGAATAGTGTTGAAACAAAATTATTTTACATTTGACGGCAAGTTTTGTAAACAAGGAGAAGGGTTAGCCATGGGGTCTCCTTTAAGTGGATTACTGGCAGATATATACCTTAACTTTTATGAAAATAATTATCTACTATCTAACTGTAACAGTTACCATGATAAAATTATCTCATACACGCGATATGTTGACGATACGTTCATGGTTTTTAATGGCACTTGTAGACAAATGGACATGCTACTCAAATACATGAACAACATAAATAACAACATAAAATTCACCATGGAAGTAGAAAATGAAAATTGCCTAAACTTTTTAGACCTTTCTGTTCGAAGAAACGCTGACTGTATCACATATAAAATATACAGGAAACCCACTACCACGGATATAACTGTCCATGCTGATTCATTCCACCCATATACACAGAAAATGGCCTCTTTTAATGCTTTCGTAAATAGACTTTTAACTATACCTATGAACCAGGAAGATTTTCAAGATGAAGTAAATATTATTAAACATATAGCTGTCAATAATGGATATAAAAGTGATATAATAGATAACTTAATACGCAAACGTTGAAATAAAATGGAAAGAAAATTAAAATTAGATGGTAAAAAGAACCATTATATTTCACTTGAATATACTAATGTGATTCCTAATATAATAAAAAATGAATTAAGAAAATTAGACATCATCGTGTCCTTCAAAACTACCAATAACATATTGAACATATTAAAACCTCGAACACAAAAAACAACCGAAAACAGTTCTGGCATATATAGAATCCAGTGCAGTGAATGTGATAAATTCTACATAGGACAAACGGGCAGGAAATTTAAAGACAGATATAAAGAACTTTTGCCAAAAAAGAACATCAAGTCAATCAAATCCAACTTTGCTTTACATCTGGTAAACAGCAATCACAGTTATAGTGGTTTCACAGATAACTTTACGCCCATACATATATGCAGTAAGAGCCGATACATGGATGCCATGGAAGAATATGAAATATATAAAGCGTTTTTATTTCAACCAAACCTACTGCTTAATGATCAATTAACATTTAAATCTCACTGTTTATATGATACTGTATTGAAGAGTGATAACGCTTGTGTACACCAGCCGAATATATAGTTTGATTACGCGGTCAGTTATAGTACGGCAGTGCGCACTGTTACGTGGACTGAGTTCTATCATACTCATTGTGTTATGTGTTTATGTGTTGATGTGTTTTAATTATTATATTCTTGACACGTTCGTTATGAACTAGAAGAAAAAACAATTTTACTTGAAGATGGGAACGTGTTCCCGAAACATGTCGTAAGACATCAAAGACGTAGTCGCAGCACGGATAAAGAAAAAGGTATTTATTAATTTCAATTCTATGATTTATTAATATTAATAGAAAATATGCAAATATAAAGATTTTGAATTATAAAAAATAAAAAAATATTCTCTTTTATTAGTTAACAAAAATACAATATAACCTTCTATGCTGTTCATGACATACAAAAATAAACAACCATATAATTTTACTAGCTAAACAGACATGTTAAAAAAATTATCTAAACACTTTTTATTTCAGAGTGTCTGACTTTGACTCAAATTTTAAATAATAATAGCAACTCATTTACAATCAAAAATAATATTAAATCTCAAGAATAAAACTAATTGTTGCTATAAAAAAAATAAAAAAACTACATTTACTTCCAACCTATTATTTATTTCTACTGACACACACAAATTTTAACATACAACAGAAGATTAGTATTTTTAAATTTTCTTGTTAAATTAAATTATTTTCTTTAACTACCATTTAAATTTATGTACAGTGATTATATTTAAAACTTTAAGTCTTTACTGTTCATATATAAGTTTCTTTTTAAGAGTTCTTTTCACAAACAAAAAATATACAGTACCGTTTACCAAATGGTTAAAGCTTAAGAGCATGATAATGTCTTCAGCCGCCAGCTAAACGCAACATTGTTATGGTTACTGACTGACTGATTGTTTCTTTTGCGCAAATGTCGCAAATCTCTCTCGAACCATAAGCGATCGCAGACGGAGCAGGCGTAACCGAACTCGTTGTCGTCGAATCGTTTCGTGAATTTTGCATCTGCTGTTATCTCTTCAGTTTTCAAGCGTTTTGGCGATACCGCAGCGATTGCCTGTTCGAATGCAGCTGCTTCGTTCGCTCGTTTAGTTGCCATCTCAGTTTTCTTATTCAATCTACAACGTTTTACTCGTTCGTTGGTTTTCCTTCGCTTCTCTGCCAGTTTCATGTTGTTGTAGAATGCATCGATTTTCTCCTGCTCAGTCATCGTCGACGCGAACGGTGTATTTATTAAGTACTCGTTCAATTCTTCGCGCATCAAGTCATCTTGCTTTCGTTTTTGTTGAGATGGGGCCGCTGGTACCGAAGCTTCACCGCCGACAACACCCGCTCGTTGTTGTTCCTTCTCGAGCTTCTTTCGTTCCCGATACTTTCTTCCTCGCTCGGCATTTTGTCGTTTCTTGATCTGAGCCTTCTCGTCGCTGCTATCCATTGTCGAACGCTGTTTTAGTCAGCCGCCACGTTATGGTTACTATATACCAGCAGCAGTGTATTTCACCACAACACAAAACAAACCTTTATTTACAACAATACCGATGACATTATGTATCTGTGTTATATCTTCACATTACTGCGGTGAATAATTAAATATAAAGAGAAAGTAGATTTGCATTTACGATGCAGTACAGACAAATATTTTAATGAATAGATGCAGGATCGTTAGCTGAGTCACATACGAAGACAACCATTAACTAGAAACAATAACCTATCTACAGCTATGCAGTGTTGTTTGCTTGTTAGGTCTTTAATCTGCGACGACGTTAGCATGTTAGCGGTCGCGGTTTTAGTTAACGATTCCCGGCTAGTAAATTGTGCTAACACTTGATTTTAAATTTTCAGGACGCTTTATAAATCTGGTTTAATTGTTTGCAGTGATATTATTTTTAACAAATTTTATATATTTATATATTACAACGATACAACGTTATAAAATGTAAGTGTGTCGGGCGCACGCTCATGAGCGACAAAATTATACAACAGTAAATAACATTTCTAACAACGTGTACGTGTAATTAGGGGTTGAGGTGTAATTATAATAATGGTAACCTTTTTAGGAAATTCAAAATGTTCCCCTTTATTAATTTAAACAAACATATCAAGAAATAATAATATAGAAATAAGGATTACTTCGTCATATGATACTCAAAGTTTCAAAGTTCAAAGTTTCAAAGTTTCTTTGTTTGCTGTAATCTCATCACCAACATAAAGCTTATATCATAGATATAATATTATTAATTTTAATTTTAAAAAAATTCTTCATTATGTTATACTGTCTGGACTACTCAGTCTAAATCTGTGCTTTCAATATAAAAATATTTAACTAAGTTAACTATTTGTTCATTCTTTGGACAAATCTAATTGATTCTTTCAAATGTACATTAAAATATTTTCAATAAATTATCAATTCAAAAATTATGCTTTCATAATTACTCTACAATTTAAATTAAAATATTTTCAATAAACCATTAATTCAAAAATTATGCTTTCATAATTACTCTACAATTTTAATTTAAATATTTTCAATAAATTATTAATTCAAAAATTATGTTTTCATAATTTTTTATACAAGACATTTATATTTATAAGTTATAAATTACACTTTTTTTGAAGTTATTGTCTTTCTTTTGACAATGTTTATCAATCTTTGATTAAGTCTTTTGTTATGAGGAATACATGGCTTTCTTTCACCTTAATTGTAGCGGTTCCTCAGCATACCCTCTCTTGGTCCTGAGTCCTTGATGTTGTGAATCCTGCATAGTCATGAAGTCCTGGATCCTTTCCTCGTTCTCCGGGTCCTCTCGGAAGTCCTGGATCCTTTCCTCTTCCTCCGGGTCCTCTCGGAAGTCCTGGATGCTTTCCTCTTCCTCCGGGTCCTCTCGGAAGTCCGATGACTCGTCCTTTACGTCTGGAATTTATACTATATAGTGCTTTCGTCCTCGGTCTGGAGTAATGCTCTTAGATGTAGATCACTTGTAGACATCTGGCGATTTCTTTGTTACGGTAATTTTTAATTACTGTTTTCCATTACTATTTTAAATCGAAATATTTATTGTAAAACTTTGTAAGTTATGCTTAACAAAAAGTCTTATTGGTGTTAGACATATTGTCTAACTCTGTCCAAAGTAATTAAAATTTCGCGTCTCTGACGGACATAGCGTTCCGCCACGAATGAAGACTGTTAGAAGAGAGAGATTAGCTCTCCTGGGCTTGTATTTATATTCACCAAGAAAACTGCAGCTGTCGATTCAGGAATTAGCCTGTCGACAGTTGAACTATGGCGTGATAGCCCCCACTCTCGTCCTATTTCACATGTTTGCACTTTTTCGCCAATCGCACCGTTTAACGCGGATTTCACGGCGATAAAATATTGTCTAATTTAATGACCTATGTGATGTGCAATTATCATGATGCTCGCACCGATAGTGTAATTATAATGCTTTAAAAATCGCACAGAATTCGCACTGATTGTCCGAATTACGTAAACTTCGCACTGCACTTGTGTCTGATTTTTAAACATTTTTAGAAGTTTTTACCTTTTCGCTAACATTTAAGGTTTGCTTAATATTAAATATATTCTTAATTTAGCATTGACTTGGGGTGAGGTTGCAAACTTTCAGGCTCAAACAGGCCTCACGCACACACACTATTTACTTGTATACACACATGCAGCGGTAATCGCGTGATCCTGCGTGTTGACTCCTGTTTGCAAGCCAGCTTCCAATTTCACACCTGCTCGTCTATTATATATTATTAAAATTAAATTAATTATTTATTTTATATTATATATGCGCATTACAGCCTATGCTTGTATTGTCGCTATATATATATATATATTGCGACGTATCAAAACAAATCTTTATTTACAACAATCCCAATGACGTCATCCAATGATGACGTCACGCAATGATGACTTCATACAGGGCGACGGTAAATAAAATGTTACAGAAAGTTTCAAACGATGTCCATCTAAAAGACATTATCATGTCAAAATATAATTGTTTATTCATCACCTCCATACTGACGACGTTACCGTTGTGCGCGCGCGCGCGCGTGTGTGTGTGTGTCCTGAATCCTGAGAATTTTATTATGATGATTATGTCGATGCTGTGTTCTCTGTCTCTACAGGTTGTTGTTTGTGAGTTCCTCCATAAATCTTGGTGTGTGGTAAAGATGTTCGATCGGTCGGCAGACCAGCAGCGTGACGTTGTGTGAAGATATCTTGAGTCTGAGATCGCCCCAAAATTGCCGGTGGTATTTATACTGGACGATGATCTGACAAGTCCAGGACTGTTTTCGACCTGTTAGATATTGTCACTTCGTGCAAAGCGTCCTTTTAATTACAAATCACTTTTTGGTTCATTTTTGCGATTTCGTAAACATACTCGTAGCACGAGCGATATCATCGTTTGCGTAATTTTTTCTGGTCACCCACATATAACACACTTGTTAATTACTATTTAATTACACTAGTAATTAACATTAAATTAATTAGCGTCTTTATTATTGCACATTTCTGCAATAATTTTTCATCACCATATTCGTTAAAAATTCCTTAATGTAATGGTGTCTTTATAATTGGGGTACGTCTTTGTACACAGGTTTAAAACGTATTAATTAGTTTATTTTTACCCGGTTAAAACCAGATTACAGACAAACTACTAATTCGTACGCATCGCCCCATCTTTGCATGTCCGAGCTGGCTTCACTCACACAAACACACAAGCGCTGTATTCACTCGCGGGGCAGGTGCTTTCTGACAATTCTTAGCCTGCATAATATTGTTAAAAACTGTTCATCATATATTTTCTATGCTAAATAATGCGACAATACAAACATATGCTGTAATGTGCTTGTATTAAATAAAATATATATTTAAATTAATTTTAGTAATATGTAATAGACAAGCAGGTGTGAAATTGAAAGCTGAATTATAAACAGGAATCAACAGGAAAGATCACGCGATTGCCTCTGAGAGCGTGTACATGAGTAAAGAGTGTGTGTGCGTGAGGCCTGTTCAAGCCTGAAAGTTTGCAATCTTACCCCAAATAGATACTAAATTAAAGTTTTATTTAATTATAAGCAAACCGTAAATATTAGAAAGATTGTAAAGACTTCTAAAAATGCATATAAATCAGACACATGTGCAGTGCGAATTCTATGTAATTATGACGTTCAGTGCGAATTCTGTGCGATTTTTTAGCATAGTAATTACACTAATGATGCGATCATTATGATAATTACGTATAATATGTGTAATTGAATCAGACAATGTTAGATCACTTTGAAATCCGCATTAGACATTGCAATTGGCAAAAATGTGCGAATATGTGGAATTGGACGATGGTGGGGCAACTGACGCCACTGACAGCTTCTGACCTGCAGAATCCTGTGACGACAGGTATGGTTGTTTTGGTGAATATAAATACGAGCCCAGGAGAGCCAAATTTACTCTTCAATCAGTCTTCAATTGCAGCGGTAAGCTCTGTCCGTCAGAGACGCGAATTTTAATTACTTCAAACATAGCTGGAGGCTATGTCCAATATCGACAAGATCTTTTGTTTATAAACTGTAAAGTCTAACGGACAATACGTTAGTTCAAGTAATAAAAAAAAAACAGTAACTACAATTATCGGACGTCTACAAACAGTCTACAACTACAAACATCAACACTCTAGACAAATGGCGAGAGAACATCAAACAGAGGAACGATATGCAGAGCAATAGAGGAGGTTAATAGAACAACAGCAGCTGATTCAGAGCAACACATCATTTCATTCTACAGCCAGCAGATGGGACCATGAAGGACGAGTGACTGGAGGACGACCAGTGGAACCGGAAAACGCAAGAGGAGAGGAGATCCAGTAGGAGAGGACCGACAGATCACTGGAGGACATGGGTACAATCTGCAGAATTGAGGTGATGAAAAACCAATTTATAATTATAAAAGAATAAAGACATTAATTTAAAAAAATTTAAATTAAAGAAAAATTATGTAGATACAGATAAGAGAATGTGATTTAACTGTAGTAAGAATTTTCTTTAATGATGACCAATTAGTTTAAAGATAATTTAAATTCTTGCTTGGAGGATTAACAATTGATTTAATAATTTTAAATTTTCATTGAAAGCGTATAAAGTAAAGTAGTTGGAAATATAGAAGAAGACTAACGATTAGATTAGTTTATTTAAAATGTTATAAAGTCTTAAGATGTATACCAAGCATAGAATAATAATGTAAATAAGAACAAATTTATAAAGCACACATTCAGACTGAGTAGTCGAGAATTTATAGTGTAACGAAGAAATGTTTAACATAGAGTTTTGCTAATATAAGATATAAGATTTATTTTATGATGAGTGTACGGCAACAAAGAAACATTGAAACAATTGATAATGAATATTTTATGGCGAAGGAAATATTATATTTTTTTTTATTTTTCGTTTGAATAAAGAAATGAAAACATGTTACGATTCATTAAAGGGCTACTCTTATTATGATTACATCTAAACTCCAATTATACATACACGTTATCAGTAATGTTTAATGAGCTATACCACTACACAATTTAGATCACAGTTAATTAATACATTGTGTCGTTGTATAATTTTGGCGTCCCAAGAACGTGGGGCTCCTCAAACACAAATAGATTTGTATTTACAACCTGCATACACAAAATGTATCGTTGTAATATTTACAGACATACCGCCCTGGGCAAATATGCACATATATGTATTGTTGCAATATAAATAAAAATTATTCGTTTAATTAGTTAGTCATAACAATAGTACTATATTAAACAATAATAGTAATGTAGTTCACAAATCCCATAGGTCTGTGGCATATCCTCCTGTTATCATCATCAACCATGGCTCTACAACCCTTGGTGGGTCTTGGCCTGCTCCAAGAGTCAATTCCATTCCTCCCTATTGCGTCCCTTGGCTTTCCAGTTTCTTATGTTCAGCTTTCCGAAGTCCTCCTCTATCTGGTCTTTGAATCTACTTCGGAGTCTTGCCAGGTCGTTGCCTATAGTTCCGTCCGAATTTTTTCTCTTGAGCATCCACAACAATAGCTTTTTCACAGGGTGAGATCGCCAGCCTCACGCCCAACCCCCAACTTGGAGAATCAGGAATTTTGATTTTGGGGTGTTCTTCCCCTAGACAAGCTGCCTTCACCTCAGCTATAGAGTCCTCTCCACCATCGCAGTTCACCTGCCGTACCACTGCCCTTCAGTCCCACCAGGTGATGTTTAGCTATGGGCCCAGCTGACTACTACCGTCTTCGGCCCCATGCCAATACTGGTGGGTGCTGCTGCCCTCCACCAGGGATGTTTCTCGACTTCCCAGTCTAGATCCGTACTGTTTTGTAAAAACAGGGTCACCTCGAGTAGGATGCGGGTCTTCACCACCCAGTACGGTCTTGGTTGGGTAGAAGCTAGGGGCTCCATTGGGGCGCCATCACTTCCTCCAACCCTGAGACTTGTGAAGACCAGTTCCCAGTCAACCCGAAGCAAGGGCGCTACCTCTCCAAGATCCCTCGACCCCATATCGTCCTGTACTGGCCCAATTATAGGAATATGCGGGCATGTAGTTCATCCCCCCCTTATTGTCCCTCCATTTTATGAATCGCAAGAATTTCGCCTCTCCTGTTACTGTTATATCTCCTGAAATGTGATTTTCTCTCTGTTTGTCTGGAATGTCTTCATTTCTTATTTTTTTCATACCATTTGCAATACTCCACTTTAATTTCTATTTTCAGTAACACTACAATTCAGTAGTTCCAGTTTCCTTTCGTCTAGTGCCTGTATTGCCTCGTGAAGTGATGTACCCCATACATCACTATTAAAAGTTTACATTCCCATACATCATACATTGTTTAAAAGTTTCTTTCTTAATTTCAACTCTGTACTTGGCATTAAACGTCTATTTTCTGGGATGTCAGCATCAGTCTGGTGTTGATATCCTTTTTACATCTTAGGTCGCTTTGCTTCCTAGATAACAAAATGAGTTTCTCCTTCTTTAACCCTATTACGCCCAGTAGGCATATTTCAATCCTTACTGTACTTAACGCGATCAGGCTCACACGACTGCGCACCGCTAGAAGGATCCTACTCCATCGAGCTCTGTCTCCTGCTCTCCGCCTCCATTCATGCATTCCTATCATGACCTGGATAAGGTCCTCGCTGTGTCCATCGCACCACTTCTTCCTCGGTCTCCCCAGGATTCTTCTTTCACGGGGGACGAAATCCAACTTTTCACAGGACATCGGTTACAGTCCTTCCTCGCCGCATGTCGGAAGACTCATTGGAGTCTCCTGCTGCGTATAATTACCTTAATATTTTTGTCTTTGAAAAGTTCTCCCAACTCCGGTCGTGTCGAATCCGCCATGAACCCGTTATCGCATCGTACATTGGGCCGAAGAACTTCCGCAATACTTTCCGGACTTTGCGCTCAAAAAGCCTATTGCAATAACCTTGTTTAGGTCCTCCACCAAACCCTTTCAAGTGTGCGACTCTCCATCTATAACATCCCTTCTAACCGTCGTATGTTTTGTTATTTGTCTGTTTAGGTTTCTGTTCTCCATTCATGATATCCATCTTAGGATCGTTGCATTTACCTATTGCCACCAATCTGTGTTTGTGTTACTGCCTACGTGACCTTGTTTTGAATACGCTACGTTCTCCTTCCTACATCGGGCACTTGTTCTCTGTCTAATCCACTAGTTTTTGAGTTTTTGTCTTTCTGTATTACTCAGCTCCTAGTGTCTACCACTGATTTTACTTCCATGTTCCATAAGGAAATGGAAGTATGGTGATGGCGAAATCGTGTTCGAGATAAGGGCTGATTCTGATTTTACTACCCTCAAAACATGAAGAAAAGTAATTTTTCTAAATGTGTGTGTGTGTGTGTGTGTTTTGTAGAATTTTTTCTATGGCAAATGATAACTGCCACAAATTCAAACAGAATCAAATAATTTTTTGTATACGTCCCTGAATTGTGGAGGACCCAAGAAGGCCTATTGATTTTGGTGAAGATCGGTTTAGTGGAAGGGGTCGTTTACCAGCAACGTTTTATTTTTTCAACAAGAGTAAAGTACTTAATTTTGATAAATAAAGTATCCTGAAAATAAGGTCATAATAATCCACTGTAGAAAAGTATATGAAATATCTATAAATGAAAAGGGTAGTTGAAGAGGAAGAGGGTAATTTTCTATAAATGAAAATGATAGTTGAAGAGGGAGGGGATAATTTTTTATATGTGCACTACCTTATCGGCAACAAAGAAGTAGTTTGTTGTTAGAATTCCTTCCCGGACTGTGTGGTCGTGGTCCAATGTTTTCTGCGAAACCAGACGTTTCGACAGTGCTATCGACTGCCATCATTAGTGAAAATCGAGTGCGCTAACGTGAGGTGGTATACGTTAGTGACCACAGTACTGTGGTTAAGGCTGAAGCAAGAAGTAGAAATAAGTAGTTCCTATGGAAATATTTCATTTCGAAAATGATTTTAAATATAAATCTTAGAACATGGAAGTCATTTATGGTTCTCCATACGATATCTGAATAGGGTTTGAAGCGACTTTCAAGTTAGTTATTATTTAATTTGTAACAGTTCAAATTCATTCCTAATGTTCACGGATATAACAAGCTAGTTAAATACTTTGGAATTTAGCTTGCTGTATTTTCCTGTTCGTTACTGCAAAATTTGATAAAAATGGGGCCCTTTCGTCTATCAACATCTACAGCTTTGTTTCCATTTATATTAATATTGTATGACCACTCTATTACTGTAAAGTTCATTTGAAGGACAAAGCAAACAAATAAGGTGGTACTGTTTCTTCTCGCCTGATTCATCTGAAGATCAGGAAATTATTGGTGTATCCATGTAATTTTATTGGATACCTCCAAAATTGTATATACTAGTCATTTATTGTCGGAAGGTTAATTCCTGATCTGTAACTTCTCTTCTTTAATTATTAAAATTAAATAAAATTTAATATTGCTACGTTCAGATAAAAGACAATTAGGTAACGCACTAGATAATTCGAGATTGCCTTTCCACACGTTTCTCAACTAGCCTACAGCATGCAGTCGGCACGTTGCGTTCAAGGTCGGACTTTGACCGAGTCACCAGATTGTTCTAGCGCCTTTAACTACGCAAATTATCTCAGCACGGCGCCGGGGAGATGGAAAATTGTTTTTGAGTCTCGCTGAGTATAAATATAATCATCCAGCGACCGACGAGAGTTCAGTTAGACTTGGTGATTTTACAAGTGCGTTTCTCAGTGATTGTTGCGGTTCAGTCATTGTTGTGTTAATTACTGCGGAACTGGAAGAAGGACTGGAATATTTACTGTATTGTTTGTTGGACTAATTTAACTTGAATTATTGTATAAGAGTGCATTGTCTAATTAAAGTGTATAATTAACGACTACATTGGTGTCAGTTTTTCTGTTTCCACTGTACAATACGACGATCTGTGAGAGCGTCGTACCAATATAACTGACGAAATCCTTAATAATTTTTATTATGTTAACCTGATGAGACTTCAAGTCTTGGAACATGTAGGTATATTTAAAAAAAAAAAGTTCCAAGGAGGATCACCGGTGTACCTGGACACACAAGGTATACAAAAATGTCGACTAACCATGCATCGTGGAGACCATAACAATATGTGTTATTTCCCCTTATTTTGACGTTCCATTAATTGCTATATTTCTACATAACATTATACTATCATACTGTGTATCATATTAATACACATATTTACATATGTATATTGTATTGTAATCTATTATCATAATACTACTATTTCCGTTACTCTGGCCTGCAGTTGGTTGATATTTAGTTAAAATCTGTGCTACTCAATGTGGCTTAAAAATAAGTCCTGCATTTTTTAAAAAACAGCCTGCGCCGTCATACAACGTTACAGAGAAACCAAGCAACGTAAAGCTTTATTTACCCGTAGTTCTAAAACTAATATGAATAGAATAAAATTTACCTCTTTTATGCGTCTACTGTCTTTTCCCTTTTTATATTTCACTACGCGTTTCTCGACATATGTCCCATCTTCAGGTGTAATCCCTCAGTAAAGTTCGTCAGATAATTAAAACAAATTACGTATAATTTACACACCTGTCGTAAATAAATATAAAATACATGATCACGGAACACACGCGGTGTTGTTGGTGCGCACCACGGTAACACTATAATCGACTGTTATGCTTACGTTGTTATTGACCGTGCACTACGGACCTCGTCTTGTAATCTTATCGCTGTGTCGTATGGAGAATTGGACTGAAAGTTCAGCTGTTAGTTCGGCAGGACTTCTTCAGTGCTTTTATTTTTAAAGCCCTTATATATTTCGAACTCCTAGACAGCCCTCATATATCTGCCTTTTTTACATATATGGACGAGTTGAAAGTTAATCTCGAAATCAGTATAATTATACTTACTGTCGATCAAATGACGTGCGTAATTTGACTTTGTTTTGTTAATGTCTTTTTTAGGTAGATGTTCTTTAAAGCGTTTTATAAGTGCTCTACCAGTCTGGCCAGTGTAGAAGATATGGCAGTCATCACATGTAATTTTATAAACGCCTGCCTTGTCTTCAGCCGATTTCGAAGATTTAGGTCGGAGTATCTTATTAACATTTTTATTAGCGCGGAATGCCATTTTTATGTTTATCTCGTTAAATTTACTATTTAAAATTTTTGGTAGGGTGTCACTGTAGTCCGATGATATACATCTAATCTTAGTTCTACTATTTTGTAATTTTTTGTTGTTGTTTTTCTTTTTTTCGATGTTTCTTTATTAAACTGTAGACAATTGAGTTTTTATGACCATTGGCCTTAGCTATATCGTGTTGAGTTCTTCATGAAAATCTCTGTCTTCTAACGCCATGGAGAGTAATCTATGTACTAAACTGTTTATGTTGCCATTTTTTGAGAGAAGGACGATGCGACTCAGCATTTATCATGACATCTGTGGTGGTTTGTTTCAGGTAGATCTGATACTGAAATTTGTTATTTAGTCTTGTAATTGTCAGGTCGAGAAAGTTAAATTTATTATTTATCTCCGTTTCATGAGTAAATAGTATGTTGTTATTCATACTGTTCGTGTGATTTTCATATTTTCTGTCTGTCGTACTGTACCATCAATGTCGTACTGTACCATCTATACTGTACCATCAAAAATGAATTTAAAACTAACACTAATGTCTCTTTTCATTTTCGTTACCGCACCTGTAGCAATTTCTTTTATGTCCGATTACGTGTTTCGCTCAATTGGGCCCATTTATAACATTCGAGTCTGTCTCTACACGCATGTCGGAAATAGAAAACATTTTTCGGCGACATCCACGCATCTCGGAGTCTATTTCGTAAACTCCCTTATATTTAAATTCATTTTCAACAATCTGCCAGCGCCGACAAAGCGTTCTAACACATTAAGGATAGACGTATGATCCGCGGCCAAAGTTCGGTGGCGTAACGGTCGTGTGGTAATTTTCATATAAAATTGCCAGATGTGACAAACTGAGCCGAAGATGCGTCAGTCCGTCGAGCGTATCTTCTGTATACCCAGCGCGAGGCGTCTGTTCGATTTCGGTTCGACTGATGTTCGGCGACTCCGCAATACATTTGTTTATATGGTGCTCACAGTCGGCGCGCGTCGGTAGTAGGCCTACACATTGGTTGAGTACGTGGCTGAGGTTTGTGTCCTTATATATACTTTTCTTTAAGATAAATTATTTTTTCTGTTTGTTGTGTTCGACACTGAACGATTTATAATAGAAGTTCAGAGTAAGGTTTGTCTGTGGGATATTTCCCACAAATCTTACAGTGACAAATTACTGGCACAAAACAAAAATTTATTTTACTTTATAAAATTTTACTTTATAAATATAAATACGTATTAAAACAGTACTTCACTCGTTAAATACACTTCTAATGTTATCTATGTGATGTACATAACGCCGCCGAAGATCGGTTGTATGAGGCCGCTGTCGACCGACGGAAGCAGACCGATTATACGCCACCGATCTTCGACCGCGGATCATACGTCTAGTGTGCTACTAGCCTAAGTGGCTTCTTATTTATAATCGTTTTATAATATTTACCATAGAAAAAAATGTTTGACTCAGCCTGCTCCGAATGACTTTCTTAAAAATCTTCGTCATACGAATACGTTAATCCTTGATTTTTCAAATTATTAATGCCAACTCTTCAGTATTAAGTTGAGTCAAGTGAATCTAATGTAAAATTGATAGCGCGCTGTGATAAAACATCTCGTTATTGTTAGCTTGTATGAATTACGAAGGCAGTATACGCCCGCTCGAATCCAACTCTAGATATCTTTCTTAGAGACCATTCCTACTCGTAATTCGATTAGTTTCCTTGAATTACTAATCTAAAGAAGTATATTATACAAATTTGTGTTAATTCATTATGTTACAGAATTATGTCATTATGTAAAATTATATTACATTATGTTAAATTACGTTACAGATTCATGTGCCTTTTGAAAGCGATGAATACTGCTGTATTCCGTGTTATGATTGATTATGATAATGGCTTTTTATTTATTACTGTTACGTAATGCGGAAAAAGTGCTACGTCATTACGGAACGTTCTGGTACATTGGAGAACGTTGTTCTACTCTTTCCCGCAGCTGTAATGCGTACGTGACGCTTGACACGCGAGGCAGTATTACGTAATGCGGAACGTCTCGTGCGTTCTATGGTGTCGTTCTTGACTAGCCCAACGGTGTTTGTTTCTGCCATGGCCGCGCTGAAGTATTCTCTACAATTTTCACGTGTTTGTTAAAGACGCATATTATGGAACCCTGCAAACTATAAATAGACTAACCTCCCGCTTAGAGTTCAGTGTTATGTCGGGCGATTTACACAGTGCATCGCAAGTGGTGTATTAGTGAAAAGTGATAATAGCGCGAAATTCTTTATATTTGACATTATTACTGCGGGTGGAAAAATCTAACTAGAATTATTGTACGAGTTGATTATAAACTGTTATTTGTGATAATTAGAGCTGGTTTTTAGTGACTTCAATGGTGTCCTGTATATTGTTTTCCACTGTGCCATACGACGATCAGTAGATCGTCATAACATTACTTTTTACACTGTACCTTATGACGTCTTCTTTCACTGTTGGTACACGTAAATAAGTCACGTACTCTTCATCATGAGTTCTGGGAAACATAAAATACCACTTTAGTACCTTCTTGAATTGAGCAAAACTAAAAGTAAACGATTAAACTATTAAAAAATTCTTCACTCTTTGTAATTTTATTTAATACATAAACCAAATTATGCTACGTTGTGTTAACAGAACTGAGGTACAGTTTATGTAACAGTTTAATATTTTACAAAAAAAAAAAAAACAGTTTATTTTTACAAGTACGTGATACGCCGCTTGTCAACGTGAACTCAACGTTGTGCCATCGACTGCCATCATTAGTGAAAATCGAGTGCGCTAACGTGAGGTGGTATACGTTAGTGACCACAGTACTGTGGTTAAGGCTGAAGCAAGAAGTAGAAAAAAGTAATTCCTATGGAAATATTTCATTTCGAAAATGATTTTAAATATAAATCTTAGAACATGGAAGTCATGTATGGTTCTCCATACAATATCTGAATAGGGTTTTAAGCGACTTCCAAGTTAGTTATTATTTAATTTGTAACAGTTCAAATTCATTCCTAATGTTCACGGATATAACAAGCTAGTTAAATACTTTGGATTTTAGCTTGCTGTATTTTCCTGTTCATTACTGCAAAATTTGATAAAAATGGGGCCCTTTCAACATCTACAGCTTTGTTTCCATTTATATTAATATTGTATGACCACTCTATTACTGTAAAGTTCATTTGAAGGACAAAGCAAACAAATAAGGTGGTACTGTTTCTTCTCGCCTGATTCATCTGAAGATCAGGAAATTATTGGTGTATTCATTTAATTTTATTGGTTACCTCCAAAATTGTATATACTAGTCATTTATTGTCGGAAGGTTAATTCCTGATCTGTAACTTCTCTTCTTTAATTATTAAAATTATTAAAATTAAATAAAATTTAATATGCTACGTTCAGATAAAAGACAATTAGGTAACGCACTAGATAATTCGAGATTGCCTTTCCACACGTTTCTCAACTAGCCTACAGGATGCAGTCGGCACGTTGCGTTCAAGGTCGGACTTTGACCGAGTCTCCAGATTGTTCTAGCGCCTTTAACTACGCAAATTATCTCAGCACGGCGCCGGGGAGATGGAAAATTGTTTTTGGGTCTCGCTGAGTATAAATATAATCATCCAGTGACCGGCGAGTGTTCAGTTAGACTTGGCGATTTAACAAGTGCTTTTCGCAGTGATTGTTGCGGTTCAGTCATTGTTGTGTTAATTACTGCGGAACTGGAAGAAGGTGACATTTACTGTATTGTTTGTTGGACTAATTTAACTTGAATTATTGTATAAGAGTGCATTGTCTAATTAAAGTGTATAATTAACGACTACATTGGTGTCAGTTTTTCTGTTACCACTGTACAATACGACGATCTGTGAGAGCGTCGTACCAATATAACTGACGAAATCCTTAATAATTTTTATTATGTTAACCTGATGAGACTTCAAGTCTTGGAACATGTAGGTATATTTTAAAAAAAAAGTTCCAAGGAGGATCACCGGTGTACCTGGACACACAAGGTATACAAAAATGTCGACTAACCATGCATCTTGGAGACCATAACAATATGTGTTATTTCCCCTTATTTTGACGTTCCATTAATTGCTATATTTCTACATAACATTATACTATCATACTGTGTATCATATTAATACACATATTTACATATGCATATTGTATTGTAATCTATTATCATAATACTACTATTTCCGTTACTCTGGCCTGCAGTTGGTTGATATTTAGTTAAAATCTGTGCTACTCAATGTGGCTTAAAAATAAGTCCTGCATTTTTTAAAAAACAGCCTGCGCCGTCATACAACGTTACAGAGAGAAACCAAGCAACGTAAAGCTTTATTTACCCGTAGTTCTAAAACTAATATGAATAGAATAAAATTTACCTCTTTTATGCGTCTACTGTCTTTTCCCTTTTTATATTTCACTACGCGTTTCTCGACATATGTCCCATCTTCAGGTGTAATCCCTCAGTAAAGTTCGTCAGATAATTAAAACAAATTACGTATAATTTACACACCTGTCGTAAATAAATATAAAATACATGAACACGGACCACACGCGGTGTTGTTGGTGCGCACCACGGTAACACTATAATCGACTGTTATGCTTACGTTGTTATTGACCGTGCACTACGGACCTCGTCTTGTAATCTTATCTCTGTGTAGTATAGAGAATTGGACTGAAAGTTCGGCTGTTCGTTCGAGAGGACTTCTTCAGTGCTTTTATTTTTAAAGCCCTTATATATTTCGAACTCCTAGACAGCCCTCATATATCTGCCTTTTTTACATATATGGACGAGTTGAAAGTTAATCTCGAAATCAGTATAATTATGCTTACTGTCGATCAAATGACGTGCGTAATTTGACTTTGTTTTGTTAATGTCTTTTTTAGGTAGATGTTCTTTAAAGCGTTTTATAAATGCTCTACCAGTCTGGCCAGTGTAGAAGATATGGCAGTCATCACATGTAATTTTATAAACGCCTGCCTTGTCTTCAGCCGATTTCGAAGATTTAGGTCGGAGTATCTTATTAACATTTTTATTAGCGCGGAATGCCATTTTTATGTTTATCTCGTTAAATTTACTATTTAAAATTTTTGGTAGGGTGTCACTGTAGTCCGATGATATACATCTAATCTTAGTTCTACTATTTTGTAATTTTTTGTTGTTGTTATTCTTTTTTTCGATGTTTCTTTATTAAACTGTAGACAATTGAGTTTTTATGACCATTGGCCTTAGCTATATACCTAATCGTTCTTCATGAAAATCTCTGTCTTCTAACGCTATGGAGAGTAATCTATGTACTAAACTGTTTATGTTGCCATTTTTTGAGAGAAGGATGATGTGACTCAGCATTTATCATGACATCTGTGGTGGTTGGTTTCAGGTAGATCTGATACTGAAATTTGTTATTCAGTCTTGTAATTGTCAGGTCCAGAAAGTTAAATTTATTATTTATCTCCGTTTCATGAGTAAATTGTATGTTGTTATTCATACTGTTCGTGTGATTTTTCATATTTTCTGTCTGTCGTACTGTACCATCAATGTCGTACTGTACCATCAATGTCGTACTGTACCATCAATGTCGTACTGTACCATCAATGTCGTACTGTACCATCTATACTGTACCATCAAAAATGAATTTAAAACTAACACTAATGTCTCTTTTCATTTTCGTTACCGCACCTGTAGCAATTTCTTTTATGTCCGATTACGTGTTTCGCTCAATTGGGCCCATTTATAACATTCGAGTCTGTCTCTACACGCATGTCGGAAATAGAAAACATTTTTCTGCGACATCCACGCATCCCGGAGTCTATTTCGTAAACTCCCTTATATTTAAATTCATTTTCAACACTCTGCCAGCGCCGACAAAGCGTTCTAACACATTAAGGATAGACGTATGATCCGCGGCCAAAGTTCGGTGGCGTAACGGTCGTGTGGTAATTTTCATATAAAATTGCCAGATGTGACAAACTGAGCCGAAGATGCGTCAGTCCGTCGAGCGTATCTTCTGTATACCCAGCGCGAGGCGTCTGTTCGATTTCGGTTCGACTGATGTTCGGCAACTCCGCAATACATTTGTTTATATGGTGCTCACAGTCGGCGCGCGTCGGTAGTAGGCCTACACATTGGTTGAGTACGTGGCTGAGGTTTGTGTCCTTATATATACTTTTTTTAAGATAAATTATTTTTTCTGTTTATTGTGTTCGACACTGAACGATTTATAATAGAAGTTCAGAGTAAGGTTTGTCTGTGGGATATTTCCCACAAATCTTACAGTGACAAATTACTGGCACAAACAAAAAATTTTAGTTTACTTTATAAAATTTTACTCCATAAATATAAATAAATATTAAAACAGTACTTCACTCGTTAAATACACTTCTAATGTTATCGATGTGATGTACATAACGCCGCCGAAGATCGGTTGTATGAGGCCGCTGTCGACCGACGGAAGCAGACCGATTATACGCCACCGATCTTCGACCGCGGATCATACGTCTAGTGTGCTACTAGCCTAAGTGGCTTCTTATTTATAATCGTTTTATAATATTTACCATAGAAAAAAATGTTTAACTCAGCCTGCTCCGAATGACTTTCTTAAAAATCTTCGTCATACGAATACGTTAATCCTTGATTTTTCAAATTATTAATGCCAACTCTTCAGTATTAAGTTGAGTCAAGTGAATCTAATGTAAAATTGATAGCGCGCTGTGATAAAACATCTCGTTATTGTTAGCTTGTATGAATTACGAAGGCAGTATACGCCCGCTCGAATCCAACTCTAGATATCTTTCTTAGAGACCATTCCTACTCGTAATTCGATTAGTTTCCTTGAATTACTAATCTAAAGAAGTATATTATACAAATTTGTGTTAATTCATTATGTTACAGAATTATGTCATTATGTAAAATTATATTACATTATGTTAAATTACGTTACAGATTCATGTGCCTTTTGAAAGCGATGAATACTGCTGTATTCGCTGTTATGATTGATTATGATAATGGCTTTTTATTTATTACTGTTACGTAATGCGGAAAAAGTGCTACGTCATTACGGAACGTTCTGGTACATTGGAGAACGTTGTTCTACTCTTTCCCGCAGCTGTAATGCGTACGTGACGCTTGACACGCGAGGCAGTATTACGTAATGCGGAACGTCTCGTGCGTTCTATGGTGTCGTTCTTGACTAGCCCAACGGTGTTTGTTTCTGCCATGGCCGCGCTGAAGTATTCTCTACAATTTTCACGTGTTTGTTAAAGACGCATATTATGGAACCCTGCAAACTATAAATAGACTAACCTCCCGCTTAGAGTTCAGTGTTATGTCGGGCGATTTACACAGTGCATCGCAAGTGGTGTATTAGTGAAAAGTGATAATAGCGCGAAATTCTTTATATTTGACATTATTACTGCGGGTGGAAAAATCTAACTAGAATTATTGTACGAGTTGATTATAAACTGTTATTTGTGATAATTAGAGCTGGTTTTTAGTGACTTCAATGGTGTCCTGTATATTGTTTTCCACTGTGCCATACGACGATCAGTAGATCGTCATAACATTACTTTTTACACTGTACCTTATGACGTCTTCTTTCACTGTTGGTACACGTAAATAAGTCACGTACTCTTCATCATGAGTTCTGGGAAACATAAAATACCACTTTAGTACCTTCTTGAATTGAGCAAAACTAAAAGTAAACGATTAAACTATTAAAAAATTCTTCACTCTTTGTAATTTTATTTAATACATAAACCAAATTATGCTACGTTGTGTTAACAGAACTGAGGTACAGTTTATGTAACAGTTTAATATTTTACAAAAAAAAAAAAAAACAGTTTATTTTTACAAGTACGTGATACGCCGCTTGTCAACGTGAACTCAACGTTTGAAGTGGTCACGAATTACAAACATAAAAAGAAAATCGAGCGAAGTCGCTATGTAAGGAGCAGCAGCAGCAGTATTGATGATGGGGAGCGAGGCGAAGGGGGGGGGAGAAGACTGAAATACGACGTACAAAATCATTCAACCTGCCAATTCACAAAGTTATCTTGGATAACAGTTTGACAGGGGAAGGATCCAATTATCTAACCGACTATTACCAACCAAGCACTCACAGACGACAAAAACCTAAGCCACCACAATCTCGTCCTGCCACTCACACAAGTCACCGCCAACATTTTGTACAAATAAAATTTTTGCACGCACACATCAATGAACGTAGATGTCTACGCATTACTGTCAAAGTTTACTACGTATAGATACGTATATAGCCTACATACAGAACTTATCTTTACGAAATTTAGGTATAATGTAACAAAAGGTTATTATGCAGAAGTCAGTTAACCCCAATAAATGTTGTCATTATTACGTAGATTTTATTATTTAGTATTGTTATTATATCATGTTTAAAAGGAATAAATCCCAAGTTTTTTAGTACCAAGCCACGTGTTGTTGAATCAAATATATTGCAACTTACCGTCTGCGACTTTTTGAAACAACGTCTTCACTATAAAGTTTACATGTTTCGGGACACTTGTCCCATCCTCAGAACTTAAAATGTTCGTGTATCATTTAACGTTGATACAGTTGTCAAATAATTAAAATATTAAAATCCAATATGAAACAAAATCACAATACTTAAATGTTTAAAACGAGCGCGACGGTTAAAAGATATACATCGTACGGTGACTGATCGCGCACACAGTCACCGTACGAGTGCACGGTCAGTCACCGTACGATGTACATCGTTTAACCGTCGCGCTCGTTTTAAACATTTAAGTATTGTGATTTTGTTTCATATTGGATTTTAATATTTTAATTATTTGACAACTGTATCAACGTTAAATGATACACGAACATTTTAAGTTCTGAGGATGGGACAAGTGTCCCGAAACATGTAAACTTTATAGTGAAGACGTTGTTTCAAAAAGCCGCAGACGGTAAGTTGCAATATATTTGATTGTTATTATATGTTTATTGCTGATATTATTATAATATGTATAAATATGGCTCTCACATTTATTACGATATTATATGCACGCACGTAAATCAGTATCTCATCAGTATACAACACTAAGTCCAATTTTATCGAAATTCAGTTTTTGATGTTTCTATTAGGCTACAATTCTTTCTATTGTTTTTGGTTGTACGTACATAGCACTACATCCAATTACTAATAACAACGGAGGCGCTTTTAAAACAACACCACGTCCCTAATCAGTAAGAAGTAAACAAACTCTTGTTCAAAGTAACGTTAGCCGGCCTGTTAGGACGTGGTCTAAAGGTGTTAACTACAGACGTTTCGACCCCGCCATCGAAGCCCATCTTCAGTGTAACATTATTTTGGCAGTTGTTCGCCAAATAACCCCAGTACTGGGGTAGACTATGATACCTCATAGTATGAGGTACAGTATGAGGTATCATAGTCTACCTCAGTACTGACAGTTGTTCGCCAAATAATCCCAGTACTAAGGTAGCTATGATACCTCATAGTATGAGGTACAGTATGAAGTATCATAGTCCAACTCAGTACTGGCAGCTGTTCGCCAAATAACCCCAGTACTGAGGTAGACTATGATACATCATAGTATGAGGTACAGTATGAGCTTATTTGAAAACGTCCATGCTGAAGTGTAACACATACCTTCTTTTTCCTTTACCTTTGAATTCTCTTTAGAAACTCCTCTACCATTCATATTTGATCCTTATTTATCAACTCCTTCACCTCACCTTTTCGTTTTTCTCTCCGTTTTCCTTTTAGCTGTTCATTGGTTGTTAGGAAGGCAAGAAGGGATAGAAGTTTTGGTTTCAAACTACAGTAGTATTTTTTTGTCCGATACTATTGACAATTAAAAAATCGGTACGGAGAACCAAACATGACTTCCACGTTCTAAGATTTATATTTAAAATCATTTACATGACTTCGGTTCGATAATTTCTAAAAAAAATATCGCCCCCCTAATCTATTTTCACTATTTATGGATATATTTGTTATTGTGGTGTAGTCGTTTAATATAATGTTATTTTCGAGTCACTTTATCTATAAAAATTAGGTACTTTATTCTTATAACTAAACTGAACTACGTAGATAACATCCCTCCTCCTCATCCGATCCCCACCATTAATGATATTTACACTTTCATAGAGTAATAGTTTTATCATATGTAATTGCTAAGGTATCTTATCCTTCAAAATTAAATACTCGTACTTTACTTGATATCAGCAAAGCAATTTTCAAAAAATCACCCGTTCCCCTTCAACTACCCTCTCTATTTATAGACATCTGATTTACCATTTTACAGTGGATTAATATGACTTTAATTTCGGGCCACTTATTTAACAAAATTAAGTACTTTACTCTTGTTAAAGCACAAAACAATGCAGGTCAACTACCTCTCCCCCTTAACCGAACAACCCTATTTTTGATATTTACACTTTTATGGAGTAATAGTTTCATTGTATGTAATTACTAAGGTATCTTATTCTTCAAAATGAAGTATTTTATTCGTCATCAAAACGGTAGTTTCCAAAAAATTACCCCCTCCCCTTCGACTACCTTTTTTATTTATAGAAATTTCATGTACCTTTCTACAGTGGATTATTATGATCTTCTTTTAGGATATTTTATTTATAAAAATTAAGTACTTTACTCTTGTTAAAACGTAAAACGTTGCAGGTATGCAGGTAAACTACCCCTCCCCCTTAACCGATCTTCACCAAAATCAATAGGCCTACAACTCGGGTACATATGCAAAAACTATTTGATTCTGTTTGAATTTGCGGCAGTTATCGTTCGTCATAGAAAAACTCTACATACACACAGACACTTTTCGAAAAATGACTATTCTTCAGGTTTTGAGGGTAGTACAATCAGAATCGGCCCTTATCTAGAACACGATTTTTTCGCGATCGCCATACTTCCATTTCCTTACGGAACATGGAAGGAAACCGCGATGAGACTCTACAGTGGGATAAACAATCACCTATCGGTAGAGAAGTAAAAACAGCGACTAAGATGAAGATGAAGGTGAAGATTTTATTTTTATTCCCCCTATTATTATTATTATTATTATTATTATTATTATTATTATTATTACAAATCAAATATCATTTAAAAGTTTATAAATGTAAAACTTTATGTCAATTTCAGACTCACACACACACACACACACACACACACACATACAAATATACACACGTATATACTACACCGCAGGGTGGGTTCCCTCAGGGAGCAAGTAGAAGACAAGATGCCATTGACAGCTTGCCGATGAAACGGTATAGCTCCCAAAGTTGCGCTATAATTGAGATGTCAGTAATGTTCCGTTATCGCTCCTACAGTATGGTTTGTCGAAAGGGCACGCACGCCTACTCTCTCTCTCTCACACACACACACACACACACACACACACACACTGACTGTTCATGCTCTCTCACTTTATTGCGTCTTCTGTTTCAGGCAAACAAAATAAGTCCCTATAAAAACGCAAATATTTTAATTCAATTTAAAAAGTCACTAAAGACAATCGTTATAAATACAATATTATTTTAAAGCGTAAGGAATCTCAGACACAGACTTTATAGACGATGATAACTGCACCGTTCTGAGTTTAAAATGAGTTTTACTTTTGTTAGCACCTAACGTTTCGCCCATTCTAGGACTCGGCTGACAGTGAGTCGCTTTATCGCCTGTTTGAAACCCCAAAGAGAGGCTAGTCCAGCCTGTATGCGAGACCAGCCCTTTCAGTCCATCCCTACTGCCCATAAATGATATAAACAAGATTATTAGTCAAATAGACTACTTGGTAATTTTTCCAATTACTGACGTAAAGCAATTAAAGCAACTGTACTGTAACTAAGGAAATAAATTCTTTACCGTGGCAAAAAGAAAATTAAAAAGCTTTACGTCAAAAAAAAGGAAAGCGGCATATTCTTTAACTGTAAAAAGCTAAAAAGTGAGAAGAAAATCAGGTTTTGTTCAATTAAAAATCTGATGAATTAACTAAAAGCACTTTCAATTAAAAATTATTACACTAGAGTCCCGATTAACCGAATTGCGATTAACCGAATTTCCGGATTAACCGAATAATGACGCGGTAGTTTTCTTTTCTCAAGAAGTTTGCTTTTCTTTGTTCAATAACTCAACAAAACGAAGCTGACAGCTCTGATGATGATGAAGTCGAGGAAAAAAGAGGTCCAACCTATTCTGAAGCGACAAAAATATATGAAGATGTAATGGCATACATGGAGCAGCCAGACGACACTTCCCCTGCGGAATTACTGCTAATGAAACGACTTCGAGATCGTGCAGCGCATAAGCGCTCATCAGCCTCAAACAAAAGATTTCTAATTTTTCCAAAAAGTTGAACTAATGTGAGATTAATAAGGTATTTTTCTATTTTTCACTTCATTCATTTTCATTTATTTTTCTTCTTTGTTAATCTTTTAATGTAAAGTGGTAGCAACACAAGTTTAGCAAAAGTTAGACTTAACCACTAAATTGTATTTATCGTTTAACTTTTAATGTACACCTACTGTAATGACTTAAACACATACTTCTGTATTTGAAAATGTCGTTTGAAAAATAATTTTTAGTTTGATTAAAATAAAGTTGTTCTTTTAAATTTGTATACAGTGATATTGTGTGATTTAATTACCGTATTTAAAGCCCGTTGATTTTAAAGACATTTGCATTTTAATAGAAGTATGTAATAACGGCGCATGAGTATTGCTAGTTTCCCTAAAAAACTATTAAAGGCATGTGTTGTTCTTTAGCGTTTTTTCTCACTAAAAAAGTGTAAATTACAGTATAGTACTATGTTTCCGATTCAACCGAATTTTCGTTTAACCGAATCACCTTTGGTCCTATCAAATTCGGTTAAACGAGACTAATCGTTGTAATTGTAAAAATTCCTCTAATTTTTTCGACAAAAACATATGCTGTACTAAGAAAATTTACAAAAACAGAATTTTCATATTTTTTTAGCAAAACGTATTCATACGTTTAGCAAAACATATGCAACTACGTTTCTCTTTAATTACTGAAAAACAACGAGTTCCAACTTAACAACGTTCTACATAAAGTAGAAATACCATTTAACTTCCTCCAATATCGCTTTGTGGATATCCTAGTAGGACTAAAAATGAAGTAATTATAAAGAAAACAGAGCCGAAATTTCAGTTGCTTAAAATTTGTTTCTCATAAGCAACATTTGAACGAATGATACAAAAATCTAATAACATTTCTTTTTAGATTTTTGCTAATGATATTAAATTGCATAACAACTTCTCATTACAAAATAGCAAAAGTCGTGATTTTTTAAAAGAATATGGTCTTGACAGTTTGTTTAAAAAAACAGATCATCTACATTTTGAATGTATGTAAGGAATCTACTATATTACTATATTCTCAAGGCTAATAACTTTAATTTTGCGTTTTCTACAGTACGTTAAAGTTGACATGCGATATGAGTAAAATATATAAAAAGGTATTAAGTACCACGAAAAGCAGTAAATATCTTTTTTATCTGATACTGTTGGCTGCTTAAATAAACTTGTGTAGGAAAATGAACCTGGAATTCAGTCAATTTTTAAATCATACTTTAGGAAGGAAACATAACACTTTGAAGTAGATCCACTCTTTTAAAACTTTTGGAAAAAAGTAGAAAATTAAGAATTTGTTCACTGCTTTTCAAATGTCTCAAAAACTATTAATTATATAGCTTAGAATGACGTGTCGGAAAAAAACGATAAAATTGTATTCAAGGCTCTTGTGTTGGTTATGGATTTTAAGCGGTACTGCAAATACTGCACATGAGAAAAATTGGCAAAATTTTCAAAGTTTTACGTACAGGAAATTGTTTCACATTTAGAAGACAAAATAAAGTAACTTAAATTTTAAAACGCCACTTATTGACATTATTCTTTCACTTAAATTTATCCGAGTTTCCGAAAAAATTCATACACTGGCGCCAAGCACATTATAATCGCAAATCTCCTGTAACTAGCGAATATGTCAAAAATGTTTCAATCAGACTTACATTTTTCTAGTAACAAAAAGTAACTCTATTGTTAACTCAATTTTTGGGAGGTTTACAAGAAAACTAATTCACTAAAATTTAAATTCTAAAAGTTTAATAAATCCTAAAAATGAATACTTAAAAATTCTCTTTAAATCGCTTTAAAATTAATACAGTCGAACTTGCTTATAACGAGATCCAAGGGACCGGACAAATTTGTTCGTTAAAGCCGGGTGCTCGGTACATCCTAGTTGTCGACTCGCAAGCCTAAATTTTTATACCGTAACTTTCGAACACACACACAAAAATCTACTATACAAGAGGTTTTGCACAATAAAATTTTGATATGTTTTACGCGTACATTCTACGTCTAAGTGAAATTTGGACTTTAAACATTTTTTTGACGCTAACATTCTTTGCTGCATATTGGTGCATTCTTATTGGTGCATATTGGACGCTAACATTCTTAGTGCATTCGCGAAATATAGTAAAAGTAACTGTGTATGAAAGAATTTACCAGAAATCCGCCGGCTCTAGCAAAAAACGAAAAACTTTCCATGCCAAATGTAGGCTACAATATTTATTTTTAAATTACAAGAAAATTTACTGTAATTTATTTGTCTTTTTGTTCTTTCTAAATAGAATCGTCAAAATTATATTTCGCACACAAAACTTCATTAACCTTAAAAAAGTCATCTATTTTTGTTTTTTTAGTAATTTTGTATCTTTAGATATCAAAACAGTTTTATAATTTATTTAAATATTCCACAAATTCAACACTTACATTAATATTTTCACTAAATTGCGTTAATGATTTTAAACGAATAGTTAAAATGGTGTATTGTAAAATACTTTGAGCAAGCCTGCGATAAAATGCTCGTTATAACCAAGTCTCTAATCCGTTCTTACTCGTTAAAAGCGAGTTCAATTATCATTACTAAGATACAAAACCAAACAAATCTCGTACTTTTGCTCGTTACATCCGATTTCTCGTTATAAGTGAGCTCTTTATTCGCGAGTTCCACTGTATTTTAATCTTCTCCAACTTGGTAAGTGCTTACAGCTATTGCTGGACCGTACATAGCTGTCAGAACATTTTACATTTACGCCTAAGTACACTTTCATTTTACTACTAAGTTAATGGAAAATACACTTTGATAATACGGCAAATACAGACACTTTATAATTGTTGTGTACATTTGTAAATGTTAAGTATGGTAACTTAAACTTACTGCATTAACAATACAGATGCAATACAAACTTCAACTCAACACAGGTTAAATTTATCTAAAATTAACATGGTATGCATAAATGATAACAACATTTCTTATAAGGGAGAGCTTTCCCAAATCAACAGTAAGTGCACACAGCACACAAAACTGTATCCAGATCGCGTAAACAGTGATATATTGTTCAGTCATATTTTTATTTGAAAAACCAAAACGTTAACAGTGGCCAATTGGATTTAACCCCTCGGGGTTGCTACAATACAGGTCTTCAAACACAAAACACTAGCAATGACTTTACAGATTTTTATAGTTTTCAATCATGTCATGTCTGAACGTAAATTTATCAGGTCTTACTTATCATCAACAGTATGAAATCTGGCCATAATTTCAGCTGCAAACGTCATTGCTTCAATTTTAGATTGCAGGGATACATTAATTAACTTTGTAGCAATTACAGTCAAAAAATTAAATTTAAAACCTCTCAATTCGAATATTTTCTGTTATTAAATTCTAACATTATCAAGAAAGAGATAAAAAACGATAAATGTACTACGCCATGAGCAAATATTCATAAATAATAAAAATGTTAAATGAATATATTTTGAAAGATTCTATTCAACAGAGTAGAAAAAACATTGGATAGACATTTCGGTGAATATCAGGGTGGCTTCAGGAAGGGCAGATCCTGTCCAGAACAAATATTCAATCTTAAGTCAATAATCCGTTACGGGCTATTGAATGCAAAGGAAATTGTAGTAACATTTGTTGATTTCAAAAAGGCCTTTGATTCTGTTGATAGAGAAACTATACATAAAATAATCCGAGAATTTGGTGTTAAATCTAAATTGGCAAATCTAATCCGTGAAGCCCTTACGGACACAGTCTCAAAAGTAAAATTCATGGGAGAAATATCTCAACCGTTCAAATCTCATGGTTTATCCCCAATTCTTTTCAACTGTGTCTTGGAGAAAGTAGTGAGAATTAGGAATGAAAAATTAAAGGAATGCAAAATATCATTAATCATGTTGGGAAGAAGGAACAAACATATTAAAATAAACTGTTATCATTCTTTCGGTTACTTTGCTATACTTTCTGAACATCTAACATCTGCAGTAACACAAGTTAATTTTTTAGAGAACATAGCCAGTAGAACAGGCTTAAGAATTTCTGCAGAAAAAAACAAATTTCTCGCGAACATTAAAAAAACGTAAAAATTCCAGCTAACATATAATTGGTCGAATAGAGAGGGTAGAAAATTTAAGTATCTAGGGGAAATAATTCAAGAAAATGATTTAGAAAAATCTCCTATAGAAGAAAGGATTCATAAAATTGAAAGAGCGTATGGTATAACTAAAGATATTTACAATAAAAAGTGCATATCTAAAAATGCGAAATAAGGCATTACAGTACAGTAGTGAAGCCAGAATGTCTATATGCAAGTGAACGTCTAGCATTGAATTATAATTTAGACAAACTAGAAATATTGGAAAGACGAACTATTAGGAAAATATTATGCCTATGAATAACTTTTAAGAAGTAGTGGTGAAATATATCAAAGTATAGAAAATGTAACAGAAACGGTGAGAAAAAGAAGACTAGTATTTTTTGGACATTTATATAGAATGGAAGACAATAGGTTAACGAAAAAGATCTTCAAATATTTGTGGGGAAAGAAGTCAACATCAAATTGGATTAAAGAAGTCAAAAATGATTTAGAAAAATAATATAAACGCAGAAGAAGCAACTGAAAGAGAAGTTTTTCGGGCAAAAGTGTTAAAAATGGAAGGAGTCCAGGGTAGGAGAGAGAAAAACGCAGGTTCAAAGTGGACTGAAGACAGGAAGAAGAGACATACTGAAAAGATGAATGAATATTTGGGAAAAAGAAGAGAACAAGGTAAAAAGAATTAAAATTGGCATATGGTTCTCAAATGGCCGATACAAATACAAAAAAAACTTTTAAATATGAAAATTTCATAAGTCAAGTGAGAAATCTCAAGATAAACGAAAATGGAGATATTTAAGACCATATAGAACCCTTTCTGAAGGTTTGGCAGTGAAACATGGGTACTGAGTGAGAGACGGGAAAATAGGAAACACGTCGTGAAAGTGAAGTTTATGAGAAAAATCTTGAGGGAAGGGAGTAACTAAAAAGGACAGAATGAGGAGTACTGACATAAGAAGAGAAACAGAGATACAACGTGCCCTGAATTTCGCAGAGGAAAGACAACTGACAACATATGGGGCCACGTACAACAATGAATTAAGAACTGTGAAAAAATTTGGGATGCAAGAATTGTGAAGAATAAAAACTAGACTGGATAAATATGGAGCCAAGAAATTGCTAATGGATAGACATTGCTAAAAGAAAGAGATACCACGGGAAGAAGCGAAGAGGTTAGCAAGTGGAAGGAGATTAAAAAAGACTGAAAGAATGCCTTTTTTAAAACAATTTTAAATGTAATGTACTGATTGTATCGTGGTGTGCATGTATGGCATATTAATTGACTGTATGTGTTCAGTAGCATTGATTGTAAATAATGTAATGTAAGGTAATGTCTAATGTAATGTACCCTACACCATTATACGATAATAGGATTATGTCACCGTTTATAAATTTTATAACTAGTTTAAGCCGTGATTTTGGCTCTCTGCTTTTCTCTCTTTCAGTCGTAATAATTAGTTTCTAATCTTAAGTAAGTAATTTGTTTTATTGCTTTTAATGTAATTTTTCTCTTTAAATTTATGTTGTTTTAGAATTTTTTGATGATATACTACAGACATTTGTTGAGGTGTCTGCTAGTTCACTATATTTTTGTGTTCAAAATTCTTTTACTGTGTTTTGTGTGTTTAACTAAACAAGTCGCTGATATACTTACGAAAGCTTTGTCAAAACCAAAATTTGTTTATTTAAGATCTAAACTTGGACTTAAGAGTAAAAATGAATTTTTTTTAAATTAATGTGATTGTGAGAATGTAGAGTGTGTGTGTTTTGTGTGTTTGCTGCTAATAAATGTATATAAAATGAGTACACGAAACATTTAATGATGCATATTTTTAACATTTATTTATTTATGTAACTATTTATTAAATTATTTATTTATTATTTGTTTATGTATTTAATTATTTTATGACGTTTACTCAACATGTGTTTAAGGATTTAAAGTAGAGGTGGGCCGATATACCTATAACAGATATTTTGGAACGATTATTTTTGTGGAACGGATACAACAGTGACTGAAAAATTTAAATACCTGTTCCGATTCAACGATAAGTGAAAACTCGAAATATCCGTTCCGATTACTCGCGGCCTCGCGGTTCCTAGTCGTGGGATCCCCCTACGCAACTAACGAATAAACGGATACTACGAGTACAAAGTCAGTTTATTGAGTTGAATACTTGATTCTGCGCATGTGCCAATTGCCATACAAGTACGAAACGAAGCAAAACAACGAGGTTCAGAATATCTCTGTGCCAAAGAGACGAAGCTGTTTTTAATTGTTGAGGTATGGGTAAAAATAATGAATAATTTAAGTACAGGAGCAAACACACGCTTTATTGAAGGAACAGTTTAGTAGCAAGTATACATAAAACGGACACACAAAATACACATTACAAGAGCACATTTAAAACTGAACTGAACTTGTCGAGTGCATCTCTATTTATATAGAAAAACAGCTTCCAGATCTTTCCTTTTATTTAAAACCTCGGGAACATTACTTTTCTAGACTCTCACAGTAAACGCGCATGTGTGCGGGTTGAGGCCCCGCCCAGGCAGCTCGACCTCCCACCGCACAATACAAACTTTCACTTCTACAATGACAGGTACACTTACTTAAAAATGAATGTAGTTTTCTAGTATATTCTCAACACCCTCCCTAAAACTCTACATTCTCACAATCACATTAATTTAAAAAAAATTCATTTTTACTCTTAAGTAAAAGTTTAGATCTTAAATAAACAAATTTTGGTTTTGACAAAGCTTTCGTAAGTATATCAGCGACTTGTTCATCACTTTTAACATAATGTACATCAATTTCTCCATTTTGAAAACAATCACGTACATAATTATATTTCACATCAATATGTTTTGTCCTTTGATGGAATTCAGGATTACTTATAAGTTTTAATGCACTCATATTATCTATATATAAATCATATTTATCAGTCTTACAATCGCATTCATTAAATAACTTCTTTAAGTTATTTCACATTATTTCAGTTGTTGCTAATGCTGCACTTACAAATTCTGACTCGGTTGTTGATAATGATACAGATTGTTGCTTCTTACTTCGCCAAATAATTGCAGCACTTGCATACATACAAGCTACGCCAGAAGTTGATTTACGTGTAACTGTATCGCTAGCATAATCAGCATCACTATAAGCTTTAAAGTTGCCATCCTTACAATATAGTAATCCAAAATCAATCGTACCTTTTAGATAACGTAAAATTCGTTTAACAATTAACCAATGAGCTACACTTGGTTTGTCTAAAACTCTAGATACAACATTTACAGCAAAACTTATGTCCGGACGACTTACAATTTGCAAAAACATCAAATTGCCGACAGCTTCACGTAAGGTAAATTACTTACAATAGTTTTTTGATAAATATTCATCATGATTACAATCAATTGCCGTGGATACAATATTAGCTTTTGACAGATTAAACTTTTCTTGTTTTCAGATTAACAAAGATTTTGTTAATATAAGTACTTTGATGAATGAAAACAGACCCATAATTCAATCTACAAATTTCCATTCCAAGATAATTAGTAACTTCTTTAGTACTAGTAATTTTAAATTTTTTACACAAATCATTCAACAATTTATCAATCAAACTTTCATTTGAAGCTGCAATAAGTCCATCATCAACATAAATTGCTAACAACTTCTTATTATTATTTTTGTTATATATGTATAAACATGGGTCACCCGTACTTTGACAAAAATCTAAATTTACAAGAAAATTAGTGAAGTGCTCAGTCCAGCATCTTGGTGCTTGTTTTAAGCCGTATAAACTTTTCATTAATTTACATACTCGTGAGCTTCCACCATCAAAACCTTCAGGTTGTTTCATATATATATCTTCCTTTAAGTCACCGTATAAAAAAGCCGTTTTATATCAAATTTACCGATATGTAAATTTTCACGAGCAGAAATACTAAGTATCAATCTTATTGTATCAAAGCGAAAAACAGGACTAAAAGTTTCTTTATAATCTATATCTTTCTGTTGCGAATAACCTTTAATGACCAACCGCGCTTTATAACGTTCTGTACCATCTGGATTGAGCTTCTTCACAAAAACCCAACGATTGTTAATCACCTTTTTATCTTTTGGCTTTTCCACTAATACCCATGTCTTAGTTTCATACAAAGAGTTCATTTCGTCCTGCATTGCAGCTTGCCAACTATCTTTTTCTTTACTTGTAATTGCTTCGTTATAATTAGATGGTAACTTTTCAGCAATAAACGTGATCGGACATCCATAATATTCTGTAGGTTTTAATTTTGTTCTATCGCGCAATTGTCGTCCAGTTTGATTGTTATCGCTATTTGAAGATTGTAAAGGTTCTCTTTCTTCAAACTCATTTGATTCATTTTTAAGTAAAAGTTCATTATTTTTAGGAGTTATAATTTCATTTTCTTCAGTTTCTTTATTATTATTGTTCAAAGAATTCAAAATAATTGAATCAGCTAATACTCTTTCAGGTTTAAATAGTACATCTCTACTTATAATGACATCTCGCACTTCCGGAACATATACACGATAACCTTTACACTCCTCATGATATCCGACCAGATAAACCCTCATCGATTTTTTATCAAGTTTCTTACGCTTTTCTTTTGATATATGTACATAACACATGGTTCCAAATATTTTAAATCTATCAACAGTAGCTGTTTTTCCATTCCATAACTCATAAGGAGTTTTATTATTTTGTTTTGTTGGGCCTGTTCTATTAATTACATGTAGCCTACAGCAGTATTCATTGCTTCTGCCCATAACAATAGAGGTAAGTTTGAATTTGAATATAACATTGATCGAGCAGCCTCTACAATGATTCGGTTATCGCGCTCTGCAATTGAATTTTGTTCGGGCGTATATGGAACATTAATCGAATATTTTATACCTTTACTATTTAAAAAAGAGATCACAGCTTTATTATCGTATTCTTTACCACCATCAAAATGAATTTCTTTAATATTTGTTGCAAACTGATTCTCAACCCCGATACAAAATGATTTTAGTTTTCCTATTACTTCAGATTTTTCTCGAATAAAATGAATTTCTCTATAACTTGAAAAATCGTCTTTAAAAGAAACGAAATATAACTTTCTACCGAGAGACTCTACTTCCATAGGACCACAAACGTCAGTATAAATTATTTCGCGAGTTTTAGTGGCACGATCGATTTTTTGTGAAAAGGCAATCTATGATTTTTGCCATAAGCGCAACCTTCACAAAAGAAATTTTCATCCGCAAATTTTATATTTACATTTTTCAAAAAATTCTTCACATGTTTTACATTTTGATGGCAAAGTCTTTCGTGCCATAATTGTAAAACATTACCGTTGGCAATGCTCGATCTACTCTTTTGTTCTACCACGTTACATTCTTTTGGAATTAAAGTTTGAATGTCTAATTTTAGCAAACTACCAGGCTCATATTCGGAACCAGTTACAAGAATTTCATTACCATGCTTTAAAGTACATCTCGTAGCATTATGTGTTATTTCATAATCTATACCCCTTTTACCCGCATATTTAACAGAAAACAGATTATACATTGAATCAGGAACATATAATACATTATAGATAGTACCTTCTACTCGTTCACTATTTTTATATGTTTCAAAGTCAATATTACCTTTACCATATGCAGACATTGTCATACCGTTGCCCATTCTTACACTGACTGGTGTTGTATATTCTTCGAACGTTGAAAACCATTCTCGATGCTTCGACATATGATCCGTCGCACCCGAATCCACAATCCAGAGATCATCCCGATTGCCACAGCTGCCTTTGTCACCTATTAGTGCTATCCTCGATGTTGATTTCTTCTGTCCAGAAGACGAGTTACTTCTTTCTTGATTATTCGACCATCTTCGCTGTCCATTATTCTTATTCATGAAGCAATTGTTACTTTTATGACCTTTTCTTTTGCACGTATAACACCTGAAGCAGTCCCTTTTTAAATGACCTTGTCTTCCACAATTATAACACTGCTCTTGTCTCAAATCATTCTTCTCATATTTATAAGAGTCATTCTTCTGTTCCTTATGACCGATTTTCAGATTAGCTAGCAACGCTGTCGTTTCTTCGTGTACTTCCTTTTGCTCTTGTAATCTAAATTCTTCTGCCATCAAGCGCTCAGTCAAATTTTCGAGATTCTTCTTATCGTCAGATACCGAATCCCAAGCACTGTGAAAATGATTAAACTTTTGTGGCAAAGATGTTAAACACGAGTCATCACCATAGTCTTTTCAATTTTTCCCCCGAGATTTTTCATTTTTTTAGCCAACTGTTCTATTTTTGAAATATTATACGTAACACTTTCACTCTCTGTCCACTTAAACTCGAAAAATTATTTTTGAATCATCGACAGATTTTCATCAGATTTTAGATCATATGCTGTATTCAATTTGTCCCACATCTCATTGGCAGTAGAACAACCCATTATAAGTTCGAGAGGCTTTCTCTCCACTGTTGTAACAATTAACTTTCTGGCAATTTTGTCCGCCTTCTTGAACTTTTCCAACAACGCGTCACGATCTTCTGCACCTGCAGCTGGCTCGGCTAATCTTCCTTCGCAAACATCCAGCACATCATCATCCTCTTCCATCAATGCGCGTACTACGAAGCGCCATTGATGCCAATTATCTTTGTCTCGAAGTTTTTCAATTTTTATATTCGGTTCCATTTTTGCACAAATATTTTATACTTGCACTCCAATTACACACTGCACTCCGATTTTAAAATGCCACTGGGCCCATAACCTGTTGAGGTATGGGTAAAAATAATGAATAATTTAAGTACAGGAGCAAACACACGCTTTATTGAAGGGACAGTTTAGTAGCAACAAGTATACATAAAACGGACACACGAAATACACATTACAAGAGCACATTTAAAACTGAACTGAACTTGTCGAGTGCATCTCTATTTATATAGAAAAACAGCTTCCAGATCTTTCCTTTTATTTAAAACTTCGGGAACATTACTTTTCTAGACTCTCACAGCAAACGCGCATGTGTGCGGGTTGAGGCCCCGCCCAGGCAGCTGGACCTCCCACCGCACAATACAAACTTTCAATTCTACAATGACAGGTACACTTACTTAAAAATGAATGTAGAGTTTTCTAGTATATTCTCAACATTAATAAATGAAAAAATTCATACTGATGACACATTTATTCTCGTGTGTGATGCAGATATATAATACATATTATAATAACAAATTATATATTATAATTATTATATTATACTAGTCACCGACTTGGTAAATTTTGAAAAAGCGAATTATATTGTGTTATATAATAGAGTGGGTGATAGGCCATATAGTACTTTTTGTTAATGTGATTTCGGAGATGATTGTAACTTCAGTGTACATCCCACGTAAATTTTTTTGACATTACTTGTTGTGCTAATACGTGCACCCTAAATTTCATTGCCTGAGTTTCGCAACCGATTTGTCTAACCAAAATGGAATCAATAGTTTAATATTAAATCTATGTCAGTTTGTTTACTCCTAGTAAAAACTTAAGTTAGTATTCCCAAAGGGAGATAGGCCTATAAGTTCTCTTATTTCTTATTTCTTGTTTTCTTTTAAACAGTAACAGCTTAATAAAGTCACGGTGTAAAGTAACGCTGTTAATAGGTTTAGTTTCAATTTATTTCTTATACAAATTATATAATACACGTATATGTATAATAGGTATGTAATAACAGGTATTTGTACGTGTTATTTTTTGAAATGGTTTCGTTCGTACCTGGTTTCAACGGTAACTCTTGACCTGTAATGGCAAGTAACTTTATTTGCAGTTCCACGAATGTTGGGAGAGGCGTGTATTCCTCCACTACACATCAAGGTTAGTCCTCATAACAGTTCCCCGAAGGGACCTTCTTATCCAGTCTCCACCCGACCGCAAACCACATACGCTTACCAGGCAAATACTAGGCAAAGCAAAGCTCTCCATCCGTCGGATACGTTAGCGAGCGAGACTGAAGCCGTCTCCTCGAAAGAAGATTGACGAGCTTAGCCGTTGTATTACGGAAAGACACGAATGTCCATACAAAAATCAACGTTGCCCAGCGGTGGCCTTGTGGAGACGCCGTTTCGGTACCCAGATAAGTGAACAATTGAGGCCAGCCACCGCACTTATTTACAGTTACATTTTTTATTTGGTGTTCTGCCCTAAGGCTGGTCTTCAAATGGTAAAAGCTCTCAAAGCTGTCCTATCGCATGCCAGTCTTTTCGTTTCTTCGTAACACCCTCTGATTTTAATGCTATCTATTAACGTCATTCTTCTACGCCCTCTTCTTTTTTCTCCTTCTATGCAGGGGCGGATTAACCATTGGGCTGTAGCCAGTGGCGGCGATAAGGCCCCCGCAGACCCCGCGGCGCGGGGGGGGCCCCGCCACTCTGGCCCCTAGAAAAAAATATGAAACGAGCTATAATAGGAAAAAAGTTTTAATGGGGTCCGACTACCGGCAAATTTGTATTTAAAATACGAAATATACGTTTTATTTAAGTGTATAGACATGCAAAAAACTACGTTTTCCGAAATGACATTACTGTTTGTAGTTTGTAAGCGAAGCTTATCTTATCTCTTGTGGTGCCCGTACGTCCGTGCGATGAGTCACTCGGCACTGAGGAGACGTAAACAAACACAACACAATGTAGTTCAGTACTCAGTAGTGCGTCGCATCTCCTGCGCGATTGTACTGTATTGCATTCATTTCGTAATTTAGTGCCGTTTAAGTTTAATGACTTAACATTTGATTTTAGTTTTTGTATTTTGTGTAGAGTTAGAGTGTTAGAGACAGAGTTTATAAAATGGAAAGTAAGCGTGGATATTTAAGTGGTGCTACGAAAAGGAAACTGCAAAAACAACGAGAAGAATCTAAAAGTAAACTTTCAAAACTCGACCAGTTTATAAAAAATCATCAAAATGTGAAGTTGAACAACCCAAACCCGAGTCAAGTGCAAGTAATGAAAAAGAAACAAAAATCGGACTTGAAGTTGATTGTGACAGTGACAATAAACCTTATTTAAACATTAGTCCGTCGGATACAAGTGATACAACTACGGAAACAAATAAGCAACTGCAACATGAACAAGAAGAACAACTGCTAGGCATTGAATGTGTTCGCCAGTCCGAAGACATACCTGGACCAGAAAATCAGTTTGAACCAACTGAAGTTATAAGTAATCACGCAAATAAAACTAGTTTAGCAGGCCCTTCCGATCCAAACTGCCAAAGTTTTGAGACAGATATTGCATTCTATAAAAATCAAGCTACAGTGACAGACGAGGTGAAAAAGTTAATAACGTTAAGTGAACTTTGTCAAACAAAGGGTCCTTTCCCGAAGGATTCCGTTTCTAAGCGGTCTTTCAGTACAGCATATTATTCTATCAAAACTGCAGCAGGCCAAATTGTTCACAGGTTTTGGCTTTGTTACTCTCGTAATCTAGATGGAGTCTATTGTTTACCATGTTGGCTTTTCACCCAAAGTGCTGATGCCCAAAGCTGGCGTGAAGGCGATATTAGAGATTGGAAAGGTCTCAGTAAAAAAATTAAAGTTCATGAAAGCAGCAATGCTCATTTACAATCTTGTCTCACGTATGCCACTTCGAAAAAGAGTAAAACGGTAGCTGATCAAATTTCCAATGAGCGGAAAAAATGGAAAGATATTTTCATACAGATTGTGGATGTCATTCGAACCATGGCACTGTGTTCATTGCTGTTTCTTGGCCATAGAGAATCATTACATGAAATAAATCCTGAAAGTGGAAATTTTTTGAACATACTATCTTTAATTTCTCGCTACGATTCTCTCCTTAGTGCACACTTAGAAAATGAAAAAAAAACAGATCAAAATACCTCCACTATGACATTCAAAATGAAATCATTAACTTGCTAGGAAAATCAGTATTGACTGCCTTACTAAAACAGATTCACTCGTCTCCTTTTTTTTCTATAATTGTTGATAGCACACAAGACATTTCTAAGATTGACGAAATGATTGTTGTAATCAGATACACTAACATAGTAGAAGAATCTCCTGGCAATTATAAAACTGTGATTAGTGAGTCCGTTTTGGGATTTCAAGAAATAAAGGATCCCAACAGTGAGGGGTTTCAAAGTAAGATTTTAGACTTTTTGAAAACAAATGAAATTGACATTAGTAAGTGTAGAGGTCAAGGTTATGATGGTGCAGCAACAATGAGCGGGAAATACTCTGGGTTACAGAAAAGAATTATGGATATAGTCCCAAACGCGGATTACGTACACTGTGCTGCACATAACCTGAACTTGGTGATCAATGATTCAGTATCAAATATTTCTGAAATAAGACAATTTTATGACATAGTACAGAAAACTCATGTGTTTTTCAGTGAAAGCTTACATAGATGGCAAGAACTTAACACTGCCGTTAAAGAAGACAGCTCTGCCAAAAATCTAACTTTAAAAAAGCTATGTCCAACAAGGTGGTCTTCTAGACACGACTGTCTGTTAGCTTTAAGAAATGATTTCAAAATTGTGATTAAGTGTTTGACAGAAATTATTCTATACAGCTCAAAAAACCCCGAGGCAGAAGAAGCATTAGCAATTAGAAACCACCTGGAAAACTTTGAATTTATTCTTGTGCTCTGCCATGAAACTAAGATTTTAGAGAATGTAAATATAACTTCGAAAGCACTACAGAGGCCAACTGTTGACCTAGGCAGAGCGTGGCAGTTTCTAAGCCGCGCTTGTGATGAGTTAAAAGTTTTAAGAAAGGACTTTGCCGGCTTTCTTGCTGGTGCTAAACAGTTGGCCCAGTCATGGGACATAACTTGTAACATGAAAAATAAGCGTAAGCGAGTTGTAAAACGCTTCTTTGTTGAATTATCAGTTGACCATAGAATTGACGACCCAGTGAAATCATTTGAAGTAAAAGTTTTCAATCCAACACTAGATATTGTAATAGCTCAGCCACAAATGAGATTCGAAGGATTTCGTTGCATTGGTGATAGGTTTTCATTCCTGACGCCTCAGAATTTAGTAAACTTCTCACAAGAGACAATAGTGGAGAAAAGTAAGGCTCTGGTAAATGTGTATCCTGGTGACCTTTCCACATCACTGCCTGACCAAGTAATATCCTTCAAAGCTCTGATGGCCAAAGAAATTGTACACAAGAAAAGCATTCGAGAAATGATGATTTTACTGGTTGAAGAAAAAACAGCTGCCTTATGAGCTGCCTCCCAGACTTAACTATAGCTTTGCAGCTTTATTTAACCATACCTGTCACGACAGCTACAGTGGAAAGAAGCTTTTCAAAACTTAAATTAATTAAGTCATACTTAAGAAGTGCCATGGCCCAAACTCGGTTGAGTGATTTGGCACTGTTAAGCATTGAGCATGAAGAGACACAGAAAACTAATATCAACGAAGTGGTTGAAAAGTTCTTAGCTATTAAAAAAAGAAGACTATGCTTAGGAAAACAGTAAACTTTGGTTGATCCTCATCTGTAAATATTGTACATTACTTGAGTTCGAGTGTTATTGAATTGGATTAGACTTAAGGAGAACGTGTAGGCCTATAGAGTATATTCAAGAATTTCACAAATTCAGTTACAAACTAATTTAAATGTTTGAAAAATGCTAGAATGTTACTTTGATATTGTTTTCAAATAATAAATTTTTAACACTCTGCGTGCGGTACTGTTTCATAGTCTGAATTTAGATCTTTGACGTAAAAATAAATAATTCTTTTTATTTTGGTTTTTTTATAGTTTGTATAGAACTTTGTCTATTTAGCAACAATGAATTTTAAGAGTTTGTATACGTGTAAAACATCCTTTGCAAATTGCAAACGCTTTGTGATAGACGAGAAAGTATTCACAAACCATTGTTGTGAAACACACGTAAATAGAAACTCATTTGAGTGTTTTCCCCTATTACGTATACAAAATTTAACCATTTTTATAGGGTCCCCTAATTAGTTTCGCGGGGGGGCCCCGTTTCGTTAGCGCCGCCACTGGCTGTAGACTAGGGCGCGGCACTTTGGGGGGCACAAAATTTGAGCTAAAAAATATTAAAATCTTACGCTAAATGTAAAATTGGTAATAAATTACAAGGATACAAATTTGAGTTCATTTTTAACACAGGCGCCTGTTTGCGAGAAATTATGGTAAAACTGTACATAAATAATAGAAGTGCTTTCTAAACTGTTTTCTCCGGTTATAAGTCATCGGCGGCCGGCGATCATAGAATTATGCCGCCGACCGACTTTCGTGGAATTGCCGACCACGTTATCTATTCCTATTTCTAAGACTAGAACACGTTAAGACTATTTCCAAAAACAGTAAGACATTTGAAATACTCCTAACTAAGAAATATATTATAGGGTGTTTAAAGTTTCATTCAGCCTCTTGGAAATAAACGTAAGAGTAGCCTATGGGAGGTGAGGGGCGCTAAAATATAATTAGCCTAGGGCGCCAAGATACCTTAATCCGCCCCTGCTTCTATGACACCTTCCATGGCAGTTGTAAACAAGCAGTCTCTCCTTAAACAGTGACCTAACCAATTCCTTTTCCTTTTTTCTATTACCTTACGATTCTTCTCTCTTCCCCTATTCTTCTTAAAACTTCATCATTCCTTACTTTACCAACCCACCTCACTTTTTCCATTGCTCGCCAAACCCACATCTCAAATGCTTCTAATCTTTTCTCATCCTCCTTCCTCAGTGTCCATGTCTCTGCACCATATAAATCAACGCTCCGCACATAACATTTGGCCAACCTTTTCTTTAAATTCTTATTAATTTTGTCACACAGCAGTCTTTTTTCCATTAAATGCCTCTTTCGCTATAGCAATTCTTGCTCTAATTTCACGAGTGTAGGACATATCTTCACTTATCAAGCTTCCAAGATATTTAAACAGCTCCACCTGTTGTTTTTATTACGTTTCACGTAACTTTTCATAGTCTGTTCCCTGTTTAGTTGTCGGTGGCGAGGGGGGGGGGCGGAGGCAGCCAACGCTCAGCTTAACCCGAGCGTCATAAGACATAAAACCTAGAAACCCCACTGAACAACATATAGGCCTACGTATCCTATGTAGACTATATTATGTAATAATATAAGACTCATGTTTCCTACTTATTATCCATATTTACAATTTCCATTAACCAATTACGAAAATAACGTATTCCAGTTAAGGAAACTAACTGGGAGAGGGAGAGGGAGAGTGAGAGTGAGAGTGAGAGTAAGAGAGAGAGAGAGAGAGAGAGAGAGAGAGAGAGAGAGAGAGAGAGAGAGAGAGAGAGAGAGAGAGAGAGAGAGAGTGTGTGTGTGTGTGTGTGCACACACCTCTATAAATAGATAATAATTGTACGTATACATTGTATGTAGTGTATTCCATCATGTTCCACAATAACCTATATTTCAAAAGATCTCAGCATTTCAGATACAGGTAGTTTTAACTGAATAAGGGGATTATACATTTGTAACATCTTCAAAACAGCTAAATAAATAATGTCACACAATAGAAGATACCTGAGAGACAGCAGAGTGGGTTAGGGGTAAGGTAGTCTGTTCAACGGAAAATATATATACACAAATACAATCAAGTCAACCCACTGAATATGTAATCTCTGGCTAATATAGGTTTTGTCAAGGAAATGTTTACTCCGTCATCGTGCCTGAGGCTGTCTACCGTCTTTGTCCACGTTGTGGCTTACACCTTTTGTATTGCTGTCAACTATTAAAAGCTCGATGCTTTTAAAATCAAGTAACTTTGACTTTCGTTAAAATTAAAATTGAAAAAATTTCGTCACATTTAACATTGAATAGGCTATTATTTTAAAAATATTAGCAACGAAAAATTATTATTCATGAAAACGTTGCCCGTTGCAAATCATACTGTTACGACTGTCTAGTGGTCGTATGGTACAGTGGAAAACAAAATACGAGACACCAATTAAGTCACTAATCACCAGTTTGTAATCAACAAGATAGTCTCTTACAACAAGTCAAATAAAAATTGTTCACATGCAAATAAAAATGTCAGATAATATAAAACACAATTGTATCACAATTGTCCCGCACAATTATAAAACACATAACACTTCGCCACAATACTTCGACCCGCGCTGTGTAAATCGCCCGACAATACCTCCCCTGAGTAATCGCCGACGTAAGACTGAACTAAGCGTCTCTGAAGTCTTGTATTTATACCCTACTGAGATACCAGAATATTCCATATTACGCGTCAAGAACGCTACTAGAAAACAGCAGAACGTAATTAATTGCGGCCTTGCACACAGCGCGCGCGGACTGGTGAGATCTGGATCAGTCTCGGACTCGCGACAAGTGTCACGTAATTGTCCTTCATCTCAAAGTAGCAGCAATACATACGCACACACACACACACACAGTACAGCCGGATTCCACTGGAATAGCCGACAAACACGCAGCGTGTTCTGTAATGTCGTAACACTACGTTCTCTGACAAGTAGTGACACAAGCAAGGCGCCTTCAGTCAAGTGAGACACCAGCAAAATCATTTCGGTCCGATGAGCATTCAGACAGACGTGATTTCATCCACCGAGAGACTTACTAAAGTACTTTATTTTTTCATTACTACGAGAGTTCGGTGATTTGAGCTTCGATCGTATGGGATTAAGTCAATCTCTCCTGCACGTCCCGCAAGTTACAAGATGTTTAAACTACATTAACGTGCATAAACAAAAACCCTTTCATCCCAGGGGCGTATTTACGGAGGGTGGACGAACGGAAACGGACTCCCCCAGAGGATCGAAACACGTTGACGAATTTCGTTAATCTCTCAATTTGTAGGCTGTTTTTTATTTTTTTTTAATATTTAAATACTATAAAGTATATTTATACTCGTAGCAGGACATAGCCTGATGTAGACTTAAGTTATTCGCACAGCGTTTTTGCGAAGAAGATATGGAAAACCGCTGGTTATTCCTACCCGTAGTACTGATTTCTCTTACAAGAAGCGCTACGTAACCAATAGCCTGACAGTACTGTATGTATACCTTATAGACCCCTTCAAGACTCGAAACTTAATCAATTATAAACTAACTGCATAAGTAAGCCACTTATTAAAAGTCGACAAAACATCAAGTACTGAAACATGACAGTAAAGCCCATAGACTAGGAACGCGAAGGATGCATATCATGACCCTGCGTTTCACCTGACAATCCCGAAATTATCGTCGTTACATATAATATTAATTAGAATATTATAATATAATTCTATTCAGAATCAGCAGAAGCTCTGTCATAAGAATGTTTACTCAAGCGTCAGACCTGAGTAATTAAAGACGCGGCCCGTAACAACAATTTTTCAAACTTGGCTACTGTTTAGGAAAAGTATGCTGATGGCAGTGTGCTAATTGCAACATCCAAAGAAAGCTGTATAGGAATACTGCATTCTAAAGACAACCGTGTATACAAATATAAATATGATACAAGCAAAACCATGATAGTAAAACAAAAAGAAGAGGTCAAAATGTGAACACACAAATTAAGGCGGTTTGAAAAATTTATGAGAACGTTATATGGAGCACGGTTTTGTATATCTGATAAAATATGCCTGAAAAAACGACATCAGATCTAAATTAAACGCATCATAAAACGCATAAAGCGAATAGCAGGAAGATGGTAGCAAATGTAAGAACTGAATCGATTCTAATAGTGTTGCAAGTGCTGCCATCTATTTGCGAAGTAAATAATTAACAAAATGACGCATTTTTTGGCAGCGTATTAACACACGAAAGAAAAACTGCAGTTTTCAAAACCCAATTCATATATAAATTGCAATAAATGTACACAAAGTGGAATACTGTTTTGCAAGTTTTCTAGAATTTATTGACAAGTTTTTTTTCACGAACAAGCAGAAAAATCGAATTTCTTGCTTTTGTTTTAGTTGTGTCCTACGTAAAGCAACGACTTCCTAGCCTGCGCTCTAGCCAACCAGCAGGTCAACAGTATTTTATAGTTTTCGATAAGTAGCCTACGTACAAGAAAAATGTGTCACTTATTTTCATATTAAATTTTTCTCGTTACCTTTCAAACAGTTGGTTGTCGACCCGAAAACCCGAAAATCTGGGAACATACAGAAAATTGTCATCTAGTGACGACGATACAAATTCGTGTTGTCATAGTTTGTTTTTGTATATTATAAACGGCTTATGCACTTATTTATAAATAAAATTTACTAATTTCAACTCTGCTCACTTATTATATTACAGTAACTTCAACCACTCAACACGATAGGAAATCTGATGTAATGATAAAAATAATGTCTCCACAATTTTAATAAAAAAAAAACTACCGAAACCACAGTTTTAACAAACCCCCCTTTTAATTTAAAAGAATAAATTCATTTAAAAATAAAATAACTAACTTTATAAAAAAAGATATCATTCGTCAGAAGGAAAATGAATATATTACAAGGCACAATATTTAGTACTTAACAGGTAAGAAGTAGTTTCCCGTTTAAATATTTCTTAAATTTTAGTGGAAAGCCGAAGACTGGGCGGAAAACATGGAATTTAATACAGCATAAATCGTTAACAACGACCTGCGACATCCAATGATCAAGAAATATGCTTTATAGCCGACAGTTGTTCATTCGCAAACCCAACTGAACATAGATGGTGGTTCAGTCGTTGTGTCATGTCGGGTGTAGAATGCGTAAGTATCCAGTTTGACTCGTACTCTTATAAAAACAGTGAAAATAATATGGAAATTAGTAACATTTTACACTACCGCGGACGTTCTAAGAAACCGTTAATAAAGAGATGGAAAATGCGTTCCGAACCATACGTTTTCTTAAGGGATTAAATCTAAAATACCAAATTCTATATTACCACACTTCAAATAATGAAATCGGGACACCAATTAGCCAAAGAAAAACTGGATTAACGTACAAATGGATTTAGTACCTACAATGGATTTTGTACCTACCTACAAAACCTACTATAGTAGATATTAGTAGGCCATCCTATAATACAGTTTTGTAGACATAGTTGGGGATTTGTTGGATGAAGGTGCTTTGTAAAATAAAAATATAAAAAAAGGTGTCACGTGGATTATCTTTTAAAAACAATATTTCTACAAATTATTTTTACGTCTGACAATCATTTTTAACCAATTCTTTCGTCTAGCTATGTGGAGCTCAGCAATAACAAACGCTATGAAGCCACTGAACTAAGTACCAGACATAATAATATACCTAAGGATAAGTCCGTTAACAAAAATGATTTTGTCCGTCTGGCACACATACATTCCAGCAGTAAATAAAAATAAATTATTTACTTCTTAGAATAACTGTCGTGTATAATGTGTGTACTAAAAAAAATGTATAAGAAGTATATTATAACAACATATTATTTAATATAAAATGATTTGGGTAGCCCCACGATTTTGGAGCGCCAAAATTTATATAACATTACTGGTAAAGTGTACCAATTAATGGAGTTTGGGTGTAATGGTAATAAGAGTAGTCATTGATTTAATTGTAACGGGTTTTCATAATTTTATTTATAAAACACAAGCGTGTTTAAAAATCTCAACTACTTCGCCATAAATATTCATTATTGTTCGCTTGAAACGTTCAAATGTTGCAGTACATTTAACATTAAATAAAGCTAATATTCTACAATAACAAAGTTATATTCTAAATACTTATTTGTCAATATTAAAACTCTACTGCTCAGTCTGACAGTGTGCTTTAAGTTACTGCAGTTTCATTTTTTTTATTGTTTTTTTTTAATAACTTCCAACTACGTTAATTTATGTACAGCATACTTGGTAATCATTGATTGCTTCACAAACTTTAAAATAAAATTGAAATTGACTAAATTTATCGTTTAACATCAAAAAAAATATTTTAGTAAATTTAAATGAAATTCTCTGAACCTCTTTATCCACATTTTACATAAAACTCTTATTACTATAGGCTACTGAAAAAAATTATCTACATTTGTCACGCAAATATTTACATATAATTTACAGTGATTCTCTTTTTCATGTTTAAATTTCAAAATGTCTTTGGTCTCTCATTTAAAATTTATAAATGGATTATCTGTCACCTCGATTTTGTAGCTTATACTCATGTCCTCCGTTGATCCGTATGTCCTCTTCTGATCGGAGTTCCCTGCCCGTCTCCAGGTTCCACTCGTCGTCCTCCAGTTACTCGTCTATCATGGACCCATCTGGTTGATATAGGATAGTGTGAGAGGTTGCTCTGCACCAGCTGCTGTCGTTCTAGCAGACGCCTCTACTGTTCAGCATAGCGTTCCTCTACATGATGTAAGATAGTAACTTGTCTTGACTGACGGACCTAACGTACATTCGTATTCGGTAACAGATTAAGAGTTACTATTTTGCACTTATGACCAACATAGCGTCCGTCCGCGTCTACTGTTCGATTAACAAAAATTAGAAACTCGCGTCGCCAACGGACAGAGCGTCACGCCGCGACTGAAGACTGATTGAGAAGAAGGGCTGGCTTCTCTTGTGGCCTATTTATAATCGAGCATCGTACAGCACCTGTTGAGACAGAATTCTGCCGGTTTGAAATTGCTCGGTGGCGTTGTTCTCCCACTCTCGTCCAATTTCATATTTTCGCACATTTCTGCCAATGGCAAAGTCTGATGTAACGACAGGGTGCTCTAACGATGGATGATTTAATTACACATGTCCAACGTAATTTCCATCGTAATAGAATAATCCGTGTAACTACTACGCACTTAAAATTGCACTGAATTCGCACTGCGCGTCCTTCTCACGCCGTTTTCTCACTACACGTGCGTATTAATTTTATACACATATTGGAGTCTTTGAATTTTTCCTACCATCTATGGTTTTCTTATAATTAAATAAAAACTGTAATTTGACAATTATTCAGAGTGAGATTGTAAACTTTCATGCTCGAGCTGGCCTCACTCACTCACATCACTTACTACTGTACACACTCCCAGCGACAGTTGTGTGAGTGTTCAGGTCAGCGCCTGCCTGTCTACATTCCAACATAAACCAAGCTTTCAATCTCACACCTGCTTATTTATTAAATATTTATAAATTTAATTTAAATATTTATTTTATTTATTAAATGCACAGTATAGCATATGATTGTACTGTCGCAATATATTTTTATGAAATAAATATATTAATTGAATATAATTAACCGTGGTGTACACATATGACAACGCAAAACAATAAGTCCAAGGAATGTACATAATTATGACCTACCTCAGAGAACAACCCAAGAACACTCGATGAAGAGAGCCCACAGGCAATATTTCAAAGTGATCCTGGATAGGAAGACTATTAGGGCAGTTTATTCCTGTATCATTATCCGGAAGATGGCCTTAACAGCGCTTATAAGGCATAAATAAATGTAAGGTAATAACCAAGGATAGATTTAAGTGGAGTAATTAAGGAGATCTCCTCTATGCTCTAAAAAAGTTAAGAAACCTTTGCTAAAATCCTACTGATTTATTCTTTTATTCCTTCTGGCATGACAGTTTTATTTTTTTAGACAATTCACGAAAGCATTCCAAAAATTACCAAACACTATATTTCAAATCTGGGAAAGAAATTTGGCACTTGACACTCTTAATCTGTAACTACAATCCTAGAAATTTTCCATCCCAAAATCCCTGTCCACAAACCTATAAAACTCTACAGAAAATAGGGTAAATTTTTTGTTGACTCCTACTTAAATACTTCTACTCTGCACGACATAACTATGAAATTCATTTCCCCACACATTAGAAGTTTAATCAAGTTTTGTAAGAGGGCTGTAGCAAAATAAAATTCCTATTGGCTGGTATTGAAAAACGAAAATAGAAATATATTTTAGTACACACAAAAGTTACATAGAATTTACGCCATTAACGAAAACCTAATTGAGGTTGGCCCATGCCTGTTTGACGCATAGAGAAATCAGACCAATCTCAGTGCTGCTCTTGTGGCAAGTCGCCCTCCAGTTCTCCGGAAACGTTCCCTTGAACTAGTTTCAAGAAAACCTAATTGTTTTTAAAATACGGAGTAGCTAGGCAGATCTTCATCTTGGCAACACACATCAATGCCCTGACTCTGTTCGGCAGTGTACCTCTCTATACAAGCCTACAGAGGACTCGAATATAATCGTCCACTAGTCCATCTGTGAACTTGCCTGAAGTGCAAACCTTTTGAATACCCAAGTCTGCTAACATGACATTCAGCCTCCTCTCCTAAATGATGGCTTGTCTGTGGCGAACCAGGTTGTCCGCGATGGCCTGGTAAAGCCACATCCATAACTCTGCATCCCGTGTTACTTTGATCCAATGATGTTGGTCGATATGACCGCAATCCAAATCAGCTCGTCAGGGCACAGTCCCGCACAGCACAGCAGACGATGGAACATTTCAACAAGTACCTTATGGGTGATGCCATAGGAAATGACAGACCCTATGTTTCAACGGGAACTACTCAAACAAACAAAAAACAAAGTGGACCGTGCACATGTGTATAACAATGTAGGATACTGGTTGCTTCTGCCTAAGCCAGTGGTGGCTGGTGTTATGGTTGCAGCATTGCACAACCACCAATATCGAATAACTAAACTATAAAATAATATACAAAAACATTAAGCAGCTAAAAGTGTCATAAATTTTAACAGAGAGTGTATTAGATTCTATGCCGCAATGTTCGCGTACAATTCAAATGTGGCGCGCAGACTGCTGGTTGTCCGCCGATGTCTCATCTCTCGTCTACCCTTCCTTCCAACGCTTACATGTATATGAAAGCCACGTATTATTTACCCCAATCAGGTTTTGCCTGTGTGTATAGCAGAATCAGAATTTAATATTATAATGAATATTGATTGTGATCACATTTAAATAATAAAACATAATATACAATTAATTTAACCATATTGTACTGCATTTATTACCCTGTATTTTTTGTTTTAACATTTGTTTCCTCCAGAAGCATACACAATTTAGTGGGTCTACAGATAAAGATGAAACTTTTTACTACATCGTCGCATTGATGTGTATATGAAATATACGTGTATTAAAAAAAAACTTATTTTATAATATTTTGCCGGTTTTAGGTTTAGTTTTTGTGCTCGCCTTCACAATTAAAAGTGGACAAAAGAGCACAAATGAAGGCCCATCCAGTAAACAAAGTACTTAATAAATGCAAATGTGTAGATTTTTGTATGAAAGCACGTCCAGCAAATGTCTTAAGAATATTTGTTAAGTCAAAATTAAGAAAATACATATTATAATATTACCGGTATTCAGTTTCTATACATTTAGTGTATTAGTAACAAATTTAGACTATAAAAAATGTAGTAATATAAAGAATGTATAACATAAAAACGTTCTAATACACATGCAAATTCCTTGTAGGTCTAAGGCGCATCGTCAAAACAATATCCTAATGCAAATTAAAGTTAAACAAAGAACTACATTAAAAGTAATAAAATAAATCACTTACCATTACAGGTTAATGGTTCCGTCTTCTATTGATAAACACTTAATATTTATTTTTAGTATTAATAAATATTTAAAAGGAGACATTTTAAAATATAACTTTCCTGGTCTTAATTGCTGAAAAGTCGGTTATTAAATCACTATACTCTAAAGATGAAGCAATGTCGTTTTCAAGGTAAAGTAAACAAAATTTTTAAGTGTTTTGTAGGCTTCTAATCCCATTGAAGAAATGTATTATATCAGTCCCTGAGGTGTAAAGTCCAATTGTTCTCCGTTAACTTTGTCCCTTTTTAATAAAAGTATGACGTCTTTAAGTCACTGAACAATTCTTCATTATTTAGGTCATATGGATACAGTTTTGCAAGCACTGTGCACTTAATATTGTGTTCCTTAAAATTTATATCCCCATCATTTATGTAAGCCTCAAATTTACAGAGGAACCCAAAGTGTTTTTCTAACTCTTTTATGTTAGAGAAACGGCTTTAAATTTTAACTGACAGTTTGACCAAAATGTCTATTAGAGAAGGTCGCATTTCTTGACACACGGTTAATGCAGAATCGTGTGCATACTCCCTTGGCATCGTGCGCTTCCTTCTTATCCTTTTAGTGATACTGACACTCCATTCATTACTTACCTGCTCTGCCTTAGTAGTGACATTATCACACAGCTCATTCCTCCAAACTTTTAATTTGTCCGTTAGCGTCTCCAAAAGTGTCAATGCTTGAATAAAGCTTACTGCTTTGGTGTGCAAGATTTTCTGGATTTCGTCCATAGAAGAAAGAATATCTGTCCAGAAAAAGAGCAAGGTCACAAAAGTTAAGTTTTATATCGCATTAATTATTAATGCTACATCTTCCGACGTATCAATTGTTTCAGTCGGAGTATCCCTCAGTTTCTTCAGTGGAGCGATCATTTCATCCAACTGAGTGGATACTGCATCTGCTTTTGAACCCCACCTGGTATCACAATGTCCTTTTAGAGTAATATTTACGAAGTCTTTAAGAACACGCCATCTATGAGTGGAACAGGGAAAGAAGGTGAATAGACGTTCTACTGTCCCAAAAAATGTCACTGCCTGAACATTTACGTGAGTTGCATGAACTCCAACAAAGTTAAGTGAATGGTTGTCACAGGGAACAAACAGAGCTAGTTGATTCAAATCTAATATTCTCTTCTGAACTCCTGAATGAATACGTTTGTACTTTTAACACAGTAACGTCAGTTGAATGTAATGTCTTTCATTATTTCAATTTTTATGTTTATAGTTTACCATAGGCATTGTCTTTTTTTATCCTTGATGGCACGAGTGAGGCAATAAAATTGTCACGTGTTATGGGGACTTTATATACTCAAGTTACGCGACTTTGCGGCGGAACACAGCTTTCATTCAAGTCGAAGTCTTACTCTATGTTTTCTGTACATCCATCCATTGCAAGTCTTGCACATCAGAGGCTTCTGTTGTACCAATAATCGCGTTGTAAATCTCGTTTTTACTGTATGTTTTCTCCATGCGCCTTTTTTTGCTACTACTAAGATTTGTCTTTGTTTTGCATTAATTTATTTACATAAGTTTATCTTGTTTAAAAAGATTTGCTTTTAAATTGCAGTTGTGGAAAACATACAATTATTTAAACAACAAAACAATAAAATAAAGTAAAAAGGACTCCAGTGACTGTAACACAAATTATCACTTCCACTATAGATAGTTCTTTGACAACAAAATGGTCAATTAAGGTATTGAATGTGGAACTACCCTTTCTTATAAATTATTCCATAGGAGTCAAATATACTGTTTTATTTAACATACAGCGCATATAATTACTTAAAACTTCCGGGCTGAAAGGCCGTGGTCGAATGCTTGTTGATATGGTGCTAGACGTTTCGGCCACACCACCGGTGGCCACCTTCAGTAGCAAAAGAAAAGTTCGTGATAGATGGTATGCCGAACTATTCGCCCAGTGAAATGGGACAAGCAACTGTTGCTTGTCTAGAAACGTCTAGCACCATATCCAATCTCGATATTTTAATCTGGGCAGCCCTGTTTATTTTGCTTACCACCATGCTCTTTGTCTTCTTTACATTGATTTACCTTTACATTCTAAATTCCTCACAAGTTCAGCTAAAATCACTACTGTTCCATTTAATATCTTACATCCTTGGCAAGCAACACAATATCGTCTGCAAACCTAATTCTCTCTATCCTCCTCCCACCAACTCTTCTCCCAATAAAAAATTATTTATTACTTCTTCCAAGTGTAGATTAAGGAGTGTGGGTGACATAAAGCAGCCTGCCTCACAGATTTTCCACTTTTATTTCCATCATCACTTCGTTCCCAAGTCTCACTACAATTTTCTGATCTTGGGAGAGCCTTTTTCTTAAACCTTTCTATTAAAGAACACAAAAATATAATTGTAATATTATTTAGATGTTTCAGTATTCTCAATATGTTGCTTACATTAAGCATATACAAGGAATGAATACAGTGAAACCTTGATATAACACTCTTTTGCAGACCGGGCAAAGAGCGCTTTATATCGAGGATCGCTTTATATAAAGGTACCAAGTTTAACTATATTTTAATTTGCCAGGACCATGAAAATGAGCTTTATATCAAGGGTTGCGTTATATCACAGGGGTGTTATGTCGAGGTTCCACTGTAATGCGTATAGTAGTAGTATAGTACAGTATAACCTGACCTAACGGTCACCTTTATTCAGCGGTCATCTTAATGAACAGCCACTTTTCTAAGGAACGAATTTTATTTCCTGTAAGATCAATATAAACTAAATATCACTATTGTATTGACGACTCGGAACACTAAGTTTTTTATAAGTAAAATCGTAAAGATTTACCTTACAGCCTAAACCGGCTTTCACCTTTAAAAGGCTTCTACAGAGGCTGCCGTAGGTAGCGCTGTCCGTCTTGTTGTTGGCGACGGGATAGATTTTCGAAAGATCGATGCTGTGTGTGTGTGTGTGTGTGTGTGTGTGTGTGTGTGTGTGTGTGTGTGTGTGTGTGTGTGTGTGTGTGTGTGTGTGTGTGTGTGTGTGTGTGTGTGTGTGTGTGTGTGTGTGTGTGTGTGTGTGTGTGTGTGTGTGTGTGTGTGTGTGTGTGTGTGTGTGTGTGTGTGTGTGTGTGTGTGTGTGTGTGTGTGGTGAGATGTGTTCGAATAATGCGTGCGATTTGAATTGTGTCTGTTCGTTTAGGATGTCGTTTTTATTTGTTTTTGTGTGTTTGTATATTTCTAATTGTTCTAGAGTGTCTAGTTTTCGGCCTTTTGTGTGTACGTGTAGAATGATCATGTTATTGTCGATGTTTTTATATGTGTGGTTTGCTTCAATGAGGTGGTTTGCAAAGGTGGATTCTGTAGTGGTGTGGAGTGCCTTTGTGTGTTCAATATATCTCTGTTTGAAGCTACGTCCTGTCTGGCCTATGTAGAATTTATTGCAATTTGAGCAATTTAGCTTGTATACACCGGGTAGATCGAATTTAATCAATATAAACTTCCTCTCCATTAAATGGTCACCTCCTCCCTTGGCCAGCGGTCAGCCCATAACGGGTTCGTTCCCTTGTTTAAACGGTCACCTACTGCATGTTCAGTCGTCTGGAATACAGTACAGTAGACAAAATAGTTTGACAATACGTATTTCTAGGAATACTCAAATCGTGTTTATACCTGACTCAACTAAAAGATAAGTGAAACAATCTAACCGTCTGTACCTGCATACTTTTAAATTCACAAAATGTTACTTGTAGGCCTATACAATAAACTGTCGTAGCCTCCGTAACGTTGAAACAGTAGTAAGCGGTCAGTTACAAGCGAACGTTCGCAAGTTAAGTTATAACGTTGAATTGAGTAAGTGATTCGCGTGTGTTTGAGTGTTTTTGTAATTTGTTGTGTAGTTTAACAGTGTGTCAAAAATAGGTAACAAAGAAAGAGTGTTACTTAAGTTTAAACTTAGAAGCTAAGCAAGTGTTATTTTTGAAAGTGATAAGGGCGTTTCAGCAAGTAATCTTGCCAAAGTTTTCTTAAATTCAACAAATCAACAGCATAATTCAAAATAAAGACTGAACTTGAAAAGACTGTGAATCCAATATAAATCGGGGTGTAATACAAAAACGCGAATCAAAATGTTGTTAATGAAATTTTTTGCGAGTGGTTTAAATGTGTTCACTCAAAAAAAAAACTCCCAGGTAGTGGAAGTATGTTACAAAACATTTACTGAAATTAAAGTAGACAATTTCGTAGCAAGCAATGGGTGGCTTAAGTGTTTTAGAAAACGGCACAACATGGCGTTCAAAACAATTTCGGGTGAAGGTGCGTACATGCCTGTTAATGAAGTCAGTGAATGGAAATATAGGTTACTGAGCTCGAATTAAGTGGCATTTACAACGTTGATAAGACTGGATATATTTTATACCTGTACCAAATAAATCATTAAATTACAAGAAGGAGCGTGTATAATGTTGTAAAAATGGGTAAAGGAAGAGTAACGATTGTGTTATGTTATAGTGCTGCTGCCAAAAAATAAGAGCAGCCGTTTGTTATTGGAAAGTCATAAAAACCAAGGTGTTTCAAGAATTTGGAGACAACATTACGGTGCAGTAGTTGGCAAAACAATATTCACCGCGTAATTTTGTTATAGGATCATGCGACATGTCATCCAGTTTCATAACTACCCAATGCGAGACTCATTTACTCCAACAAACACATCTCATCTTCAGCCATTTGACCAACGACATTTAAACTTTTTATCGGTAAAGAGTTCTTTGGTCCGTTGTGTCTCATATGGATGACAGCATTTCACTTGGCGAAGAAACTTAGTGTCCTCGATGTGGTATCCTGGATCAAGGCAGCCTGAACAGAGGTTGCTGGTACCTGTACTAAGGAGTGTTTAACATAATTAACGCCATTCAGTTAATTAATTAACGACGCACATCTGCAGGCGCAATCACTACATCAAATTTCGCAAGAACTCCACACACTTGCTACAGTTGTTGGACTGCCTTGTGAAGAAAATGGAGACTACAGCTGTGACGACCTCGAGGGCAATTGGGAAGCTCGACTTCAAGAAGATTATAAAGGTAGGCCAGCAGAAATTCTGTATTTACAATGAAAAGTTTTTGAAATGGTCAATTAAAATCTGTATTATTCCGAGATATTCGCTTTTAGAATACAGTAATTTTTCTGCTTTTTGCAGAAACGAGTAATGATGACGTACAGAGTGAAGAAGAAGAAATTAAAGAACGCGCCGATAGTTTAAAAGGAGTGTTACAATCTCTTGGAAGGATCGAAAGTATCTGCGTTACTCTCGATAAGGAATGTAGCGAGAATTCTCTGAAACAGCCTAGTTCATATTAGTTTTTGGTAAAAAATTACACAATTAAAAAGAAAACTGCTACCGCGAAACAAAGCACATTTTTTTCAAAACGTATAATTTCAAATTGACTATTTTTCAAAAGTATGATTTTCGATCACGTGTTGTAATATAAGTATTTTTACTGTAACGTACTTTAAATAGGAATACAGCAGCAAGTAATACAAAAATGATATAGCTGATTATCCTTGCTTAATATACTGTATTTTCATAACACCCGCCAAGCCTTCATTAAACGGCCACCTTTCTAAGCGGCCACATTTTACGGAGACCCAAGGGTGGCCGCTTAAGACAGGTTTTACCGTAGTAATGTCTAACTATGACTTTGTTCCGAACCTATATCTGACCAGTATCCTGTAACTGAAGACTGCCTGTTTTTATCAACCTGTACACAATTAATACAGTTCTTTCCATGATTTCCTCTTTGTGTTTGTCCTCTGTTGGGATCAAACTAATCAGTAACATATTAATCTCTCCTGTTTTCTTTTTTCCTATAAGCATGTCTTCTCCTCCCGCTCACACGTGCTCTCTCTCTCACACACACACACACACACACACATGCTAAATAGGGACAGAGAGGGCAGGATAGTAACTTGGGCTGATAGATACAACAAGTATGTTAATCAAAGTTTTCTCATACATATCGTCTTGTAAGGAACCTTGCCTGATTCAACTTCGAAATTTATCTTTCCCTCTCCTCTAATACTTGTTTATCCTACATTATAGTTATTTATCCTACATTATAGTTAGTTTTTAACATAATTCACCTTCTATTTTCATTTATTACTCATTCACTGATGAACTATTTTCTTAAAAGTTTAGTAGGCTATTCAGTATCCAGCAATAATATATCACTGGTCGACAGTGTATTTGTAACACAGATCAAAATATAATTTTTAGTATACATTTAGCATGCAAATAACGAATAAATAATCAAAAAAGAGCCAGCACGTCACATTCTTATGTTGCAATGCCATACGTATTGTTCCTATACAATATTTTTCTGTTTTCACAATAAGACGGTTGGCAGCATTGCAGACCAGTGGTGGGGGGAGTTGATTTGCATTGTTGTCTCTGCTTACTCCTAAACTCCTAATCGTTAGTGAGACAGTGCACAGTGAGGTTATATGAGTTTACAAGTTCAGTTTTCTTTAAAAATGTCAAGTGATCAGCGCAGATTGTGTAAAAATTCACCAGATAAGTTTTGTTACGTTTGTGGACGTTATGTATTAAAGTCACAACATAGGCCTATAACAGAAAATCTGAAAAAAGCATACTTTTTGTATTTTGGTTGCAAGGTAGGGACCAAGATAAAAATTGGGCTCCTCATATTTGTTGTGTGAGTTGCTATGTAACTCTTATTCAGTGGGTAAGAGGTAACAGAAGTTCTATGCCATTTGCTGTACCTATGGTTTGGCGTGAGCCAACCAACCATTTTAATGACTGTTATTTTTGTCTAACCAATACTGCAGGATATTCAAAAAAGGAAAAATATAAAATTGACTACCCAGCTGTGCCTTCTGCAATTAGATCTGTTCCTCTCGGAACAGGCTTACCAGTTCCAGCTCCACCATTAAATTTTGAAGATGTTGTCATTCCAGAGCTCCATGATGATGAAGATCTACATACTGAAACTGAAGATTTATTGGAAAACAATGTTGATCCTACTTATTTGCCTCCTTCGAGCGACCCTCATCTCATTCAACAAAATGAACTAAGTGACTTGGTCCGTGACTTAAAGCTATCAAAACAGCAAGCTGAACTTCTCGGCTCAAGACTACAAGAGTGGAATCTTTTGGCAAAAGGAACAACCATTACCTCCTTCAGAAAAAGAAATACTAACTTCTCGGTGTTTTATAAACTGGAGGGTTCAATGTGTTTATGTTTCGACATTGTGGGGTTGAAACTGAACTTGGAATACACCATATTACTACAGAATGGTGCCTTTTTATTGATTCCTCTAAATCTAGCCTTAAAGCTGTTTTACTTCATAATAGGAACAAGAAGCCATCAATTCCAGTAGCTTATTCACTTTCAATGAAAGAAACTTATGACAACATGCTTGCTATTCTAAATGCAATTAAGTACGAAGAGTTTAAGTGGCAAATCTGTGGAGATTTGAAGGTAATTGCCATATTAATGGGTCTCCAATGTGGATATACAAAGTTTTGGTGTTTCTTATGCTTATAGAATAGTAGAGATACTAAGAAACATTTTGTAAAGAAAGTTTGGCCAATGAGAACATCTTACGATCCAGGAGAGAAAAACATCTTGTACGACCCCTTAGTCGATCCTAAGAAGGTACTTCTTCCACCCCTACACATCAGGTTGGGATTGATGAAGAATTTTGTCAAAGCCATAGATAGAGAAGGAGAGGGATTCAAGTATTTGACTGAACTTTTTCCTCTACTTAGTGAAGCTAAGATCAAAGAAGGTATTTTTACTGGACCTGACATAAGAAAAGTAATTCGTGACCCTGAATTTGAGAAAAAGTTAAACCAAAAAGAGCTAGCAGCATGGAAAGCATTTTTGAAAGTAGTAAAAGGATTTCTTGGCAACAAAAAAGAAACAAATTACAAAACTTTGGTTGAAAATCTTTTGAAAGCTTACAAAGCCATGGGTTGCCGAATGTTGCTAAAAATACATTTCTTACATTCGCATATAGTTTTTCCCCAAGAATTTAGGAGCAGTAAGTGATGAACAGGGAGAGAGGTTTCACCAGGATATTAAAACCATTGAGACAAAATATCAATGGCATTGGGTTCCTGCTATGATGGGAGATTATTGCTGGTTTTTTTTAAAAAGAAGATTTGACACCACATAAGAGGAAAAAGTGAATAAAAACTAAACGAGACATTAAAAAATGGTACAAAAATATTTTTTCTTTGAAATAGAGTGAAATAGATGTATGTAATAGATTTAGTTGTAGTAAATAATAAATATATTCATTTTATATTAATACATCTGGATTTGCACCATTTATTTTCAGCCCTTTCCACAAAATTTAGGAAATAACTGTAACAAAAAAACTGTAGTGATACAGTTTTTTCATTGCCATTTTCGGATTCAGCGGTACAAAATACAGGAAAAAGTACATAAGAAAAAGGATATTTTATTAGTGTTACAGAAAAAAAATATTTTTTTGTAGACCTGTGATAATTTTCATATTTTCTATTGCAGATCCGAACAGAAATCCCATACAGTGGGAGAAAAACATTGGTAAGTTGTGTGTGTGTGTGTGTGTCTGTGTATGTGCGTGTGCGTGTGTTAATGCATAAATTTATTAGATAAATTTAGATTAAACACAGTCTTGTTTAAAATTTCCTAAAATGTGTTACTAACTGCAAATATAGATTTCCATACAGTGTTAATTCATATACTACTTACTGTTTGATTAATATGTGTTGATGTAAACCTTTAATATTTTGTCCATTAATCAAAAAAGAAACCAACAAAATTAAACTAAACCGAGTGTTAAAAATGAAATGCAAACATGACATTTACACGTCAGTACAAAAAAAATTAATGTGATTTTTAAGAAAGTTGTAGTTAAGATATGAGGTAATATGAATTCCTACAAATTAAAATCAAATCAGTTTATAACTTAAATACCATTTACTTCCTCTAAATTAACACTTTTGTGTTATTTTACAATTTTTTTAATATAGTAAAACTTTTCTTAAGCGGCCACCCTCGGATCTCCGTAAAATGTGGGTGCTTAGAAAGGTTTAGTGGGGGGTAGTAACAATACACTATATTAACTAAGGATAATCAGCTATATCATTTTATTGTATACTTGCAGTTGTATTCCTATTTACAATGAAAATACTTATATTACAACACATGATAAAGAAATTATACTTTTAAAAATAGTCTTTTAATGTGCTTTGTTTCGTGGCAGCAGTTTTCTTTTTGTGTAATTTTTGACCAAACAGTAATGTGTACTACACTGTTCTACACTGTACTGCACAGTAAAAACAAATATCTAGGAATAGTACAAATTTTAATCGACTATTTCAAAAACTTTTCATTGTAAATGTAGAATTTTTTCTAACCTACCTTTATAATCTTCCAATACAATTTACTAGATATTTGTAGATAAATTGTAATCAAATATAATTTATAGATGTTTACTAGATATTTTCTGCTTAGTAAAGTTGATATGGATTGAAGAAGTAGCAGTAGCAGTAACGAAGAAGGAGCTGTTGTTGGCTACATCTGTTAAGCAGGCAGAACATTACAGGGGGAGCCCAAACGTCACCTCAGGGCTCCCGTGGGAGGGCGGGCCCCTGCCGATGTGGTCCCACCTTGTCATGGTGGTTTCACGTCTCTTAGCCAAAAACTATTAAGTTTTCTTATGCAAATGGTTGTAAGAAAGACTTGGTAGGTATGTCTAAACTTGAATGATGTTTCTTCCTCCTTTCATTGATACCCTCATGGTCAGTTATTATTCACAAATCTAGAAGTAACGTGTAGTTTCTAATGTGCCATGATATATCATCTATTGCTGAAAAGTTTAGATTCTGCAGACAGAATTATGGTAATCCTTAACTTATTGGCACAAACTTTTGTGCCGCATATACATGTAGAGCTAATTGTAGATGTGTACAAGAGAACTCTATTTTCGTTTGTTTTTTAATGTTATACTCAGTAACAAATATTATACTTTCATTCTCAGGGTAATTTCCTTACACTTTTATGATAAGGCCTCTTCAATTAGGTCTGATGCACTCCTAGTCAAATTGTCTAGGGCTTTTCATATTATTAATACAAAATGGTAGACATTACTCTCTTTTTATAATGAAAAACACATCTTGTAATCTAGATTTATTGAATTTAATTTTCACCTTCTGAGTCATTCTTCTAATTGAAACAACTGATTCTGAAAATTTCATAATGCTATTATGAACCCTTCATGACAAATATACCTGTTTTAGTATAATAGGTTGTGGAAGTGGTCAGCTATAAATATTAAATGTAAGAAGGAATCAGACAGTACCATGGTGTGACCAAGATGTGACAGAGAAGATATCAGATGTTTTCCCACATACCCTTGTTCTACAATTGTCTACATAATCATGTAGAAGGAATGTAGTATGATAGAAGAAGAAATTCTTTAGCATGTCATTATGCCAAACTTTATAAAATGTTGGATTGAAGGCTAGCAAGGCTGCTTAACAATACCTTCTTTGTAGCTTCATTAATTGCATGTGGTGTACAATAACACGTTGGATAGTTGACCATTCTTGAAGGCAGCCAAATTAATTAGTTGTGTGAGATTACATACTTAAAAAAATTGATAGATATGGTTTAGAAGTAGTTTATTAGCAGAGAATAATAAGTAAGATGTGACTACTGTGTGCTACAAACCAATCTGCAGATTGCTAACTAAATAAAAAGAAGGAGAAGAAGAAACTGCTAAGTAATTCGAAGATAATTTGAATAATCTTAAATTTCAATTTATATCTAAATGTTACAATTTTATTTGTTTAAAAGAAAAAATATAAAGAAACAGTTTTACATAGATTATAGAATTCGATACACAAGCATACAAATGTAACCTTATTCATTATTAATTCTGTAAGTCAATTCATATTAGATGCTATTGTCATCGTTTAAATTAAAATTAACTACAATATAATAATTCCATAAATGCCATACTGTAAATAAATCAGCACTACAAAATAACACAATCTACTGATACCAAATGTCCTCACATTCGTTTTTTGGGACAAGCTGTAGCATGTCATCATTCATCAATATTCTATTTGTAGTTGAATGTAAATGTATTTAATGTAATTACTGAACCATCTATGTTCATTAAATGTACTCATTTACAGTAGCAAAGCGTCAGGGGAGACAAAGTAGACAGTGTCTCCCCAAATAATTTATTCATAAAGTAATTAATTTTTATTTATGAATTAAGTTGTGTAAGATACTCAGAAAGTGTATAAAACTAATTTAAGAAGTTAAATATTATGCGACATGACGCGAGCATGAGCCATGGAACCTTGCTGTGTGATGCAACTGTACGTGGAGTATCAGGGTAGAAGTTACTTGGAATGTTTTCTTTTTAACAAAGCTGGAAGTGAGGAGGACTTTAATGGACGACAACGGAAGAGGACCGTTGCGCGCAGCATAATAATGTGTCCAGTACATCACATCAGAAGACACATCTCCCCTCACTGAATAGTACAGAATTTTTGCCTGGCCGCCTGTTTATGTTTCATTATCCACGCATAGTGAATATTTGTTTTTGTTGAGTTTACAAATTATTTTTAATTTTGTATATAGTGTTATAGACTAAGAAGTGTGTAATCATTTGCGTACCAATTATTTAATAATAAACATTTTTAAGTGTCGTCCTTAAGGTGTTTTAATCATACTGTTTAATTGATTTAATGCAGCAAAATGAATACAGTTAGTACCAGTTCTATCGCAGAAGTATTTGATATGAACTCTGACAACTTTGATTCACTATAATTTTTGTTAAATACAAAATTAGTACATTACCTTTAGAGCAAAAGGTATTACTTAAGTCAAAAATATCTCGGCCACCTTTAGATTTGTCGCAGAAGGCTTGAAAAATTGTCAGAAAGTTTGGTATAGTAAATATAGGTGGCTCTCTGGTTGTAAGTGAAACAAAGCTCTGCACTGCTATTATTGTTTGATGTTTAATGGAGAGGAACCATGGAGCAAAGTTGGAGTAGGCACTATAAAAAATTTTGAAGCTAAAGCCGCTAATCATATATAAAAAGTTCTGAGATGTTTCACATGCTAGGACGTAACAGAATAGAACATTCCTATCCGAATCAGCTGGAATTCAAGCAGTACAGCACAATGAAAATGTGGCTCGAAATCGAAGGATAGCAGGCCATTTGATAGATGTTGTTTGTTATTTAGGGAGGCAAGAGTGAGCTTTTAGGGGTCGTAAGGAAAATGAGCAGTCTCTTAATAAGAGCAATATTATTTAGAAAGATTAAATTTACTAGCAATGGAAAATTCTTTCATGAAGGAACATATAGAAACCAACAGTGTATTTAAAGGCACATCTTCTGAAATTCAGAATGATTTAATTGAGTCTGTTTCCATCGCTATTAATGAAACAATTCGTGATCACATAAACAAGGCTAATTTTGTTTCTATTCAACCTGACAGAACAACTGGCATATTTGTTAAAGCACAACTGAGTATAATTGTGGGATCTGTTCGTGGTTTGAAAACTGAGGAATGGTTTTTAGGCTTTTTAAATGTTTCTTCCAACAAAAGCGCAGAAGGGATGGCTAATAAAATCATTTCATTGTGAAAGAATGTAACATTGAAAATAAATTAGTAAGCCAAACATATGACGGTGCTTCTGTGATGGCTGGTCATCACAGTGGAGTACAAACCCTTGTTCGTCAACAGGCAATATTTGTGCATTGCTATGCTCACCAACTTAATTTGGTCTTGTTACACAGTGCAAAAAATATTAAAGAAGTTAAATTGTTTATTTGTAATTTAACTGCATTTCATAGTTTCTTCAGTAGATCTGATTTACTCTGAGAACAAGGGTTTAAACTTCCTCACCCAACATCAACCCGTTGGAATTACCATTCGCGGACAGTTTCAACAATAAAATAAAATTACAAAGCACTATATTGTGCTGTTTCTCACATTATCGAGTGTGGTGACTGGAATCCTGAGTCTGTGAGTGCTGCCATTGGACATTAGGCCATTAGGACATTGGTGTCCTAAATATTTTAAAGTCGATATCTATCATGTTTTACTTGTGCGTATATGATCAAATTTTTGTATTAATTAGGACAGTGAAATAAAATATCATAGCACTACGTTCAAATAAAGTCCTGCAAAACCTTATGGACGAATGTAGGTGCATGCATGCTGACCCCAATAATGTATTGCAGGAATCTGTAAGTGAAATGCATAAATGCATTGCTTATGAAATTCTTGATTCTGTAACAGTGCAACTAGACGCACAATTGTGTCTAATGTACAATCATTATTTTGCAGCTACTAATATAAACGATTAATTTAACATGACTGCACTTTGTGTAGGTTTTTAGTACATGTAGAAATTAACTTAATTAATAAAATTGTATTAATTAAAATTTCAAAATTTTGTGTCTGCCTGGGACCAAGTAGTGACATCAAGCTATTATACAGTACAAAATTATTGTTCAGTGGCTTGAATATGCCTCATCCCGTCAGTCCCCCAACTGCCGTAGAAATATATTTTCAAAAATATAACCCTTCGTACTACAGACAGGTGGCGAACAACATTCATTAGCTGGCTTTACACTCAAGCATTTTCAGTCACACTTTCCCGTATGCAAAAGAGCGTAAAGGTTTGTTTTTGGTAGACCACGAGTATTCACGTGCGAGCCTAAGATTGTAAAAAATGCACTCATGCTCTTTCGCATAAGAAACCATTCCAACTCTTAAGTACACGTGAAAGAATATGTGACAATCGCCACTATTTATTTGGCGAAAGCTAATCCTGTGGAACGTCTGCAAGTTGCACAGCTTCCTTTGTACTACAAGGTTTAGAATGCACTTTCGATGAAGAAATATCATACTTGCCACAGTTTTTGCTGGTCTGATTGTCATTTTAATAAAAAAGAGACTTAACGTAGAATGTGGGTTAAAGGTTATAGACACCATTATAGTAATCTATCCTTGTTAGAGAATTTTCGTTAAAATCCCTGATAACTATAAAAATTACTTACTTTGAAATGTTACAAAGTGAAATGCAAGAATGAGAATGAGCATTTCTGGTGAGTTATGTCTTGAGACAACTCTTAGCTACTGGGCGATCTTACAAGGACTTGAAATTTAGTACCGTGATAGCCAGTGCATCATTGAGTATAATTATACATGAAATGTGTAAAGCTATCTATGCTGTCCTGATATCTACCTTCATGTCCTACAGGCAGAGTTCATAAAGGTAAGTGTTATTTTGTACAGTAATGGTATATTATATTATTAATAATTAATGGGATTTCTAATTAATAATTTTATTACATACATTCATTACTGTTTTATCATATACTATCATATATACAATTGAATTACACACTACATATACATGTGTGTGTGTAAGAATATTGTTTATCCACCATATTAATTATGGTTTCTAGTTTATATCGTCTTTCGGTCATAATAAAACGCAATTTTTATGTGTCATTTCGAGATTTATCTCATATTCATTACTAAAACATCAAATACAAAGTAGTATAATTGTAATGATAGTTCTAATTGTAGTATATAATAGTATAGTTATAATACTATAATTCTAACTCTAGTGCTATAGCTACAGTTCTATATTATAATACTTTAGTTCTGTCAATATCATAGAACATATATACTACAATTAGAACTATCATTACAATTATACTACTTTGTATTTTATGTTGTAGGCATGCATATGAGATAAAATAAATCTCAAAACGTCCCATAAAACTGCACTTTTATTTCCACCAAAACTTGATATCAACTAGAAACTATATTTTTTTACATACATATACAGGTGATTCTAAATTGCACGGCAAATTTTGGTACCTGATTCTATAGCGAAAAATATAAAAAGTTCATATAACTATAGGTCCAAAAACGGTTCGTTAGCGAGTTATGGCTCGTGAAACATTTCGCCCAGATTTCTGCTCCCCCGGTAAAATGATGTCATACTGAAATTTTTGGGGTATAAAGTGAAGAGTAAATTTGATGGTTTCTTGTGGTTTTTGATCTGAAAAAAGTGAATAAAAGAGGTCCCAGAACTCTAACTCAATTAGTTCATAAGGAAAACTGTGTAAAACAAAAAAATGGATTCAAAAAACACTTTTTTAGATTTGGGACAAAATAACTTCGTTAATTTGCCAATAAACAAAATAAAAATTTCTAACTAAATTTGTAGATAATTTAATTCTGAGAATATTGATGTATATACCTATTAAAAATAAATACGAATTCGAGAAATTTGACTTTAATTAAAAACAAAACAGACCAAAATGCGCCAGAAAATTGTTACAATTTTAAACAAAACAAAGATTTTCGTAAAAATGCTAAAAATAAATTTGAAGAATAACTTGTTAAATTTGTTTTATTTTTTCATAAGTTGGCGATGACAGCTGATCAACAATGAAGTTTAGTGTCTAGTATTTTAAAATTCGTTTGAGCTGTCTTTTGCTGTTATCAATTTAGAAAATATTTCAGTCTATCGTACATAATAGGTGATACCACAAATTTGTTTACGTTTGGAGAATTAACGGACATGCGGGTCTTTTCAAGAAAGGGTCTTTTCGCAGCGTCACGAGCCCGCCAAGCTCCCCCACCAACGCGCCCGCCAGTCCCTACTACTACAGTAGCGGTGTGAAGAAGGGGTGATTACCATACCACTACTACTAACACATTTATCGTTTCTGTTTGGAGTCTACGATTCTGAACTAAAAAACCCTCCTAATAAAAATTAAAAAAAAAAAGAAACAAAATAAAAAGAATTGAAGGTGTGCGTGCGTTTAATAAAATTAAAATAATACACTGAAACAAAATCAAAAGAATAGAATTGAAGCGTGTGTGCGTGCGTCATATGAATGTGTGTAATGTATGCTAATCACTCCTCCTTCACACCGCTACTGTAGGAGAAGGGACTGGCGGGAACGTTGGTGGGGGAGCTTGACGGGCTCGTGACGCTGCAAGAGTTGTTTGTAGACACTTTCTTGAAAAGACCCGGACATGCTATTAATTTACGGTAAATAAATAAAAATTGATCAGCAGCTGTTCGAGAATACCGGGAAAAATACCCCGATCGAAGTGCACCGAATCATAAAACGTTTGAAGCTTTGGTGAGGCGTGTTCGGGAAACAGGTACGCTAAAACCACAACGAATAGTTGCTGGTCGTGAATGTTTAGTGAAAAACGCAAACACTGAAGAAGAAATACTGAATGTGGCACAATTATCTCCTACCAGAAGCTTGTCACGTCGTTTACACGTTTCGCAATCAAGCGTGTGTCGAACATTACGGGAGCAATATTGTAGCCTACACATTCCATTCAACCTGAATGTAAGACTTAACTTATACAACCTGAATATGATAAACGGATAAAATTCTGTCGATGGGTAATTAGAAAATGTGAACACCATCCCGATTTCATAAGTCATATTCTAATTACTGACGAATCCTGTTTCACAAGAAATGGCATTGTAAATTTTCGAAACACCCACACTTGGGCAGAAGATAACCCACATGAGACCGCTACAAGACGTGACCAACATACTTTTTCATTTAGTGTGTGGTGCTGTCTTCTTGATGATAATCTCTTAGGCCCTTTTTTCTTACCACCAAGGCTTAATGGAGAACAACACTTAAATCTTTTGCAAACGAAGCTCATGGAACTCTTAGAAGATATCCCACTTGCAAATGTGGTTTTTGAATGACGGTGCACCTGTTCACTACTGTCATGATGCGGTCATGATGATTACCATTTAAATAATACATTCGGTAAGCAATGGATTGGTCGAACCGAACCAGTTAAATGGCCACTTCAATCTCCCGTCAGCAGACTTTTTCCTTTGGAGATGGATGAAATCGTCAGTTTATTCCGCTCCGATTGACATACAAGAAGAATTGAGACATCGCAAAAAGAAGCTGGAGCTACTGTTAAGAATAATCCTGACGTGAACGGCTAGTATGGATTCGCCGAGCTGAATTCTGCATTCAACAAAATGGCGGTCACATTGAACAACTGCTTTGAACGAACATTTGCAGCTTTAACAATTTAACAATTTTGTTATTTAATCATTTGAAGAAAAAAGTCAATAATGTAAGTTTTTAATTTGTTTTCAGTTACATTTGTTGCGAAAACGTTTATGAAAATCTTTGTTCTGTTTAAAATTGTAATGCTTTTCTGGTGCATTTTAGTCTGTTTTGTTTTTAATTCAAATCGAATTTGTATTATTTTTAATAGACTTTATAGGCCTACACATCAGTTTTCTCATAATTAAATTCTCTACAAATTTAGTTAGGAATTTTTATTCGTTTAGTGGCAAATAAACGAAGCTATTTTATCCCAAATCTAAAAAAGTGTTTTCGACTCCACTTTTTTGTGTTTTAGCACAAATTCGCCAACCTGGCGAATGGTGAACAAATTCAGTGCAGCTGGTTAAACTGCAACCAAGCAGTGAGAGACGTACAATTTCAGCAAAACAAAACCGAAATAACTACAGAAAGTTTCTTCAGTTCAGAAGGTAAAGTGGAATGGAAACATTCGATGTGTGGACCAGTTTAATGTAAGACTACAATAAGTAAACTTACTGGGTAAAGCTCACTGTTAAAACTTTACCTCTCCAGGACGTGCGAAGGATTGTGGGTACGTGGGTATCGAGATGCTATCATTTTCCCTTGTACACCTTTACACACACAATCTACCCCGCACGAAAGCTTCTACTGCACCCAATCATGCAAGAAAGCGTTTGTGTGTTAAGTCAGTGGCGGGCTTTCTCATTGTTATAGAAGAAAAAGAAAGAGAGAGAGAATATACCTATATCAAATAGAGGATCTGGTGCAGAATTTGGAGGAGAAATTAAAGAAACTAAATTAGGATGAGGTGGAATTTTGGAGTATCAGAGAATCTAACCTAACCTAACGTACAACTAGCGCTTTATGCGGTAATCAAATGAACTTGTTACCTTATGTTGTCCATTTCGGTCTTAAGCCTCGTTCACACAGCGACACCAAACCGTAACCGTGTAGTGGCATTAAATGTCGCGTTAGTGTCATCGTCTGAACAGTCCAGTTCCACAGCGCCTTGATGCTACGACACTAGTGTCGAACATCAGGACTTTTTGATATGCGACATCGTGACACTACCGCCGACGCGACACTGACAAAACCTTCGAGCTCAATTTCACTGTATGAACATCTGATAAGCAGAGGCGAAGCTAGGGGTGGCCAAGGAGACAGCCGCCACGGGTGGCAAAGTGAGCATAGACTTGAAAAATTGTTTTCAGTTTGTAAAACTATAAAACAACTGGTTTCTTTGATATGTCTATTCATTTCATAAAAGAATCTAGGGTTCTTTCAAATCTAGCGATACTTTCAATTGAAAACGACATTGCTCCGTCTTTAGATTACAGTGTTAGTAACTTTGCAGTCAGTGATTACTGACTTTGCAGTAATTAAAACCAGGAAAGTTACGTTTTAAACTGTCTCGTTTTAAATATTTAATTATTAAAAATAAATAGCCTATTAAGTGTTTATTACTAATAGAAGACGGAACCATTAATCTGTAGGTAATGGTAAGTGATTTATTTTATTATTGTTAATGTAGTTCTTTGTTTACCTTTATGTTGCTTCAGGAAGTTGTTTTGACGATGCGCTTTACACCTACAAGGATTTGCATGTTTATTACATTTTTATGTTATAAATTTCATATATTACTACATTTTTTTAGTCTACATCTGTTACTAATAAATTTATACAAACTGAATGCCGGTAATACAGTGGAACCCCGCTGGTCCGAACTAATTGGGACCAAGCCCTGTTCGGATTGGCGTTAATTCGGATTAACCGGGTTATAGGTTATACAGTACTGTATATTATAAATATAAAATATTAGGGTGACCGAGCTTTGCTCGGTTTTCACATTTATTTTTAATATTCAGATTTAAAAAAAACATTATTTATTATTTATTTATTTTTATTAATTATTTATTTTTTATATTTATTTTCATATTGTAACGATAATAATTAAATGAGATGAGGTCTCGCGCGAGTTACCAATGTAACAATTTATGTTGAGAGACGAGTTCTTATGCTCCACGTAGTATGCGTCAATTTGTAACAAATTTAAGATATATGTGTAAAATTATATTAAACCATACCGTTGTGTTCGTGAATTTGTAACAACCAATAATAGATATGTTGAACGGTAAATTATTTCGTATTCTGCCGCTCGCTCCCACTATGCGTGCAGTTCCAATGACGTCACTCAGAGTTGCTAACAGTTTCTCCGTCCGCTGTGCTATGTTAAACGTAATTCTTAAATGAAACAGTAATAATAACAAAAATATAACACCAAACAGATATCTTCCTTGTAACGACCTTTATTCAATGAAGCATTGATTAATTACTTCTCGTTTTTCTTTACTGTAATTACAATTATGACAAAATTATGCGTCTTCTTTTATCAGTTGGTACAGTAGGTAAAAATATTGTTCTGTAGTCGGCCAGGCCAAAAGAATGATGCAGTTTATTATTTCTATTAAAATAAATTATCTCAGGGCGTATCTGGTTCGGGGATTACGGTTACACAAATAATACTATTCTTAAAATCAAAATACAAATTTCACAATATAAGGATATTACAAGGTTTTGGTGTTTAAAGTGCAAACTGGCAGTCGTGTATTGGTTACTTATTATTAGAGGTTATGACCAGTTTAGGTGCTTATTAGTTATCGTTAAAGTTTTTATGGTGTTCAAAAAAGGTGTAAAACTCAATTGGTGTTATCTTTTGAGTGTTCTTCAGTATTGGTGTAGTATAGTGTCTGTAGTTTTATTTTGTTTAATTCCTAGATATTCGTGTACACAAATGTTGGTTTTGACACATAAGATAATAAATTGTTCAAATTCACCAGATCCTCTTCTTTCTTCTTCCTAGACGAAGATAGGGTCCAAGTCTTCTTCGTTTCTTCTCCCTGGATCTCAATTCTTCTGTATTAAATTCCGGATGTTCCTTTCTTTATTATAATATCTTGTATTGAGTATATCAGCTCGTTTACAAAGTCTGTTTTGTGTTTTCACTGTTTAAAATATAATTATATGAGACCTTTTATTAACGCGTCTGTCTTTAATGACCGTTGTTAAAGAAGTCCTATTTTTTTATCTGAAATTTTTGGTTGCTAAGGTAAAACTTGAAATCTGGTTGGTTGATTCAGATATACATTGTCATACAAATTCATTATTTCAATGTCTGAATTTGGTCAAAACTTTTAAATTAGTATAACTTTTCTTTACTGATTGGGAATTTAAAACTGCTAGCATCATTATTTTCGTCTTAACATTTGTGACATATAGACACCAAACATGCCTATTTTTACTTAACAAATACTGATGTTACAATTTTGCTATTTGACTTTTTCTTAAATAACTTAACACTGATTACTTCGATTCCAGATTTGTTGTGTATACCATTAACTATAAATCTATCCATATTTCAACATTGGTTTTACAAAATTCGAACAGTATTTCCTAAAATTTACAAAATTTGGTTTTACATGGCTTTATACAGTATAATACTAACGTGTTCCCTTTACATGATAATTAATAATAGAGAGTACCTTTACAAACAATATATTACTTATAATCTAAAAAATTACAAAAATTATATATTAAGTAACATACAAGGTTTGACGATATTCAATACGCTTCGTAAAAGCATGTAGGTTAGAGCAATGTCAACATCATGGCTACTATATTGTCCGTGTCAGAGAATAATGAAGTTTATGAATGTGTACAATAAATGTTTTCCTTGTAATCACTGTTCGTTTAGATATTGAATTTGTTTTCACTTTAAAATGTTTACTAGTGATTAGTGTTAGTGTAAATTGTTATATTGTCTAGTGGTTGTTCCTTGTTGAAAAAAAATATATTGTCAAATTATACTTTACACATCTAGATGATATTGCTGAAGGGTTTCTGGTTTATTCTGGATAATTTCTTGCTTGTGTGTGTTACTTGTTCATGAAAATTGTAGTGGAGGGATTATTATCTTTGATGATGGTCATTCAGATCTTCTTTCACAAACGGGTTATCTATTTTTATATATATATTTTTTTAATTACATCTAGACACGTACTATTCAACTGTTTTCCATCACAATTAACAATTAAGTGTTATTTCTTCTTTTTTAGTCACTGAACTCATACAAACTTCTTAAATTTTGATTGGCCATTTATGTACAGGTTAAATGTTATAGGATCAACACCCATTACCTACTTTATATTTTATAAATTACCTTTAATAGATAATTTTATTATTATACTCTAATGATACATGCAATGTTTATACAATTATTAATTAGATAATTATAAACAATTTGATACTAAACATGCCTCAGTTTATAACTGTAAAACCTTATTAATTTGAATTTCTATGATATGTGGTGGAACAATTTGTTATGGTTGATTGTAATTTCTACTTTGACTGCCTGAGATAAATATATTTACATAAATTAACTGGTGACATAAAATCTTATAACATACAACAAAACTCTTAATAATAATAATTGTTTTTAACAACTTTAATTATTTCATACTTTTAAACTATTGTCTGTATGATAATAATAAAACACTTTTTATAAATAATAAATAGCACACTGTTTAACTATAGTTTGTGCCACTATTTATTATTATATCACTCATCACTGTAAATGTTTGTGTCCCTTTTTCTATCCTTAATATAGGCCTATATAATTTTATTCAATACAATTTTATTATATGGATAGGTACTCTTTATTGGGTTTGGTTGTTATTCAGGGTAAGTTGATTAGGCCTACTAGGTTTATTTATTTAACTTTTGTCTGTTTACTGCCCTATTCTACTGGGCTATTTCTGGGTTTCTTGATAATATTAAATAAGTCAAACCAACTAGGTTTCCTTTAATTTGCTGGCAATTATTATTTCTTGGTTCCTCTCTGGATCGGATTTCACTATTATTTACTATTCTTTTGTAACATTTTGTTTCATTACAAATTGCCTCCCTTCAGAAGTAATTATTTCTGAACACTTCATTAGGTGTGAGGACATAATTACTTATGTTATTTTACCTTTTCTTCCTCATGATATTTTTTCATGGATTGTTGATTATAATTGCCCTTGATCTTCTTTGAAATGGGGTCGGTTAATTCATACGTGTTGTTGTTGTTGTTTTTTGTTATGGTGTAGGGTCCAACGTATAGTAATAATAATTTCTTTGATATCCCTTCTAGAGTGCTAGGCAATTCCCGGTTCTTTAACAAAACTTTCTCTCCTACTTCATATTTAATTATTTTACCCTTTATTTTCTGATATTTATTTCTGCGTTTTTCCAGATTTTCCATCACCTGATTATAGAATTTTAATTTATTAAATTGGTATGGTGGAGACTTAGGAAATTTAATCAATTCTTGGATCTCTCTGGGTGGTTGTTTTTCATACATGGCAGTGTATGGAGTGCAATTTATAGATGGATGATAAGCCAAGTTTAAAAAATCTTCTGTGGCTGATAAGTAATCAGGCCACTTCCTTTGTTGTTGATGACAATAGGTCCTTAAGATTCTACCAACCTCTCTCAGTATTCTCTCTGATGGATTGCTACTGGGGTGGTATACGGAGGTCTTATAGCTTTTGATGTTCAGTTCTAACAATGTGTTCTTCCATTTTCTGCCTCGAAACTGTGTACCATGGTCTGTAACTATTGAAACAGGTATTCCTATTTTTGGAATGTATTGAGTAGTTATTACTTCAAGAATTTTCTGCGTAGTTGCTCGACTGATTGGATACAATTTGGTGAATTTGGTGAAGTGGTCCATAATGATTATAATGTATTTATACCGGCTTCTACCTTCACTCCTAGGAAATGGTCCACATATGTCAATGAATAATTTTTCCAATTTTTGTTCTGACGATATAGGTATCATTACACCTTCCCTTCGTTCATTATTAATTTTGACCAATTGACAGATATGACAGGGTTTTATATAATTTTGTACCTTCCTGTGTATGTTCTTAATATAACAATTCTCCTCCAATGCTTTCACTACCTTTACTGCACCCATATGTCCGTATCTTATGTGATATTCCAACACTAGTTCTTTCTCCATGATTCTGGGAATGATTACCTTCCAGTCTTCTTGGTTCAATGTATTTTTTATAAATAAAATTCCTTCTTGTTCACAATAGAATTGGTTTATTGAAGAGTTTTGGTTCGCCATACGTTCCTTGATTTTTATTAATTTTGGGTCTAATAACTGATTAGCTCTGATATTTTGTAATAATGCCTCCAAATCAGATCTACTTTTGAGAATGTTGTACACCTTGATAATCCTTTCCTTCTCACCCTCAAATGTCTGGGTGTCCAGGTTTATTCGAGATAACACGTCTGCTATCACGTTTTGACTCCCTGGAATATATTCCCATTTGATATTATACTCCTGCAAGGCGAGTATCCACCTTGTAAGCCTTCCGTGACTCAGCTTACAACTTCTTAAAAATGAGATGGACTTATGATCTGTTCTGACAGTTACAGGATATCCCAAAATGTACGTTCGGAATTTACTACAAGCAAAGACTATGCTTAATAGTTCCTTTTCCGTAACATTATACCTTCTCTCACAGTGGTTTAACACACGACTGGCAAAACTGATGACTAAATGGTTTCCTTCTGTGTCTTCTGGGTACAATACCATCCCAAGACTGACATCACTTGCGTCACAGTTCAAAAAGAATGGGTGATCAAAATTTGGATGATGAAGGATTACTGTCTCTAAGAATTTATCCTTTATCTGTTGTAGTATAGCATCCTGTTCATGTCCCCATGTCCATTTGTTTTTGGAAGACAGCTGTTCCTGAAATTTAGATGTCAATGCGGAATAATTGTGTTGGAACTTCCGGTAGTAATTACACAGTCCTAAGAAGGATTGGAGTTGCCTCTTATTCTTTGGTTGTGGGAACTTCTGGATTGCAGTAACCTTTTCTTGTGATGGGGAAATACCTTGTTCAGTCAAATTGAAACCTAAAAATTGAACCTCCTTCGCTATTAATTGGGATTTTTCGAGTTTTAGTGTTATGTTGTTCTCTGCTAACTTACTCAATACATACTCCACCCTGTGACAATGTTCCTCCCAGTTGGATGAGGTAATCAACAGGTCGTCTACATAAACTGTGGTGAATTGTAGCGCTTCCTGACCCAATACCTGGTCCATACATCGTACAAAAATTGCTACTGAATTGACTAATCCAAATGGCAATCTCTTAAACTGGTAGTTTCTACCCTCGGAAATAAAAGCCATATATTTTCGACTCATCGGGTGCAACTCCACCTGCCAGTAACCACAAACTGTGTCCCAGGTACTGATAAATTTTGTACCATGAAATTTCTTTAGAATTTCTTCTATTTCTCCAGGTGACGTGCGATCATTTACTATATGTTTATTTATTTCTCGGGCATCCAAGCAAAGTCGAACCTGCCCGTTCTTCTTCTGAATTGCTACTATTGGGCTAGTATATGGTGATTCGCTATGCTCAATTATATCATTTAACAACATTTTATTAATTTCAGCTCTAACCGCCTCCTTCAATGAATATGGTATAGGATAGGATTTTCTGTGGAATTCTGCTGGTTTTTTAAATTGTATTCTACACTGATAGTTTTTTACTTTTCCTGGTTTTTCTGAAAATACATGTTTATACTTCTTATATATCATAATGAGATCTTCTACTTGTTTTACTGTCAAATTATTTGTGCCTTGGTGTCTAAACTCTCTTATCTCCTGTAATTTACTGTTCCACAGGTCTTTATTTGTCATATTATAGATTATTTTTCTGCATTGGGTGTCATTCTTTAAAAAATTTAATTCCCTAACTTGGTGATTGGTATGGTTCAGAGGGGCACCATCGCTTCCTATTAACTCTGCCGTCCACATAACACCTTCTGAGTTCAAGGACACCTTCTCCTTGCTCAAATCAATAATGGCTGAATATTTCCTCAGCATATCGCATCCGATTAATAATTCGAATGGTAGGCCGATTGCGACCAAACATATAATATTAATTGTAACACCTTTGCTTTCTATTTCCAATGACACTTGTTTTCTCACTGTTTTATTTTGACGCCCAGTGGCACCTATTAAAATAACATTATTGACAGGTAAGGTAGGTATTATATTTTTACTTTGTTTCTGTATTCTCTCCAGTTCAGCGTCGTTAATAAGTGATACATTTGCACCAGTATCTATCATTATTCGTGTAGGAATTCCTTCAATTTGAGCGGTTATGTATAAAATTTTATTATACTGGTTGATTCTACTTGTAACCGTTTCCTCCAACAGTTCTTCTCGAAGATTTTTCAAATAATAATTGTAAATAATAGTAAGATTTTGACTATCCGTCTTTAAACTTTGGTTGTTGTTATACTTCAAAATTCTTTTGTTTTCCATAATTAGTTTTTCATAATTAGTTGGTAGTAATTTGTTATTACTATGTTTTTGAATTTGGTGGTTTTTGTACTTCAAAATTCTTTTATTTTCCATAATTAGCTTTTCATAATTAGTTGGTAGTAATTTGTTATTACTATGTTTTTGAATTTGGTGGTTTTTCTACTTCAAAATTCTTTTATTTTCCATAATTAGTTTTTCATAATTAGTTGGTAGTAATTTGTTATTACTATATTTTTGAATTTGGTGGTTTTTGTACCCAGTAGTTAGTAGCAGTAAGGGGTCGCGAGGGTTTATTACTGCCTCACTCCGTTTAAATTAAGGCTATCATGATTATTTTCCGGGCATGACTGTTGATTTGCCTGGATTGGTGTGCTGGTTCCTGGTTGTTCAACCTCTCGGTTGTCTAATTGTTCACTTCCCCTTGATTCTCGGAAGTCCTCCTGGCTTCTACTTCTTACTCGGTTATAATGGTGACTCATCCCTCTGGGATTTCCTCTTTGATCATAACTGTTATTAAAACTGTTCCTCCGAGGTTGATGGTATCTCCAGTAATCCCCTTCTTCTGCACTAATATAATTTATTCTTGGTCTGTACGGACGATTATTATTATAATTACCCTGGTTATTATTACTGTTATTAACTCCTGAGTTACTCCTAAAATTATTATAATTTTGGTTTGTTCGGTAGTTATTATAATTATTATTAATCCTATTAACCGGATGGTAATTTTGATTGGGCCTGTTGTTACTATTATTGTTAATTGGGTTTCGATTGAAGTTTGCTTGTTGGTTATTATTTGGAGTAAAATTTTGGTTGGAACTACGATCGTTGCCATTAAAGTTATAACTATTCCGGTTATTCATGTTATTATAGTGATTAGGATTCATACCATGGTTATTATTTCTTGAACCGCACTGATCAGTTCGTTGTCTGCTTCTTTTGTAGTAACCCTCGTGTTCATAATTTTCTAATAATAAGTCAGCCATTGCGTGGACCGTTTTAATCTGGCTTCCCAGGCGTGCTCTGGCAATTCCTGTGTCATAATGGTATGCCATTTTAGTTACTAGGGATTCTTCTGGTATTCTTGGCTCTAGGTGTCTCGCCAAACATACCTTTCCCCAGAAGTAAGTAGTTGGAGATGTACCTCTATTTCCATCATATTTTCCCTGACAAATGTTGTCCCTTATAATATTTTGTATAGCTTCGGACCAATATTTTTCTTTAAACAGTTTTTTAAATTGAGCGTAGTCTACTATCTCATTCCTGGTTGCTGTCCACCAGTTGTCCGTAATCTCCCTAAAATGCTCATCCAACATCTATCTAATCGAGCTCCAGATAGTTATTCGATGTTTATTAAAATGTTCCTCGATTCTGGCCAGGAATTCCATGGGGTTTCTCCGATAATTTTTGAAATTAATCCCTACTCTGGTTTCATTTGTGGAAACACGAGTAATATTATTTGGTCTGGTTCTAATTAACTCAATTTCTTCTTGATTTTGGCGTACTTGACCCGTTAAATTGTTCACCGTAGTGTTAATATTGTCACACCTTTCTCCGGTTTGTTTCTGTAAATTTACTAAATTTTCTTGTTCCTTTTGTATTCCTTCTATTTGAATACGACTATTTTCTTGGACCTGGTCTATTCTGGTATTTATCACTGCTTTATTTTGTACAATGGTTTCGGTAACTTTTCTCAATCTCTCATTAGTGTCAGCTATTTCTAGCTTCCTTTCCTCATCGATTTGGTCCATCTTCTGGTTAATTGTATCATTGACCTGTTCAATTCTACCATTAATTCTTCTTAAATTTTCTTCATTGATTTGCCTGAATTCTTCCTTCATCTGGTTATTATTGTCACTTATAGTTTGCCTTAAGGTTTCATTAGTACTTTCTTTAATACTGTCAATTTTTTCATTGGTTTGTCTATTGCTTTCCTTAATGCTGTCTATTTTGTCATTCATTATTTTATTATTCTCTTCGAATTTTTCATTAATTTGCCTCAAGTTCTCATTCATTTGTCTATTGTTTTCATCTGTATTCCTGTTAATACTGTCTATTTTCTCGTTTGTACTGTCCATCCTCTCATTCATTTGTTTTATTAAATTTTCACTCATTTTGTATCCTTGAGTTCTCGTTAATCTCTTCCTTCATACCGTCTATTTTCTCGTTTGTTTGTCTGTGATCTTCCTTGATGCTCTTCAAATCTTCCTTCGTTTGCTTGTTTTGTTCCTCCATTTGTTTTAATAAGTTTTGACTCAAAATTTCATTTTGTTTCTTTGAGTTTTCACTGAATTCTTCCTTGATGCTCTTCAAATCTTCCTTCATTTCTTCCTTCTGCTTCTTAGAGTCTTCTTTAATTAATTCCCATAGTTGTTGTAAATCCAGGCATCCTCTGGCTTCCTCTCTTACTACCATTTCCACATCCTCCACCGATGTTACTTCTTTCTCTTCCATCCTGACTTCCTTCGCTGCATCCTTCGTCCGTCTCAGTGATGACGCCCTTTTATGCATCTTTATTACTTTTTTGGAACTTATAGCAGTCGCCAGCTAAAAATTAGGAAATTAATTTGCTTGTTTCGATTTCTTCACCTAATATTCCCTAATTTCAGCCTCACTAGTTGGTGCGCCAATTTATAATACTAACGTGTTCCCTTTACATGATAATTAATAATAGAGAGTACCTTTACAAACAATATATTACTTATAATCTAAAAAATTACAAAAATTATATATTAAGTAACATACAAGGTTTGACGATATTCAATACGCTTCGTAAAAGCATGTAGGTTAGAGCGATGTCAACATCATGGCTACTATATTGTCCGTGTCAGAGAATAATGAAGTTTATGAATGTGTACAATAAATGTTTTCCTTGTAATCACTGTTCGTTTAGATATTGAATTTGTTTTCACTTTAAAATGTTTACTAGTGATTAGTGTTAGTGTAAATTGTTATATTGTCTAGTGGTTGTTCCTTGTTGAAAAAAAAAAATATTGTAAAATTATACTTTACACATCTAGACGATATTGCTGAAGGGTTTCTGGTTTATTCTGGATAATTTCTTGCTTGTGTGTGTTACTTGTTCATGAAAATTGTAGTGGAGGGATTATTATCTTCGATGATGGTCATTCAGATCTTCTTTCACAAACGGGTTACCTATTTTTATATATATTTTTTTTAATTCCATCTAGACACGCACTATTCAACTGTTTTCCATCACAATTAACAATTAAGTGTTATGTCTTCTTTTTTAGTCACTGAACTCATACAAACTTCTTAAATTTTGATTGGCCATTTATGTACAGGTTAAATGTTATAGGATCAACACCCATTACCTACTTTATATTTTATAATTTACCTTTAATAGTTAATTTTATTATTATACTCTAATGATACATGCAATGTTTATACAATTATTAATTAGATAATTATAAACAATTTGATACTAAACATGCCTCAGTTTATAACTGTAAAACCTTATTAATTTGAATTTCTATGATATGTGGTGGAACAATTTGTTATGGTTGATTGTAATTTCTACTTTGACTGCCTGAGATAAATATATTTACATAAATTAACTGGTGACATAAAATCTTATAACATACAACAAAACTCTTAATAATAATAATTGTTTTTAACAACTTTAATTATTTCATACTTTTAAACTATTGTCTGTATGATAATAATAAAACACTTTTTATAAATAATAAATAGCACACTGTTTAACTATAGTTTGTGCCACTATTTATTATTATATCACTCATCACTGTAAATGTTTGTGTCCCTTTTTCTATCCTTAATATAGGCCTATATAATTTTATTCAATACAATTTTATTATATGGACAGGTACTCTTTATTGGGTTTGGTTGTTATTCAGGATAAGTTGATTAGGCCTACTAGGTTTATTTATTTAACTTTTGTCTGTTTACTGCCCTATTCTACTGGGCTATTTCTGGGTTTCTTGATAATATTAAATAAGTCAAACCAACTAGGTTTCCTTTAATTTGCTAGCAATTATTATTTCTTGGTTCCTCTCTGGATCGGATTTCACTATTATTTACTATTCTTTTGTAACATTTTGTTGCGTTACAACAGTTTGCCATCCACAAAAACATTTGCTAATTCATTTATGTGTTCAAAAAGTGTGATTACCATTATAGAACTACTGTCTGTTTTGTTAGTTTTACTATTTCTTCTTAATTTATAATGGTTTGTTACTTTACTGGCTATTCTGATAATAGTTTATTTATTTTAACATTGGCCTATGTCATGGTGATTCCTTCAACACCATGTTACATATTGTTTTATTATTTAGCCTGTTGGCTTGAACCCTTATATTTAATTATAATCATTATATTGGATGTTAACCCATGAGATTTAAAAATACTCATCATCCTCTCATAATGTGAATACTTTAACAAAATTACAAACAGATTGACTTAAATATTATGCCCTCATGGCTGAGATTCTGATAAACATTAAACAGATAAACTAAATTCCATAAAACACAAAAACAGTTTATCATCTAATAACATTAATTCTTTTCTTTTTTTCATAATTATTTTATAGTTGGTCAACCATACTATATCAGTATTGGCCTCTTTCTTTGTGTGTTAGGTACCATGTTCTAATTTTACAAATTCCATTTGGCCCATTGTTTTAAGACCTTCTGGTTAATCACATGGTTTTAGCATCTTCATTGCATTCTAATAACATCATTACGTTAACAACAACAAAAACAATATACAATCATATCAACTTAATGTCATGCCCACATGGCTATGACTCTAATGAACATTGAACAAATAAGCTAACTTTCATTAAACCCTAACAACTGTTTAACACATAATAATATCTCTCCTCAATCCATTTTGCTCTGTTATTTAATTAATTATTCGAAGTCAATTTCACATTGTTCATATAATAATAATGTGAATAGGTTATTATTCATTATTCTCTTGACAACATTATGTCCACTATTAATTACAATTAGTAGCATGTTCCATGTATCTATAATAATTGTTTTGTTATATTATTTCATTATATCATTCAAATTAATAATTTACTAATATTTCATTTTACATTGTATTGTATGTTTGGGCCTATTATCCCTCAATTTGTATTTTGATTATTTTTACATTTTGATACATTCAATAAAACCATTTGTTTACTTATAGTATTGGTACATAAGCTGTCTATCTTTATAAGTATTATTCTTGTCATTATTTGAAATTCATGTCATCATTGGGGTATTTTGCATAACTTTGCCTAAATATTAATTAGGGTATGGTCAGTTGTAGTACAAGTCAGTCTAAAGTAGTTATTCGTTCATCTTCACTACCATTTTGAAAGATATTTTTCTTCTTGTTTAGTTTCTTATCCATGGTCTTCATTAAATCTGGTACGATATCAAGCTATGCCAAATGTAATGTTACATACTACCCTGCCACCAAACTTGATTATTTTAATAAAATAGTATATTTTGTTGAAATTATCAATTATCTTATCTTTCATATTATCACTTGTTATCCTTTTTATGATCTGGTATACTTGTCTTTAATTATAAGTGTTCTATCCCTGGAACATGTTACCTCCCTAACAAATTAATCACCATATATTTTGGAATCAGTCGGGGGCTCTCTTGACCTAATACCCCGCTGTCCTTATAATACATAATACATAAATAATATCGATTGCTGGAGCTATCTCATCAGTCAATCACATTTAATAATCACTAGTCTATTCACGACTAAATCAAATAAAAATAATATAATAATATATTCTTGGGATGGTTCACTCAGTTTAACTTCTCAGATCTAAATATTTCTTTCCATTGATTCTTTCAGATGTTTATTTTCTTGTGGCGATATTAATAACATTTTTTATTTTCAATTGGTACTATCTTCTTTCCTTCTTTATCAGTACTGCTTAATCTTCATTTTTCGTTCACTATCTTCATTCAATTAAAACATAACAACTATCTGTATCTATAGTTGTTGTTGATTCTCTCACAATCATGATAGGTTATTCGTAGTAAATTCGTTTCTAGTTTTGTCTTATTTTCATCGTCGATTGTCTACATTTGTCTTTTCTTATTCATTTTATAGCACTATGGTTTCTTCTGATTCATGGATGTTGCATCTTTCTTTTATATTCCAATAATAAGTTCATAATTATATTTAATAAGAGGTGCTTATTTTGTTTAGAATTTGGAAATTTATTCAAATTTGTTTATTCACTTGGTTCATAATAACATTATCAAAATGTACTGTAAGTTGTCCTTACTATTTATTTGAATTTTGAGATTTATTCCAATTTGTTTTACTTGGTTCATAATACATTTTTAAGGAAACTTGGTTGTATGTTCCCTTAATATTTTTCGTTTCCACATCACTAATTACATAAGTATTATTGTTATTGTTTTTTACAACAACATATGGTCCGTTATACAGTAATAATAGCTTTTTTGCTATTCCTTCCTTAGAACTTGGCAATTCCCGGTTTTTTAACAATACTTTGTCTCCAATCTTGTACTGGATCATTTTCTGCTGAATTATTTTGTATTTTTTCCTTCTTTTCTCCACTTGTTCATTCAGTTTGCTGTGGAATCTCACATTGTCGAACTGGTAAGCTGGATTGTTTGGGAAGTTGACTATTTCAATAATTTCTCGGGGTGGTAGTCTTTCATGCATTATAGTATATGGAGTATCTTGTATTGATTCATGGTAAGCTAAGTTGATAAAGCTTTCTGTTTGTGTAATGTAGTCACTCCACTTCTGGTGGTTATCGAAACAATAGGTCCTGAGGATTCGGCCGACCTCCCTCAGTACTCTTTCCGCCGGGTTGCTATTTGGGTGATAGACAGATGTTTTATATGTCTTGACACCTAGATCTAACAAAGTCTCCTTCCATACCCTTCCTCGAAACTGAGTTCCGTGATCAGTAACAATTGACCTTGGAGCTCCTAACTCTGGTATGTATTGTTGGATTACTATTTGCAGAATCTTTTTTGTAGTTGCCCGATTAATGGGGTATAGTTTTGTAAATTTGGAGTAATGGTCGAACATGATTATAATAAATTTATATTGTTTTCTCCCTCCACTACGAGGTAACGGTCCACACACATCTAAAAATACTCTCTCTAATTTACCAGTTGATGTAATAGGCTGCATTATTCCTTCTGTTTTTTCGTTATTGCATTTTGCCAATTGACAGATGTGGCACTGCCGAATACATTCTCTAACTCTCCTGTTGATATTTTTAATGTAAGTGTGTTCCTCAAGTGCTTTCATTACTTTTAATGCACCCATATGCCCATATTGACTATGGTAGTCCAGTATTAATTCTGTTTCTAAAGTTTTAGGTATCACCACCTTCCATGATCCTTGGTTATTATTTGGTTTGTAAAATAATATGTCCTCATGTAGACAATAATATGCAGTAATTTTTTCATCCTGTTGGATCAGTCTTTGCCTAAAATTGTTGATTTTTGTATCCTCTGTTTGTTGTTGTGAAATTGCTTTCATGATGTTTTCCAAATCTGATTTGTTTTTTATGATAGTATATACCTTGATGATTGTTTCCTTTTCCCCTTCAAAAGTTTGCTGTTCTATGTTAATCCGGGACAATATATCTGCAGCAATATTCTGTTTTCCTGGAACATACTCCCAATTTATATGGTATTCCTGTAGTGCGAGTATCCACCTTGCCAATCTTCCATGGTTAATTTTGCAATTTTTTAGGAAAGATATTGACTTATGATCGCTCCTCACAGTTATCGGGTATCCAAGAATATAGGTTCTGAATTTTCCACAAGCGAATACAACGCTTAATAAATCCTTTTCCGTTACACTATAATTGCGTTCACATCCATTAAGTATTCTGCTTGCAAAACTCACCACCTGATGGTTTCCCTCACTATCTTCTTGATATAATACAGATCCTAAACTTATATCACTGGCATCGCAGTTCATAAAGAAAGGTTGGTCGAAATTAGGATGTTTTAATATAACTGAACTTAGGAAATTATGCTTGATCATTTGGAGTAAGTTGTCTTGTTCCTGTCCCCATGACCATTTGTTTTTAGAGGATAATTGTGGAGAAAACTTCGCTGTCATTTCAGAATAATTTCTCTGAAACTTCCTATAGTAATTGCAAAGTCCCAGAAATGATTGAAGTTGCTTTTTATTTTTAGGACTTGGGAACTTCTGGATTGCTTCTATCTTTTCATTGGACGGTGTTATTCCTTGTCTTGTTAAGTTAAAACCCAGGAACTGGACTTCACTGGCGATAAGTTTGGATTTTTGAAGCTTTAGGGTAATGTTATTGTCTGATAATTTTTGTAATACTTGCCCTACTCTGTCACAATGGTCTTCCCAATTCACTGAAGTAATCAACAAGTCATCAACATAGACTGTGGTAAATGGAATAGTATCTGGACCCAATACCTGGTCCATACATCTTACGAATACAGCTACTGAGTTTACCAGTCCAAACGGTAGTCGCTTGAACTGGTAGTTCCTCCCTTCAAAAATAAAGGCGACGTACTTTCGACTATCTGGGTGTAACTCCACCTGCCAATACCCACAAACAGTATCCCAGGTGCTGATAAATTGTATGCCATTAAATTTTTTCAATATCTCCTCAATCTCTCCGGGAGATGTTCTGTCATTAACTATGATCTTATTGATCTCTCTAGCGTCCAAACAGAGTCGTACTTTGCCATCTTTCTTGGGAACGGCTATTAACGGACTAGTATATGGGGAACAGCTATACTCAATAATATCTTCTGCTATCATTTTGTCTAGTTCAGTCCTCACTGCTTCTTTTAATGCATAAGCAACGGGATATGATTTCTTATTAAAATTTACAGGCTCCTTGAATTGTAGTGTAAATTGATAATTTTTTACTTTGCCAGGTACATCAGAGAAAACATAGCGGTATTTATTATATATTGATATTAACTTTTCTATTTGTTGTGTAGTTAAATTACATTCATTTTGTTCAGACCAAAATTGTCGGATCTCTTCTAATTTTTCCAACCATAAACTGTCTTCACTCCCAAAGTATTCCCTTCTTATATTCCATGAATCATCTTGATTATTATTGAATTTTCTTATACTATTGCATGAAGGTACATTTTTATTTGCTACTAATTTTGCTGTCCATTCTATATTATCCATTTTTAACGACACTATGGCCTGTCTCATGTCAATTATTGCTGAGTATTTTCTCAAAATATCACAGCCTATTAGTAGATTAAATGGTAGATTACTAGCTATTAGAAAAATCATAGGTATAGCTACATTTCCGCTGGTCACTGCTAACGATACCTGTTTTCTTATTGACTTGCTTTGCCTTCCGGTGGCTCCAATCAAAATTATATTCTGGATTGGTAGAGTTGGTAAGGTGATCTTACTACATTTTTGAATTTTGTGGTATTCATTGTTATCGATTAACAACACGTTTGCGCCCGTATCTATCATGAATCTTGTGTCTAGTCCATTCACTTGGGCGATAATATAGGCAATCTCATTATTCGAACTATTGTGCGCTATCGTATCTTCGTTTAGCAGTTCTTCTCTCACATTTTTTTAAGAAGTGATTGTGCACTATCGTTATTGTATAGTCAGTCGTTTTGTCTCGTCCTAGTAAGTACCCAAATTGTCGGTTCAGTGATGGGACCTGTTGATTTTTCACTGCCGCGGTCCGTTTAAATCAGGGCTGATCCCCTCAGTCCTGTTGTCTGGTTGACCGGGTCTGTCTCTTTTCTGTAACTCTTGTACTTCAATGGCGTTATTATCGAACGTCACTGAGTTTCTGTTATTTCTGTCATCGTCGCAGCTCCTACTTCGTCTATGTTCATCCCGGTAGCGCTGGTTATTCTCCTCCTGAAAACTTCTCTCACGGTTCCCATTATAATTCGTTCGTCCCTGGTACGAACGTCTTCCCACATCTCTATCGTCAGTGCTCACATAATTCACATGTCTTCGATATGTTTGGTTTTGGTTGTTATAATTGCCATTATTATTCTGTCTGTATCGGTTATCGTAATTGTTGTTATAACCTCGGTTGTTCTGGTAATGGTTGTCTCTATCATTGGCACGCTGGTATCCATTATTATTATTCGTAGGAGGGCTACGGTAATAGTGGTTGTTGTTATTGTTGTTATTATTTGCCGCATTATTTTGTGGATAGTTGTTATTGTTATTGTTGTTGTTATTTGCCGCATTATTTCGTGGATAGTTGTTATTGTTATTGTTGTTTTGGTAACTACGTTGATAGTGGTTACCGTTGTTGTTGTAATTATTATTTGGTCTTTGCCCATTGTTTTCATATCGGGCGTCGCAGCGACCGTTATTTCTGTCCATTTCATCGCTCCTTCGTCTGTATTGGAGGAAGCTCTTCTCCTGTTCCATTTCCGCTAATAATGTCGACATCTCAATGGTTTGTATACGTCCGTTTATTCGGCCTCTCGTAATTTCTCCACCATAGTGACAAGCTAATAGCCTCACTAAACATTCGATAGGAATTGCAGGCTCTAAATGTCTGGCTATGTTTATCTTACTAAGAAAATATGCGGTCGGAGTTTGTTTGCCGTGTAGATCATATCGGCCCAATCCTATATCACTCCTTATCATATGTTGTGTGGCATCAGACCAGTACTTGGATTTAAATTGTTTTTTGAAATCTTGAAAATTTTGTATATTCGGCCGCATCGCCATCCACCAATTGTCATAGACTTTTCTGAACATTTCGTCCAGCATCCTCCTAATTACAACCCATCTGTCTTCTCCGGTTTTGGCTATTTTTTCTTCTACCCGTTCTAGGAATAGCATGGGGTTTCTTCTATAATTCTGGAAGTCGATAACTTCTCGGTTTTCCTCACGTGTGGTATGGGCACCGTTACATTGTCTGTTTTTTAGAGAGTTAATTTCATCTCTGTGGGCAGTTGTTTGGTCTTGTACTCGATTAAGACTAGTACCCATGCTTTCTAATCTTTCTCTCATCACTGCTTGGTTGGTTCGTATATTTTCTATTCGTCCATTCGTTTCTTCCCGGACGCTCAGTATCTCTTGGTTCATCCGCTCGCACTTTTCCTTGGTCTCGGATTCTACCCTTTTAATTTCAGCCACCGGTTCTTCTAGCTTCTTGTCCCATTCTTCCTGCAATTGCCGGTTATTAATTTCCATCTTGTTATTCCACTCTTCTTTTAATGACTCCTTGTGTTCATCCAATTTTTTCATGGTCTCTTGGTAATTTCCCTTCAATTCTTCCCTCAATGCTTTATTATTTGCGTTTATTTTCTCCTCCATTTTCTTGCTATTCTCCTTCAATTCTCGGCTCAATTCCTCCTTTGTCTGTTTATTATCACTCTTTATTTCCTCCATCTTCTTACTCAAATCTTCCTTCAATATTACTAAGTTCTTATTACTGTTCTCACTTAATTCTTCCATTTTCTTATTACTCTCCTCCATAGACTGTTTATTGTCCTTCATTTCGTCCGTTAGTTTCTTACCAGTTTCCTGCATTAATTCCATCATACGTTTAATCATTTCTTGCGTCTTCTCGCTTTCTGTTTGTGTGGGTTCTTCTGGTTGTTTCTCCTGATCCTTCCTTATTATAGTTTCTACTTCCTCAACCGGTGTTGCTTCCTTGTCTTCCATGTTTAATTCGCCTACTTTCTCGGTTTCGGCCGCTCGTTTGCACGATGTTTCTCGCTTCCTCATTTTCGTTTATTTTTGTTTGTTTATTTATAAATTATTTTTTAATTTATTGCCTCACACGTTGGTTCGCCAATTTGTAACGATAATAAATTAATGAGATGAGGTCTCGCGCGAGTTACCAATGTAACAATTTATGTTGAGAGACGAGTTCTTATGCTCCACGTAGTATGCGTCAATTTGTAACAAATTTAAGATATATGTGTAAAATTATATTAAACCATACCGTTGTGTTCGTGAATTTGTAACAACCAATAATAGATATGTTGAACGGTAAATTATTTCGTATTCTGCCGCTCGCTCCCACTATGCGTGCAGTTCCAATGACGTCACTCAGAGTTGCTAACAGTTGCTCCGTCCGCTGTGCTATGTTAAACGTAATTCTTAAATGAAACAGTAATAATAACGCAAATATAACACCAAACAGATTTCTTCCTTGTAACGACCTTTATTCAATGAAGCACTGATTAATTACTTCTCGTTTTTCTTTACTGTAATTACAATTATGACAAAATTATGCGTCTTCTTTTATCAGTTGATACAGTAGGTAAAAATATTGTTCTGTAGTCGGCCAGGCCAAAAGAATGATGCAGTTTATTATTTCTATTAAAATAAATTATCTCAGGGCGTATCTGGTTCGGGGATTACGGTTACACAAATAATACTATTCTTAAAATCAAAATACAAATTTCACAATATAAGGATATTACAAGGTTTTGGTGTTTAAAGTGCAAACTGGCAGTCGTGTATTGGTTACTTATTATTAGAGGTTATGACCAGTTTAGGTGCTTATTAGTTATCGTTAAAGTTTTTATGGTGTTCAAAAAAGGTGTAAAACTCAATCAGTGTTATCTTTTGAGTGTTCTTCAGTGTTGGTGTAGTATAGTGTCTGTAGTTTTATTTTGTTTAATTCCTAGATATTCGTGTACACAAATGTTGGTTTTGACACATAAGATAATAAATTGTTCAAATTCACCAGATCCTCTTCTTTCTTCTTCCTGGACGAAGATAGGATCCAAGTCTTCTTCGCTTCTTCTCCCTGGATCTCAATTCTTCTGTATTAAATTCTGGATGTTCCTTTCTTTATTATAATATCTTGTATTGAGTATATCAGCTCGTTTACAAAGTCTGTTTTGTGTTTTCACTGTTTAAAATATAATTGTATGAGACGTTTTATTAATGCGTCTGTCTTTAATGACCGTTGTTAAAGAAGTCCTATTTTATTTATCTGAAATTTTTGGTTGCTAAGGTAAAACATGAAATCTGGTTGGTTGATTCAGATATACATTGTCATACAATATCATTATTTCAATGTCTGAATTTGGTCAAAACTTTTAAATTAGTATAACTTTTCTTTACTGATTGGGAATTTAAGACTGCTAGCATCATTATTTTGGTCTTAACATTTGTGACATATGGACACCAAACATGCCTATTTTTACTTAAGAAATACTGATGTTACATTTTTGCTATTTGACTTTTTCTTAAATAACTTAACACTGATTACTTCGATTCCAGATTTGTTGTGTATACCATTAACTATAAATCTATCCATATTTCAACATTGGTTTTACAATATTCTAACAGTATTTCCTAAAATTTACAAAATTTGGTTTTACATGGCTCTATACAGTTTGCCATCCACAAAAACATTTGCTAATTCATTTATGTGTTCAAAAAGTGTGATTACCATTATAGAACTACTGTCTGTTTTGTTAGTTTTACTATTTCTTCTTAATTTATAATGGTTTGTTACTTTACTGGCTATTCTGATAATAGTTTATTTATTTTAACATTGGCCTATGTCATGGTGATTCCTTCAACACCATGTTACATATTGTTTTATTATTTAGCCTGTTGGCTTGAACCCTTATATTTAATTATAATCATTATATTGGATGTTAACCCATGAGATTTAAAAATACTCATCATCCTCTCATAATGTGAATACTTTAACAAAATTACAAACAGATTGACTTAAATATTATGCCCTCATGGCTGAGATTCTGATAAACATTAAACAGATAAACTAAATTCCATAAAACACAAAAACTGTTTATCATCTAATAACATTAATTCTTTTCTTTTTTTCATAATTATTTTATAGTTGGTCAACCATACTATATCAGTATTGGCCTCTTTCTTTGTGTGTTAGGTACCATGTTCTAATTTTACAAATTCCATTTGGCCCATTGTTTTAAGACCTTCTGGTTAATCACATGGTTTTAGCATCTTCATTGCATTCTAATAACATCATTACGTTAACAACAACAAAAACAATATACAATCATATCAACTTAATGTCATGCCCACATGGCTATGACTCTAATGAACATTGAACAAATAAGCTAACTTTCATTAAACCCTAACAACTGTTTAACACATAATAATATCTCTCCTCAATCCATTTTGCTCTGTTATTTAATTAATTATTCGAAGTCAATTTCACATTGTTCATATAATAATAATGTGAATAGGTTATTATTCATTATTCTCTTGACAACATTATGTCCACTATTAATTACAATTAGTAGCATGTTCCATGTATCTATAATAATTGTTTTGTTATATTATTTCATTATATCATTCAAATTAATAATTTACTAATATTTCATTTTACATTGTATTGTATGTTTGGGCCTATTATCCCTCAATTTGTATTTTGATTATTTTTACATTTTGATACATTCAATAAAACCATTTGTTTACTTATAGTATTGGTACATAAGCTGTCTATCTTTATAAGTATTATTCTTGTCATTATTTGAAATTCATGTCATCATTGGGGTATTTTGCATAACTTTGCCTAAATATTAATTAGGGTATGGTCAGTTGTAGTACAAGTCAGTCTAAAGTAGTTATTCGTTCATCTTCACTACCATTTTGAAAGATATTTTTCTTCTTGTTTAGTTTCTTATCCATGGTCTTCATTAAATCTGGTACGATATCAAGCTATGCCAAATGTAATGTTACATACTACCCTGCCACCAAACTTGATTATTTTAATAAAATAGTATATTTTGTTGAAATTATCAATTATCTTATCTTTCATATTATCACTTGTTATCCTTTTTATGATCTGGTATACTTGTCTTTAATTATAAGTGTTCTATCCCTGGAACATGTTACCTCCCTAACAAATTAATCACCATATATTTTGGAATCAGTCGGGGGCTCTCTTGACCTAATACCCCGCTGTCCTTATAATACATAATACATAAATAATATCGATTGCTGGAGCTATCTCATCAGTCAATCACATTTAATAATCACTAGTCTATTCACGACTAAATCAAATAAAAATAATATAATAATATATTCTTGGGATGGTTCACTCAGTTTAACTTCTCAGATCTAAATATTTCTTTCCATTGATTCTTTCAGATGTTTATTTTCTTGTGGCGATATTAATAACATTTTTTATTTTCAATTGGTACTATCTTCTTTCCTTCTTTATCAGTACTGCTTAATCTTCATTTTTCGTTCACTATCTTCATTCAATTAAAACATAACAACTATCTGTATCTATAGTTGTTGTTGATTCTCTCACAATCATGATAGGTTATTCGTAGTAAATTCGTTTCTAGTTTTGTCTTATTTTCATCGTCGATTGTCTACATTTGTCTTTTCTTATTCATTTTATAGCACTATGGTTTCTTCTGATTCATGGATGTTGCATCTTTCTTTTATATTCCAATAATAAGTTCATAATTATATTTAATAAGAGGTGCTTATTTTGTTTAGAATTTGGAAATTTATTCAAATTTGTTTATTCACTTGGTTCATAATAACATTATCAAAATGTACTGTAAGTTGTCCTTACTATTTATTTGAATTTTGAGATTTATTCCAATTTGTTTTACTTGGTTCATAATACATTTTTAAGGAAACTTGGTTGTATGTTCCCTTAATATTTTTCGTTTCCACATCACTAATTACATAAGTATTATTGTTATTGTTTTTTACAACAACATATGGTCCGTTATACAGTAATAATAGCTTTTTTGCTATTCCTTCCTTAGAACTTGGCAATTCCCGGTTTTTTAACAATACTTTGTCTCCAATCTTGTACTGGATCATTTTCTGCTGAATTATTTTGTATTTTTTCCTTCTTTTCTCCACTTGTTCATTCAGTTTGCTGTGGAATCTCACATTGTCGAACTGGTAAGCTGGATTGTTTGGGAAGTTGACTATTTCAATAATTTCTCGGGGTGGTAGTCTTTCATGCATTATAGTATATGGAGTATCTTGTATTGATTCATGGTAAGCTAAGTTGATAAAGCTTTCTGTTTGTGTAATGTAGTCACTCCACTTCTGGTGGTTATCGAAACAATAGGTCCTGAGGATTCGGCCGACCTCCCTCAGTACTCTTTCCGCCGGGTTGCTATTTGGGTGATAGACAGATGTTTTATATGTCTTGACACCTAGATCTAACAAAGTCTCCTTCCATACCCTTCCTCGAAACTGAGTTCCGTGATCAGTAACAATTGACCTTGGAGCTCCTAACTCTGGTATGTATTGTTGGATTACTATTTGCAGAATCTTTTTTGTAGTTGCCCGATTAATGGGGTATAGTTTTGTAAATTTGGAGTAATGGTCGAACATGATTATAATAAATTTATATTGTTTTCTCCCTCCACTACGAGGTAACGGTCCACACACATCTAAAAATACTCTCTCTAATTTACCAGTTGATGTAATAGGCTGCATTATTCCTTCTGTTTTTTCGTTATTGCATTTTGCCAATTGACAGATGTGGCACTGCCGAATACATTCTCTAACTCTCCTGTTGATATTTTTAATGTAAGTGTGTTCCTCAAGTGCTTTCATTACTTTTAATGCACCCATATGCCCATATTGACTATGGTAGTCCAGTATTAATTCTGTTTCTAAAGTTTTAGGTATCACCACCTTCCATGATCCTTGGTTATTATTTGGTTTGTAAAATAATATGTCCTCATGTAGACAATAATATGCAGTAATTTTTTCATCCTGTTGGATCAGTCTTTGCCTAAAATTGTTGATTTTTGTATCCTCTGTTTGTTGTTGTGAAATTGCTTTCATGATGTTTTCCAAATCTGATTTGTTTTTTATGATAGTATATACCTTGATGATTGTTTCCTTTTCCCCTTCAAAAGTTTGCTGTTCTATGTTAATCCGGGACAATATATCTGCAGCAATATTCTGTTTTCCTGGAACATACTCCCAATTTATATGGTATTCCTGTAGTGCGAGTATCCACCTTGCCAATCTTCCATGGTTAATTTTGCAATTTTTTAGGAAAGATATTGACTTATGATCGCTCCTCACAGTTATCGGGTATCCAAGAATATAGGTTCTGAATTTTCCACAAGCGAATACAACGCTTAATAAATCCTTTTCCGTTACACTATAATTGCGTTCACATCCATTAAGTATTCTGCTTGCAAAACTCACCACCTGATGGTTTCCCTCACTATCTTCTTGATATAATACAGATCCTAAACTTATATCACTGGCATCGCAGTTCATAAAGAAAGGTTGGTCGAAATTAGGATGTTTTAATATAACTGAACTTAGGAAATTATGCTTGATCATTTGGAGTAAGTTGTCTTGTTCCTGTCCCCATGACCATTTGTTTTTAGAGGATAATTGTGGAGAAAACTTCGCTGTCATTTCAGAATAATTTCTCTGAAACTTCCTATAGTAATTGCAAAGTCCCAGAAATGATTGAAGTTGCTTTTTATTTTTAGGACTTGGGAACTTCTGGATTGCTTCTATCTTTTCATTGGACGGTGTTATTCCTTGTCTTGTTAAGTTAAAACCCAGGAACTGGACTTCACTGGCGATAAGTTTGGATTTTTGAAGCTTTAGGGTAATGTTATTGTCTGATAATTTTTGTAATACTTGCCCTACTCTGTCACAATGGTCTTCCCAATTCACTGAAGTAATCAACAAGTCATCAACATAGACTGTGGTAAATGGAATAGTATCTGGACCCAATACCTGGTCCATACATCTTACGAATACAGCTACTGAGTTTACCAGTCCAAACGGTAGTCGCTTGAACTGGTAGTTCCTCCCTTCAAAAATAAAGGCGACGTACTTTCGACTATCTGGGTGTAACTCCACCTGCCAATACCCACAAACAGTATCCCAGGTGCTGATAAATTGTATGCCATTAAATTTTTTCAATATCTCCTCAATCTCTCCGGGAGATGTTCTGTCATTAACTATGATCTTATTGATCTCTCTAGCGTCCAAACAGAGTCGTACTTTGCCATCTTTCTTGGGAACGGCTATTAACGGACTAGTATATGGGGAACAGCTATACTCAATAATATCTTCTGCTATCATTTTGTCTAGTTCAGTCCTCACTGCTTCTTTTAATGCATAAGCAACGGGATATGATTTCTTATTAAAATTTACAGGCTCCTTGAATTGTAGTGTAAATTGATAATTTTTTACTTTGCCAGGTACATCAGAGAAAACATAGCGGTATTTATTATATATTGATATTAACTTTTCTATTTATTGTGTAGTTAAATTACATTCATTTTGTTCAGACCAAAATTGTCGGATCTCTTCTAATTTTTCCAACCATAAACTGTCTTCACTCCCAAAGTATTCCCTTCTTATATTCCATGAATCATCTTGATTATTATTGAATTTTCTTATACTATTGCATGAAGGTACATTTTTATTTGCTACTAATTTTGCTGTCCATTCTATATTATCCATTTTTAACGACACTATGGCCTGTCTCATGTCAATTATTGCTGAGTATTTTCTCAAAATATCACAGCCTATTAGTAGATTAAATGGTAGATTACTAGCTATTAGAAAAATCATAGGTATAGCTACATTTCCGCTGGTCACTGCTAACGATACCTGTTTTCTTATTGACTTGCTTTGCCTTCCGGTGGCTCCAATCAAAATTATATTCTGGATTGGTAGAGTTGGTAAGGTGATCTTACTACATTTTTGAATTTTGTGGTATTCATTGTTATCGATTAACAACACGTTTGCGCCCGTATCTATCATGAATCTTGTGTCTAGTCCATTCACTTGGGCGATAATATAGGCAATCTCATTATTCGAACTATTGTGCGCTATCGTATCTTCGTTTAGCAGTTCTTCTCTCACATTTTTTTAAGAAGTGATTGTGCACTATCGTTATTGTATAGTCAGTCGTTTTGTCTCGTCCTAGTAAGTACCCAAATTGTCGGTTCAGTGATGGGACCTGTTGATTTTTCACTGCCGCGGTCCGTTTAAATCAGGGCTGATCCCCTCAGTCCTGTTGTCTGGTTGACCGGGTCTGTCTCTTTTCTGTAACTCTTGTACTTCAATGGCGTTATTATCGAACGTCACTGAGTTTCTGTTATTTCTGTCATCGTCGCAGCTCCTACTTCGTCTATGTTCATCCCGGTAGCGCTGGTTATTCTCCTCCTGAAAACTTCTCTCACGGTTCCCATTATAATTCGTTCGTCCCTGGTACGAACGTCTTCCCACATCTCTATCGTCAGTGCTCACATAATTCACATGTCTTCGATATGTTTGGTTTTGGTTGTTATAATTGCCATTATTATTCTGTCTGTATCGGTTATCGTAATTGTTGTTATAACCTCGGTTGTTCTGGTAATGGTTGTCTCTATCATTGGCACGCTGGTATCCATTATTATTATTCGTAGGAGGGCTACGGTAATAGTGGTTGTTGTTATTGTTGTTATTATTTGCCGCATTATTTTGTGGATAGTTGTTATTGTTATTGTTGTTGTTATTTGCCGCATTATTTCGTGGATAGTTGTTATTGTTATTGTTGTTTTGGTAACTACGTTGATAGTGGTTACCGTTGTTGTTGTAATTATTATTTGGTCTTTGCCCATTGTTTTCATATCGGGCGTCGCAGCGACCGTTATTTCTGTCCATTTCATCGCTCCTTCGTCTGTATTGGAGGAAGCTCTTCTCCTGTTCCATTTCCGCTAATAATGTCGACATCTCAATGGTTTGTATACGTCCGTTTATTCGGCCTCTCGTAATTTCTCCACCATAGTGACAAGCTAATAGCCTCACTAAACATTCGATAGGAATTGCAGGCTCTAAATGTCTGGCTATGTTTATCTTACTAAGAAAATATGCGGTCGGAGTTTGTTTGCCGTGTAGATCATATCGGCCCAATCCTATATCACTCCTTATCATATGTTGTGTGGCATCAGACCAGTACTTGGATTTAAATTGTTTTTTGAAATCTTGAAAATTTTGTATATTCGGCCGCATCGCCATCCACCAATTGTCATAGACTTTTCTGAACATTTCGTCCAGCATCCTCCTAATTACAACCCATCTGTCTTCTCCGGTTTTGGCTATTTTTTCTTCTACCCGTTCTAGGAATAGCATGGGGTTTCTTCTATAATTCTGGAAGTCGATAACTTCTCGGTTTTCCTCACGTGTGGTATGGGCACCGTTACATTGTCTGTTTTTTAGAGAGTTAATTTCATCTCTGTGGGCAGTTGTTTGGTCTTGTACTCGATTAAGACTAGTACCCATGCTTTCTAATCTTTCTCTCATCACTGCTTGGTTGGTTCGTATATTTTCTATTCGTCCATTCGTTTCTTCCCGGACGCTCAGTATCTCTTGGTTCATCCGCTCGCACTTTTCCTTGGTCTCGGATTCTACCCTTTTAATTTCAGCCACCGGTTCTTCTAGCTTCTTGTCCCATTCTTCCTGCAATTGCCGGTTATTAATTTCCATCTTGTTATTCCACTCTTCTTTTAATGACTCCTTGTGTTCATCCAATTTTTTCATGGTCTCTTGGTAATTTCCCTTCAATTCTTCCCTCAATGCTTTATTATTTGCGTTTATTTTCTCCTCCATTTTCTTGCTATTCTCCTTCAATTCTCGGCTCAATTCCTCCTTTGTCTGTTTATTATCACTCTTTATTTCCTCCATCTTCTTACTCAAATCTTCCTTCAATATTACTAAGTTCTTATTACTGTTCTCACTTAATTCTTCCATTTTCTTATTACTCTCCTCCATAGACTGTTTATTGTCCTTCATTTCGTCCGTTAGTTTCTTACCAGTTTCCTGCATTAATTCCATCATACGTTTAATCATTTCTTGCGTCTTCTCGCTTTCTGTTTGTGTGGGTTCTTCTGGTTGTTTCTCCTGATCCTTCCTTATTATAGTTTCTACTTCCTCAACCGGTGTTGCTTCCTTGTCTTCCATGTTTAATTCGCCTACTTTCTCGGTTTCGGCCGCTCGTTTGCACGATGTTTCTCGCTTCCTCATTTTCGTTTATTTTTGTTTGTTTATTTATAAATTATTTTTTAATTTATTGCCTCACACGTTGGTTCGCCAATTTGTAACGATAATAAATTAATGAGATGAGGTCTCGCGCGAGTTACCAATGTAACAATTTATGTTGAGAGACGAGTTCTTATGCTCCACGTAGTATGCGTCAATTTGTAACAAATTTAAGATATATGTGTAAAATTATATTAAACCATACCGTTGTGTTCGTGAATTTGTAACAACCAATAATAGATATGTTGAACGGTAAATTATTTCGTATTCTGCCGCTCGCTCCCACTATGCGTGCAGTTCCAATGACGTCACTCAGAGTTGCTAACAGTTGCTCCGTCCGCTGTGCTATGTTAAACGTAATTCTTAAATGAAACAGTAATAATAACGCAAATATAACACCAAACAGATTTCTTCCTTGTAACGACCTTTATTCAATGAAGCACTGATTAATTACTTCTCGTTTTTCTTTACTGTAATTACAATTATGACAAAATTATGCGTCTTCTTTTATCAGTTGATACAGTAGGTAAAAATATTGTTCTGTAGTCGGCCAGGCCAAAAGAATGATGCAGTTTATTATTTCTATTAAAATAAATTATCTCAGGGCGTATCTGGTTCGGGGATTACGGTTACACAAATAATACTATTCTTAAAATCAAAATACAAATTTCACAATATAAGGATATTACAAGGTTTTGGTGTTTAAAGTGCAAACTGGCAGTCGTGTATTGGTTACTTATTATTAGAGGTTATGACCAGTTTAGGTGCTTATTAGTTATCGTTAAAGTTTTTATGGTGTTCAAAAAAGGTGTAAAACTCAATCAGTGTTATCTTTTGAGTGTTCTTCAGTGTTGGTGTAGTATAGTGTCTGTAGTTTTATTTTGTTTAATTCCTAGATATTCGTGTACACAAATGTTGGTTTTGACACATAAGATAATAAATTGTTCAAATTCACCAGATCCTCTTCTTTCTTCTTCCTGGACGAAGATAGGATCCAAGTCTTCTTCGCTTCTTCTCCCTGGATCTCAATTCTTCTGTATTAAATTCTGGATGTTCCTTTCTTTATTATAATATCTTGTATTGAGTATATCAGCTCGTTTACAAAGTCTGTTTTGTGTTTTCACTGTTTAAAATATAATTGTATGAGACGTTTTATTAATGCGTCTGTCTTTAATGACCGTTGTTAAAGAAGTCCTATTTTATTTATCTGAAATTTTTGGTTGCTAAGGTAAAACATGAAATCTGGTTGGTTGATTCAGATATACATTGTCATACAAATTCATTATTTCAATGTCTGAATTTGGTCAAAACTTTTAAATTAGTATAACTTTTCTTTACTGATTGGGAATTTAAGACTGCTAGCATCATTATTTTGGTCTTAACATTTGTGACATATGGACACCAAACATGCCTATTTTTACTTAAGAAATACTGATGTTACATTTTTGCTATTTGACTTTTTCTTAAATAACTTAACACTGATTACTTCGATTCCAGATTTGTTGTGTATACCATTAACTATAAATCTATCCATATTTCAACATTGGTTTTACAATATTCTAACAGTATTTCCTAAAATTTACAAAATTTGGTTTTACATGGCTCTATACAGTTTGCCATCCACAAAAACATTTGCTAATTCATTTATGTGTTCAAAAAGTGTGATTACCATTATAGAACTACTGTCTGTTTTGTTAGTTTTACTATTTCTTCTTAATTTATAATGGTTTGTTACTTTACTGGCTATTCTGATAATAGTTTATTTATTTTAACATTGGCCTATGTCATGGTGATTCCTTCAACACCATGTTACATATTGTTTTATTATTTAGCCTGTTGGCTTGAACCCTTATATTTAATTATAATCATTATATTGGATGTTAACCCATGAGATTTAAAAATACTCATCATCCTCTCATAATGTGAATACTTTAACAAAATTACAAACAGATTGACTTAAATATTATGCCCTCATGGCTGAGATTCTGATAAACATTAAACAGATAAACTAAATTCCATAAAACACAAAAACTGTTTATCATCTAATAACATTAATTCTTTTCTTTTTTTCATAATTATTTTATAGTTGGTCAACCATACTATATCAGTATTGGCCTCTTTCTTTGTGTGTTAGGTACCATGTTCTAATTTTACAAATTCCATTTGGCCCATTGTTTTAAGACCTTCTGGTTAATCACATGGTTTTAGCATCTTCATTGCATTCTAATAACATCATTACGTTAACAACAACAAAAACAATATACAATCATATCAACTTAATGTCATGCCCACATGGCTATGACTCTAATGAACATTGAACAAATAAGCTAACTTTCATTAAACCCTAACAACTGTTTAACACATAATAATATCTCTCCTCAATCCATTTTGCTCTGTTATTTAATTAATTATTCGAAGTCAATTTCACATTGTTCATATAATAATAATGTGAATAGGTTATTATTCATTATTCTCTTGACAACATTATGTCCACTATTAATTACAATTAGTAGCATGTTCCATGTATCTATAATAATTGTTTTGTTATATTATTTCATTATATCATTCAAATTAATAATTTACTAATATTTCATTTTACATTGTATTGTATGTTTGGGCCTATTATCCCTCAATTTGTATTTTGATTATTTTTACATTTTGATACATTCAATAAAACCATTTGTTTACTTATAGTATTGGTACATAAGCTGTCTATCTTTATAAGTATTATTCTTGTCATTATTTGAAATTCATGTCATCATTGGGGTATTTTGCATAACTTTGCCTAAATATTAATTAGGGTATGGTCAGTTGTAGTACAAGTCAGTCTAAAGTAGTTATTCGTTCATCTTCACTACCATTTTGAAAGATATTTTTCTTCTTGTTTAGTTTCTTATCCATGGTCTTCATTAAATCTGGTACGATATCAAGCTATGCCAAATGTAATGTTACATACTACCCTGCCACCAAACTTGATTATTTTAATAAAATAGTATATTTTGTTGAAATTATCAATTATCTTATCTTTCATATTATCACTTGTTATCCTTTTTATGATCTGGTATTCTTGTCTTTAATTATAAGTGTTCTATCCCTGGAACATGTTACCTCCCTAACAAATTAATCACCATATATTTTGGAATCAGTCGAGGGCTCTCTTGACCTAATACCCCGCTGTCCTTATAATACATAATACATAAATAATATCGATTGCTGGAGCTATCTCATCAGTCAATCACATTTAATAATCACTAGTCTATTCACGACTAAATCAAATAAAAATAATATAATAATATATTCTTGGGATGGTTCACTCAGTTTAACTTCTCAGATCTAAATATTTCTTTCCATTGATTCTTTCAGATGTTTATTTTCTTGTGGCGATATTAATAACATTTTTTATTTTCAATTGGTACTATCTTCTTTCCTTCTTTATCAGTACTGCTTAATCTTCATTTTTCGTTCACTATCTTCATTCAATTAAAACATAACAACTATCTGTATCTATAGTTGTTGTTGATTCTCTCACAATCATGATAGGTTATTCGTAGTAAATTCGTTTCTAGTTTTGTCTTATTTTCATCGTCGATTGTCTACATTTGTCTTTTCTTATTCATTTTATAGCACTATGGTTTCTTCTGATTCATGGATGTTGCATCTTTCTTTTATATTCCAATAATAAGTTCATAATTATATTTAATAAGAGGTGCTTATTTTGTTTAGAATTTGGAAATTTATTCAAATTTGTTTATTCACTTGGTTCATAATAACATTATCAAAATGTACTGTAAGTTGTCCTTACTATTTATTTGAATTTTGAGATTTATTCCAATTTGTTTTACTTGGTTCATAATACATTTTTAAGGAAACTTGGTTGTATGTTCCCTTAATATTTTTCGTTTCCACATCACTAATTACATAAGTATTATTGTTATTGTTTTTTACAACAACATATGGTCCGTTATACAGTAATAATAGCTTTTTTGCTATTCCTTCCTTAGAACTTGGCAATTCCCGGTTTTTTAACAATACTTTGTCTCCAATCTTGTACTGGATCATTTTCTGCTGAATTATTTTGTATTTTTTCCTTCTTTTCTCCACTTGTTCATTCAGTTTGCTGTGGAATCTCACATTGTCGAACTGGTAAGCTGGATTGTTTGGGAAGTTGACTATTTCAATAATTTCTCGGGGTGGTAGTCTTTCATGCATTATAGTATATGGAGTATCTTGTATTGATTCATGGTAAGCTAAGTTGATAAAGCTTTCTGTTTGTGTAATGTAGTCACTCCACTTCTGGTGGTTATCGAAACGATAGGTCCTGAGGATTCGGCCGACCTCCCTCAGTACTCTTTCCGCCGGGTTGCTATTTGGGTGATAGATGTTTTATATGTCTTGACACCTAGATCTAACAAAGTCTCCTTCCATACCCTTCCTCGAAACTGAGTTCCGTGATCAGTAACAATTGACCTTGGAGCTCCTAACTCTGGTATGTATTGTTGGATTACTATTTGCAGAATCTTTTTTGTAGTTGCCCGATTAATGGGGTATAGTTTTGTAAATTTGGAGTAATGGTCGAACATGATTATAATAAATTTATATTGTTTTCTCCCTCCACTACGAGGTAACGGTCCACACACATCTAAAAATACTCTCTCTAATTTACCAGTTGATGTAATAGGCTGCATTATTCCTTCTGTTTTTTCGTTATTGCATTTTGCCAATTGACAGATGTGGCACTGCCGAATACATTCTCTAACTCTCCTGTTGATATTTTTAATGTAAGTGTGTTCCTCAAGTGCTTTCATTACTTTTAATGCACCCATATGCCCATATTGACTATGGTAGTCCAGTATTAATTCTGTTTCTAAAGTTTTAGGTATCACCACCTTCCATGATCCTTGGTTATTATTTGGTTTGTAAAATAATATGTCCTCATGTAGACAATAATATGCAGTAATTTTTTCATCCTGTTGGATCAGTCTTTGCCTAAAATTGTTGATTTTTGTATCCTCTGTTTGTTGTTGTGAAATTGCTTTCATGATGTTTTCCAAATCTGATTTGTTTTTTATGATAGTATATACCTTGACGATTGTTTCCTTTTCCCCTTCAAAAGTTTGCTGTTCTATGTTAATCCGGGACAATATATCTGCAGCAATATTCTGTTTTCCTGGAACATACTCCCAATTTATATGGTATTCCTGTAGTGCGAGTATCCACCTTGCCAATCTTCCATGGTTAATTTTGCAATTTTTTAGGAAAGATATTGACTTATGATCGCTCCTCACAGTTATCGGGTATCCAAGAATATAGGTTCTGAATTTTCCACAAGCGAATACAACGCTTAATAAATCCTTTTCCGTTACACTATAATTGCGTTCACATCCATTAAGTATTCTGCTTGCAAAACTCACCACCTGATGGTTTCCCTCACTATCTTCTTGATATAATACAGATCCTAAACTTATATCACTGGCATCGCAGTTCATAAAGAAAGGTTGGTCGAAATTAGGATGTTTTAATATAACTGAACTTAGGAAATTATGCTTGATCATTTGGAGTAAGTTGTCTTGTTCCTGTCCCCATGACCATTTGTTTTTAGAGGATAATTGTGGAGAAAACTTCGCTGTCATTTCAGAATAATTTCTCTGAAACTTCCTATAGTAATTGCAAAGTCCCAGAAATGATTGAAGTTGCTTTTTATTTTTAGGACTTGGGAACTTCTGGATTGCTTCTATCTTTTCATTGGACGGTGTTATTCCTTGTCTTGTTAAGTTAAAACCCAGGAACTGGACTTCACTGGCGATAAGTTTGGATTTTTGAAGCTTTAGGGTAATGTTATTGTCTGATAATTTTTGTAATACTTGCCCTACTCTGTCACAATGGTCTTCCCAATTCACTGAAGTAATCAACAAGTCATCAACATAGACTGTGGTAAATGGAATAGTATCTGGACCCAATACCTGGTCCATACATCTTACGAATACAGCTACTGAGTTTACCAGTCCAAACGGTAGTCGCTTGAACTGGTAGTTCCTCCCTTCAAAAATAAAGGCGACGTACTTTCGACTATCTGGGTGTAACTCCACCTGCCAATACCCACAAACAGTATCCCAGGTGCTGATAAATTGTATGCCATTAAATTTTTTCAATATCTCCTCAATCTCTCCGGGAGATGTTCTGTCATTAACTATGATCTTATTGATCTCTCTAGCGTCCAAACAGAGTCGTACTTTGCCATCTTTCTTGGGAACGGCTATTAACGGACTAGTATATGGGGAACAGCTATACTCAATAATATCTTCTGCTATCATTTTGTCTAGTTCAGTCCTCACTGCTTCTTTTAATGCATAAGCAACGGGATATGATTTCTTATTAAAATTTACAGGCTCCTTGAATTGTAGTGTAAATTGATAATTTTTTACTTTGCCAGGTACATCAGAGAAAACATAGTGGTATTTATTATATATTGATATTAACTTTTCTATTTGTTGTGTAGTTAAATTACATTCATTTTGTTCAGACCGAAATTGTCGGATCTCTTCTAATTTTTCCAACCATAAACTGTCTTCACTCCCAAAGTATTCCCTTCTTATATTCCATGAATCATCTTGATTATTATTGAATTTTCTTATACTATTGCATGAAGGTACATTTTTATTTCTACTAATTTTGCTGTCCATTCTATATTATCAATTTTTAACGACACTATGGCCTGTCTCATGCCAATTATTGCTGAGTATTTTCTCAAAATATCACAGCCTATTAGTAGATTAAATGGTAGATTACTAGCTATTAGAAAAATCATAGGTATAGCTACATTTCCGCTGGTCACTGCTAATGATACCTGTTTTCTTATTGACTTGTTTTGCCTTCCGGTGGCTCTAATTAAAATTATATTCTGGATTGGTAGAGTCGGTAAGATGATCTTACTACATTTTTGAATTTTGTGATATTCGTTGTTATCGATTAACGACACGTTTGCGCCCGTATCCATCATGAATCTTGTGTCTAGTCCATTCACTTGGGCGATAATATAGGCAATCTCATTATTCGAACTATTGTGCGCTATCGTATCTTCGTTTAGCAGTTCTTCTCTCACATTTTTTAAGAAGTGATTGTGCACTATCGTTATTGTATAGTCAGTCGTTTTGTCTCGTCCTAGTAAGTACCCAAATTGTCGGTTCAGTGATGGGACCTGTTGATTTTTCACTGCCGCGGTCCGTTTAAAACAGGGCTGATCCCCTCAGTCCTGTTGTCTGGTTGACCGGGTCTGTATCTATTCTGTAACTCTTGTACTTCAATGGCGTTATTATCGAACGTCACTGAGTTTCTGTTATTTCTGTCATAGTCGCAGCTCCTACTTCGTCTATGTTCATCCCGGTAGCGCTGGTTATTCTCCTCCTGAAAACTTCTTTCACGGTTCCCATTATAATTCGTTCGTCCCTGGTACGAACGTCTTCCCACACCTCTATCGTCAGTGCTCACATAATTCACATGTCTTCGATATGTTTGGTTTTGGTTGTTATAATTGCCATTATTATTCTGTCTGTATCGGTTATCGTAATTGTTGTTATAACCTCGGTTGTTCTGGTAATGGTTGTCTCTATCATTGGCACGCTGGTATCCATTATTATTATTCGTAGGAGGGCTACGGTAATAGTGGTTGTTGTTATTGTTGTTATTATTTGCCGCATTATTTCGTGGATAGTTGTTATTGTTATTGTTGTTGTTATTTGCCGCATTATTTTATGGATAGTTGTTATTGTTATTGTTGTTTTGGTAACTACGTTGATAGTGGTTACCGTTGTTGTAGTAATTATTATTTGGTCTTTGCCCGTTGTTTTCATATCGGGCGTCGCGGCGACCGTTATTTCTGTCCATTTCATCGCTCCTTCGTCTGTATTGGAGGAAGCTCTTCTCCTGTTCCATTTCCGCTAATAATGTTGACATCTCCTCAATAGTTTGTATACGTCCGTTTATTCGGCCTCTCGTAATTTCTCCACCATAGTGATAAGCTAATAGCCTCACTAAACATTCGGTAGGAATTGCAGGCTCTAAATGTCTGGCTATGTTTATCTTACTAAGAAAATATGCGGTCGGAGTTTGTTTGCCGTGTAGATCATATCGGCCCAATCCTATATCACTCCTTATCATATGTTGTGTGGCATCAGACCAGTACTTGGATTTAAATTGTTTTTTGAAATCTTGAAAATTTTGTATATTCGGCCGCATCGCCGTCCACCAATTGTCATAGACTTTTCTGAACATTTCGTCCAGCATACTCCTAATTACAACCCATCTGTCTTCTCCGGTTTTGGCTATTTTTTCTTCTACCCGTTCTAGGAATAGCATGGAGTTTCTTCTATAATTCTGGAAGTCGATAACTTCTCGGTTTTCCTCACGTGTGGTATGGGCACCGTTACATTGTCTGTTTTTTAGAGAGTTAATTTCATCTCTGTGGGCAGTTGTTTGGTCTTGTACTCGATTAAGACTAGTACCCATGCTTTCTAATCTTTCTCCCATCACTGCTTGGTTGGTTCGTATATTTTCTATTCGTCCATTCGTTTCTTCCCGGACGCTCAGTATCTCTTGGTTCATCCGCTCGCACTTTTCCTTGGTCTCGGATTCTACCCTTTTAATTTCAGCCACCGGTTCTTCTAGCTTCTTGTCCCATTCTTCCTGCAATTGCCGGTTATTAATTTCCATCTTGTTATTCCACTCTTCTTTTAATGACTCCTTGTGTTCATCCAATTTTTTCATGGTCTCTTGGTAATTTCCCTTCAATTCTTCCCTCAATGCTTTATTATTTGCGTTTATTTTCTCCTCCATTTTCTTGCTATTCTCCTTCAATTCTCGGCTCAATTCCTCCTTTGTCTGTTTATTATCACTCTTTATTTCCTCCATCTTCTTACTCAAATCTTCCTTCAATATTACTAAGTTCTTATTACTGTTCTCACTTAATTCTTCCATTTTCTTATTACTCTCCTCCATAGACTGTTTATTGTCCTTCATTTCGTCCGTTAGTTTCTTACCAGTTTCCTGCATTAATTCCATCATACGTTTAATCATTTCTTGCGTCTTCTCGCTTTCTGTTTGTGTGGGTTCTTCTGGTTGTTTCTCCTGATCCTTCCTTATTATAGTTTCTACTTCCTCAACCGGTGTTGCTTCCTTGTCTTCCATGTTTAATTCGCCTACTTTCTCGGTTTCGGCCGCTCGTTTGCACGATGTTTCTCGCTTCCTCATTTTCGTTTATTTTTGTTTGTTTATTTATAAATTTTTTTTAATTTATTGCCTCACACGTTGGTTCGCCAATTTGTAACGATAATAAATTAATGAGATGAGGTCTCGCGCGAGTTACCAATGTAACAATTTATGTTGAGAGACGAGTTCTTATGCTCCACGTAGTATGCGTCAATTTGTAACAAATTTAAGATATATGTGTAAAATTATATTAAACCATACCGTTGTGTTCGTGAATTTGTAACAACCAATAATAGATATGTTGAACGGTAAATTATTTCGTATTCTGCCGCTCACTCCCACTATGCGTGCAGTTCCAATGACGTCACTCAGAGTTGCCAACAGTTGCTCCGTCCGCTGTGCTATGTTAAACATAAATCTTAAACAGTAATAATAACGCAAATATAACACCAAACAGATTTCTTCCTTGTAACGACCTTTATTCAATGAAGCACTGATTAATTACTTCTCATTTTTCTTTACTGTAATTACAATTATGACAAAATTATGCGTCTTCTTTTATCAGTTGATACAGTAGGTAAAAATATTGTTCTGTAGTCGGCCAGGCCAAAAGAATGATGCAGTTTATTATTTCTATTAAAATAAATTATCTCAGGGCGTATCTGGTTCGGGGATTACGGTTACACAAATAATACTATTCTTAAAATCAAAATACAAATTTCACAATATAAGGATATTACAAGGTTTTGGTGTTTAAAGTGCAAACTGGCAGTCGTGTATTGGTTACTTATTATTAGAGGTTATGACCAGTTTAGGTGCTTATTAGTTATCGTTAAAGTTTTTATGGTGTTCAAAAAAGGTGTAAAACTCAATCGGTGTTATCTTTTGAGTGTTCTTCAGTGTTGGTGTAGTATAGTGTCTGTAGTTTTATTTTGTTTAATTCCTAGATATTCGTGTACACAAATGTTGGTTTTGACACATAAGATAATAAATTGTTCAAATTCACCAGATCCTCTTCTTTCTTCTTCCTGGACGAAGATAGGATCCAAGTCTTCTTCGCTTCTTCTCCCTGGATCTCAATTCTTCTGTATTAAATTCTGGATGTTCCTTTCTTTATTATAATATCTTGTATTGAGTATATCAGCTCGTTTACAAAGTCTGTTTTGTGTTTTCACTGTTTAAAATATAATTGTATGAGACGTTTTATTAACGCGTCTGTCTTTAATGACCGTTGTTAAAGAAGTCCTATTTTATTTATCTGAAATTTTTGGTTGCTAAGGTAAAACTTGAAATCTGGTTGGTTTACAAATTCATTATTTCAATGTCTGAATTTAGTCAAAACTTTTAAATTAGTATAACTTTTCTTTACTGATTGGGAATTTAAAACTGCTAGCATCATTATTTTGGTCTTAACATTTGTGACATATGGACACCAAACATGCCTATTTTTACTTAAGAAATACTGATGTTACATTTTTGCTATTTGACTTTTTCTTAAATAACTTAACACTGATTACTTCGATTCCAGATTTGTTGTGTATACCATTAACTATAAATCTATCCATATTTCAACATTGGTTTTACAAAATTCTAACAGTATTTCCTAAAATTTACAAAATTTGGTTTTACATGGCTTTATACAGTTTGCCATCCACAAAAACATTTGCTAATTCATTTATGTGTTCAAAAAGTGTGATTACCATTATAGAACTACTGTCTGTTTTGTTAGTTTTACTATTTCTTATTAATTTATAATGGTTTGTTACTTTACTGGCTATTCTGATAATATTTTATTTATTTTAACATTGGCCTATGTCATGGTGATTCCTTCAACACCATGTTACATATTGTTTTATTATTTAGCCTGTTGGCTTGAACCCTTATATTTAATTATAATCATTATATTGGATGTTAACCCATGAGATTTAAAAATACTCATCATCCTCTCATAATGTGAATACTTTAACAAAATTACAAACAGATTGACTTAAATATTATGCCCTCATGGCTGAGATTCTGATAAACATTAAACAGATAAACTAAATTCCATAAAACACAAAAACTGTTTATCATCTAATAACATTAATTCTTTTCTTTTTTTCATAATTATTTTATAGTTGGTCAACCATACTATATCAGTATTGGCCTCTTTCTTTGTGTGTTTGGTACCATGTTCTAATTTTACAAATTCCATTTGGCCCATTGTTTTAAGACCTTCTGGTTAATCACATGGTTTTAGCATCTTCATTGCACTCTAATAACATCATTACGTTAACAACAACAAAAACAATTTACAATCATATCAACTTAATGTCATGCCCACATGGCTATGACTGTAATGAACATTGAACAGATAAGCTAACTTTCATTAAACCCTAACAACTGTTTAACACATAATAATATCTCTCCTCAATCCATTTTGCTCTGTTATTTAATTAATTATTCGAAGTCAATTTCACATTTTTCATATAATAATAATGTGAATAGGTTATTATTCATTATTCTCTTGACAACATTATGTCCACTATTAATTACAATTAGTTGCATGTTCCATGTATCTATAATAATTGTTTTGTTATATTATTTCATTATATCATTCAAATTAATAATTTACTAATATTTCGTTTTACATTGTATTGTATGTTTGGGCCTATTATCCCTCAATTTGTATTTTGATTATTTTTACATTTTGATACATTCAATAAAACCATTTGTTTACTTATAGTATTGGTACATAAGCTGTCTGTCTTTATAAGTATTATTCTTGTCATTATTTGAAATTCATGTCATCATTGGGGTATTTTGCATCACTTTGCCTAAATATTAATTAGGGTACGGTCAGTTGTAGTACAAGTCAGTCTAAAGTAGTTATTCGTTCATCTTCACTATCATTTTGAAAGATATTTTTCTTCTTGTTTAGTTTCTTATCCATGGTCTTCATTAAATCTGGTACGATATCAAGCTATGCCAAATGTAATGTTACAATATATAAACATATCGATACTACGCCGTTTGCGTTTATCGACGGTTTCTGTTATTGGAATCACAATTAGTTAATACTTCTTTCCATACAACAATTCTTGTATGGCGAGAATTTTCTGGTGGTAAAAGATCTTTTAAGCCACTTCGCCTTTTGACTCTGGAAAATGCTACATACAACATGCCGTGCATAAACACCGGAATTGATAAGTGAATTCCCACCACTTCAAATGTTTGACCTTGAGCCTTGTGAATAGTAATAGCAAAAGCTGCTCTGACAGGAAATTGATGCCTTTGCATAGTGCACCCAAGCTGACTTTTGCTGGAATTTATTGTAATCCTTGGAATATGAACTTCTCGGCCTGAATATTCACCCGTGATAATCTTGGCTTTAATAATGTTATTACATAATTCAGTCACGACCAATCTCGTTCCATTGCACAGCCCTTCAGAGACGTCCAAGTTTCGTAAAAGCATTATTATTGTATTTTTTTAAAGCTTTAATTCGTGTGGTGGTAAGTCAGCCATCTCAACAGAATTTAGAAATTCAGAAGTGAATTGAAGAGCTCCTTCTGGTTGATTTTTAACAGAATCGTAGCTTTTATATACTTTATAATATTCTCCAGGAAGCTTTTTAATAATTTCGTCGTTAATTTTATTTACGTCTTTATTCAAATGCGCTAATATAGCTCTGTCTTTCATATCTTCGTATCTGTTGTTTGCCAAACAATCACCAAATACTTCATCAATAAGATTCCCGTTAGACAGAATATGACTACCACTTACCTCAGAGAATGCAAAAAACACAACAGCGTATACAGAACACTTAATAGTTTAGATTATGTATATCAGATAGGTTGTACAAAAATCGTTGCGCAGAAACCCACAACTTTATGTCTCAACTCTTAGTTTTATTTACAGTCATAGGAACATCTGTTTATATTATTTATAAACATCGATACTGCGCCGTTTAGGCCGCAGGTTAAAGACCTATAAAGACCCTACGGTATCGTTAAGAGCCGTTTCAAGGACATACATAGATTAGATTGTATGTCTCAACTCTTAGTTTGTTTATTTACATTCATAAAAACAGCTATTTATATTTAAATATCACTATAATATTGACGACTCGGAACACTAAGTTTTTTATAAGTAAAAACGTGAAGTTTTACCTTACAGCCTAAACCGGCTTTCACCTATAGAAGGCTTCATCAGAGGCTGTCGTTAGTAGCGCTGTTCGTCTTGTTGTTGGCGACGAGATAGTGTTTCAAAAGATCGAAGCTGTGTGTGTGTGGTGAGATGTGTTCGAATAATGCGTGCGATTTGAATTGTTTCTGTTCGTTTAGGATGTCGTTTTTATTTGTTTTTGTGTGTTTGTATATTTCTAATTGTTCTAGAGTGTCTAGTTTTCGGCCTTTTGTGTGTACGTGTAGTATGTTCATGTTATTTTCGATGTTTTTATATGTGTGGTTTGCTTCAATGAGGTGGTTTGCGAAGGTAGATTCTGTAGTGGTGTGGAGTGATTTTGTGTGTTCAATGTATCTCTGTTTGAAGCTACGTCCTGTCTGGCCTATGTAGAATTTATTGCAATTTGAACAATTTAGTTTATATACACCGGGTAGATCGAATTTGTTTTGTGCTTTGGGCATGCGTTTTGATAGTGTGTGTTCTGTTTTGTTAGTAGTTTTGTAAGCGATTCTGTATCCTGCTTTTTTGAATTTGTGGGCAATTTTTTCTGTTTGTTTGTTGATGTATGTTAGTGTTATGAATTTGTTGTTTTCTGTCTTTGTCTGTTGTTTGTTTTGTGTTTTGTGTAGGAGTTTACTGACTATTGTTCTGTCATAACCGTTAGATTCTGCTAGATATTTTATCGTGTTTAGTTCGTCTTTGTAGTCTCTCTCATCTAAGGGGATGTTGTTAAGTCTATGTATCATGGTTCTAAAAGCAGCTAGTTTGTGTTGTATTGGGTGATTGGAGGTGTTGTGTATTATGTGTCAGTTGTAGTTGGTTTTCTGTATATACTGAATTTGTGCCTGTGTTCTAGTTTTGTGATGGAGAGGTCTAAGAAGTTTATGGTATTGTTGTGTTCATATTCGGCAGTGAAGGTTATGTTTTTATGTATTTTGTTTATGTGCGTTAGTAACTGTTCACATTGTCTTTTGTTTCCCCTGTATAGTATTAGAATGTCATCAACGTATCTGTGCCAATATAGTATTTTATGTGAGTGTCTGTCATTGTTTGTGAGTATTTTTGTTTTTTCTAAGTGTTGGAGGAAGACTTCTGCTAGAATGCTGGATATGGGGGAGCCCATGGGTAGGCCATCGTTCTGTGTGTAGTATTTATTGTTATAAGTAAAGTAGTTTTGTTTTGTGATAATGTTCAGAGTTTCTGTTATTTCATTGATAAGTTCGTTTGGTGTGTTGTTCTGTTTGAGTTTGTTTTGTAGGATGGTGATTGTTTCAGAGATGGGGATGTTTGTGTACAGGTTTTTAATGTCAAAGGAGGCTAATGTGGCGTTATGGGGGATGTGTATGTCTTTTATTTTTGTTACTAGGTCAGTGTTGTTTTTTACTGCAATGTTGTTGTCTATTTGTGTGTGTTGTCTAATAATTTTGTCTAGATATTTTGCCAGTTTGTGTGTAGGGGCATTACGGTAGTTGATAATGGGGCGGATCGGAATGTCTTCTTTATGGATTTTGGACAAACAGATATAATTCCCTCGCACAAATTCTACCCACGTACAGTAAACCTCACGAACGTCACACTCACAAAAAACGAACAAACACTCCTTGATAAAGGCCTAAAACATAACATACATTACAAACATAACAACCAAACACTAACAAAGCTCATAATTGACACAGAAACAAATATACAAAACACAGCACCAGAACATCAAGACACATTAAGACATAATATAAACAACACAATAGGAGTACATAAGACACCAGACAACAACAACCACAACTCAGAAATACACACAGCCATCAAACTGAGGGAAAAGGCACACAAACACAACATCACATTTGTAAAAGCTGACAAAGGCAACACGACTGTAATTATCCCCACAGACAACCTACACAAAAAAGTACAAGACTTCATAGAACAGAACAACATCACAGAACTAAAACACGACCCCACCGACAGATACCAAAACTCAGTAAAACAAGTAGTCAACAAAGCCAAACACATTATGACACATAAACAAAAGCCCTACATGAAACAAATCCGACCATCAGCACCTACACTCCAAGCGCTTCCCAAAATCCATAAAGAAGACATTCCGATCCGCCCCATTATCAACTACCGTAATGCCCCTGCACACAAACTGGCAAAATATCTAGACAAAATTATTAGACAACACACACAAATAGACAACAACATTGCAGTAAAAAACAACACTGACCTAGTAACAAAAATAAAAGACATACACATCCCCCATAACGCCACATTAGCCTCCTTTGACATTAAAAACCTGTACACAAACATCCCTATCTCTGAAACAATCACCATCCTACAAAACAAACTCAAACAGAACAACACACCAAACGAACTTATCAATGAAATAACAGAAACTCTGAACATTATCACAAAACAAAACTACTTTACTTATAACAATAAATACTACACACAGAACGATGACCTACCCATGGGCTCCCCCATATCCAGCATTCTAGCAGAAGTCTTCCTCCAACACTTAGAAAAAACAAAAATACTCACAAACAATGACAGACGCTCACATAAAATACTATATTGGCACAGATACGTTGATGACATTCTAATACTATACAGGGGAAACAAAAGACAATGTGAACAGTTACTAACGCACATAAACAAAATACATAAAAACATAACCTTCACTGCCAAATATGAACACAACAATACCATAAACTTCCTTAGACCTCTCCATCACAAAACTAAAACACAGGCACAAATTCAGTATATACAGAAAACCAACTACAACTGACACATAATACACAACACCTCCAATCACCCAATACAACACAAACTAGCTGCTTTTAGAACCATGATACATAGACTTAACAACATCCCCTTAGATGAGAGAGACTACAAAGACGAACTAAACACGATAAAATATCTAGCAGAATCTAACGGTTATGACAGAACAATAGTCAGTAAACTCCTACACAAAACACAAAACAAACAACAGACAAAGACAGAAAACAACAAATTCATAACACTAACATACATCAACAAACAAACAGAAAAAATTGCCCACAAATTCAAAAAAGCAGGATACAGAATCGCTTACAAAACTACTAACAAAACAGAACACACACTATCAAAACGCATGCCCAAAGCACAAAACAAATTCGATCTACCCGGTGTATATAAACTAAATTGTTCAAATTGCAATAAATTCTACATAGGCCAGACAGGACGTAGCTTCAAACAGAGATACATTGAACACACAAAAGCACTCCACACCACTACAGAATCTACCTTCGCAAACCACCTCATTGAAGCAAACCACACATATAAAAACATCGACAATAACATGAGCATACTACACGTACACACAAAAGGCCGAAAACTAGACACTCTAGAACAATTAGAAATATACAAACACACAAAAACAAATAAAAACGACATCCTAAACGAACAGAAACAATTCAAATCGCACGCATTATTCGAACACATCTCACCACACACACACAGCTTCGATCTTTCGAAACACTATCTCGTCGTCAACAACAAGACGAACAGCGCTACTAACGACAGCCTTTGATGAAGCCTTCTATAGGTGAAAGCCGGTTTAGGCTGTAAGGTAAAACTTCACGTTTTTACTTATAAAAAACTTAGTGTTCCGAGTCGTCAATATTATAGTGATATTTAGTTAATTAACGGACACGTCATGGACAACGAAATCCAAGTATTTATATTTATTTATAAACATCGATACTGGGATTGTATGTCTCAACTCTTTGCTTATTTACATTCATTGCAACAGCTATTTTATATTATTTATAAACATCGATAAGATCTATTCTTTATGAACAGAATTAAAATTAACGTTTTAATTTCAAATAAAAAAAATTTTTTTTAAATATTATTTTCTGGGCGACAGAGTTATAACAATAGCAATTGTTGTGTGAATATTTAAACATACATGAATTAAAATGTATACTTAAAAGACCCTACGGTTTAGGCCTTAGGCGATTTTTGCGGAAAATGAGACCTAGCCCAATCGATTTGTAGTGTCAAAATACGCTTAAGTACCAAATTTTGAGAAAATCGTTCGAGCCGTTTCCGAGAAAATAAGGACATAGGGGAACGTGGGGCAGGACGGGGTACTTAATGTTTGAACACAAATATTTTATAATAAATGTTTCAAAATTTTCTGTTTTAAATATAAATACTTTTATTATTACATTAAGTACAAGAAATTATCATTACATTTTAATTTGGTAAAAACACATTCTATATATCTTAGATTAAACAAATACATGTCATTTGTCCCGTTTTGCCCCGCTGGTGGGGCACAATGGGGTACCTTCCTTTTTATAAAATTCTGTCATGAAATACAAAAAGCATTATTGTCAAAAAACAAAAATCTATATTTCTTAAATGAACTTCATGTTTCACAAAGAGCACAAATGTGTGTGACATCCTCGTCTTCACTTTCGATTCCTGCGCAAGAGTTGTGAGCCCATTTTAGGCAAGAAACACATCTAATCCAACCTTCTTCAGAAAAATCATGACAGTAGAGACACTCATCTTCGCTATCGACTTCTTCATTAGATGACTGAGGAGTTACGAAAACAGTTGGTTTGTTAAGGTTATAGTTTTTGTCATTTTTAGGTGATATGTTTCTCTGTTTATCTGGATATTTTTTCAGAGCTTTTTTAGAAAGTAAAAGGCGTCTTTTCACTGGTTTCTTGACCCCACTTTTATTTTTTTCAGCACTCTGTAGCTTATTTTTATATGGTGATGATGTTAAGATAGTACTTTTACCACGATTTTTTGAAACACGTTTATTTTCCTGAGAAATTTTTGGTATGGGTAAAATGTTTTCCGGGGTGGCACATTTGAAATTAGGCCTACTACAGCTCGGCATATTAAGTTTTTCAGGACTACTCAGAGATGGTGAGGTCAGGTCTGCCTGTATATTTAAAACTGTAGCCTCATTAGCAATGTCAGTAGGGAGCTGGATGTCTGTAGTTACCGAAGGCAAAAAATCTGCATCATTAAAAACATTCATATCAACAGGCCATATGCCTGTTTTCCGGAACCCGTTCACGGCTGTCATCATTGTTGATGCTTGAACATAGGCGGTACCAAACAGAGAAGCGATCTGGAATAATGTCACCACTTTTCCTGGATTGCATCTAAGCCATTTACGGACTTCCTCCTCATAGTATTTACTTAAGGGCTTCATAAATGCAACGTCAAGGGGTTGGAGTCTATGGGAACAGTGGGGAGGGAAACACAAGAGAATCACTCCATTTGCACGAGCCATATCAACTAGTGCTAAACTTTTCGTGTGTGTTGAATGCCCATCCAAGAGTAGTAGCATTGGTTTCTCTTTTTTTGCTCCTGTAAAAGATATGAACTTTTCAAACCAAACTAAAAAAAGTTCTTTGGTCATCCATCCTGTTTCATGGACCTGTGAAGTCGAACTTGGGGAAGTCCGGTCTCAAATTCCTGCTGCATCCGTTTTCTAGGAAAAATTAGCATTGGAGCGATGTAGGTTCCAGCAGCTGAAAAGCATATTTCAGCTGTAACAGTTTGACCCCTCTCGGCTGATGTGACTGTGCCAACCTGTCTACGGCCTCTTTTTGCTATTATCTTCGAATGCCCTTTAGGGTTTACAGTTAGACCTGTTTCATCACAGTTATAAATCCTGTCTGGTGTAAGCTGGTAAGTATCAACTACGTAGGATAGATAGCTGAAGAACTGTTTTACAGCAACCTTATTGAAGCCCATCGCACGAGCTGCAGACGTAGCCTCAGGTCTTCTTATGCTTAAATTAGGGTGGCGAGTTAAAAATCCTCTTGCCCAGTCTACACCAGCTTTTCCATTCTCACCAAATGGATGATTCAATTTATTTCGCTCTGCTAGCTGGAAAGCAAGGTCACGAAGTTCATTGATAGTAAGACCGAAGAGTTGAGCCTCCATTTTAGTTAAATAATCCACAAGCTCGGATTCTTGTGCTTCATTAAAAACACAAGTGAAACGTCCCATAGATTTCTTCACAGAATGCTCTGGATCATCTCTTTTTTTCTTAACGTGGCGCTCTAAAGTTGTTTGTGGCACTTTGAACTGAAGAGCTGCCTTTTTGTATCCCATTGAGCCATTTATTACTGCTTGAACAGCTTCTTGCATGGAAACTGCCGACCACTCTTGCCTCTGCGTCTTTCTTTTGTAATCTCTCACCATTCTACAAACACAAACAACGCGAAAAACCAATTAGCCTACATTTTATTAATGAAACACCTATGGAAAATACGTGGGGCAGAATGGGGTACTACCCCGTTGTGCCCCACCCCGTTCTGCCCCACAGTTACATTTTTAGGTTATAGCGTTGTGACAGGATAAAGTTTTCACGAAGCTTAACGAAAACATCAGGATTAGAAGTGTATGAAACATGTTATAATACAGTATACACGGAAATAAATTCTAATTAACTCACTCTTACTTACATGAGCTAGAAGAAGTGCGCGATATTGTAGAAACACAAGCAAATATGGTGCAGCACCTTAATCATACACAAAGACAGCAACAATGGCTGCTAATCTCTGTGTGGTAATAGGTAATACTATACTGACGTAGTTATGAGAAATTCCAACAGATTGCACACCGTCTGTAAAAAATAAAGGCTGTACCCCGTTCTGCCCCACTACCCCGTTATGCCCCATATTCCCCTACATACAAAGATTGCTCGCTTAATAGTATAAGATTGTATAACGTGTATAAATAGTACCACATTCGTGCCTACAATCAAAGTACTGTAGTCTACCAATTTTTGATCTTGCACTCTCTCTTTTATACTTATAAAAATACAGTGAATACCAGTTAAATATTGCATTGGCTACTGTTAATTCCGATACACTACGTGACTCGCGTCAATGAACGACACTGAACAGCTAGCAGACAACACAGACGTCAACGAATGGCTGGCAGCTGACATTGAAGACCATCAACTTTTGACTGACGAAGAAATCGTATCTTTGATACAACAAACACATTGACGATTCCGATGAAAATGAAGAAGCAGATGATCCTGTGCCACAGATGTCACACGCCGAAGCAGCGAGAGCTTTTGAACTACCTTTAGCCGATGTAGGCTATGTAGAGCAGCACGCCAATGCTACACCGGCAGACGCTTATTTTTGAGGCGCTGCCGGAACATCGCGGCGTCTGCTGGATTTACAGCTTTGCATCAGAGAAAAATTACTGATTTTGTGCAACACCTTAAGTAGTGTCTAGTTATGTAGTGTGTATTTATTGTAGTTTTTTGTGTTTTATACACTTTTACTGGCACTAAACTGTAAATACCAATATGTTTTTCCATTCATTTTACAGACGCTAATTTGTTGATAACGTAATTCAAAACTTTATTTTTACCATATATTAAAACAATCTAAAGTAGCCTACTTAGTTTTAATAAAAACTTCACTAAAAATGCATTAGTGTGTATTTATCTAAGCTTTTTATGTACAAATTATATTGATATGTTCCAGATATTTTGTCGTAATTTTAATTTCTTTGTCCAATTTTTAGACCCTTTTTTCAAACGACCGGTTCGGATTAAGCGGATTTTCGGACCTGCGGGGTTCCACTGTATTATAATATGTAATTTCTTAATTTTGACTTAACAAATATTCTTAAGACGTTTGCTGGACGTGCTTTCATACAAAAATCTACACATCTGCATTTATGAAGTACTTTGTTCACTGGATGAGCCTTCATTTTTGCTCTTTTGTTCCCTTTTAATTGTGAAGGGGAGGCGGCCGACGATCTCCTCGCCCCGGGCGCCAAAAAGCCTAGCTACGCCACTGCTGATAAATGTGATATTATAACGCAACAATGATTACACTAATCCGAATATAGTGTTTCCTTTGAAAATTGGGATTATGACACTACTGTGTGAATTAGTAACGTGACAGCAAATGTCGCATAGTGCCGTGGAATGAGGTGTCACGACATCAGTGTCATCGTGTGAACGTGGCTTTAAGAACGATTCGCCTGTAATCGATAGTTCACTTTACTGACGAACAGTTCATTTTGGCTAGGTCGTACTGTTCGTATTTAGAACTTAGAAGGCTTGAAACTTGTAAAGATGGCTGCTGCACTTGGAGTTGCCCTTCGGCCAGCAATTTTTTCTTGCAGTAGGTTACTGCTGAAAAACAGTGGCCCCCTATATTGTGCCAGGTATGTGTTTACTTTTAAGTTATTTCAGTCTGAACACTAAAATGAAATTGTTAGTCGATTATGCATGATAGTACCACAACAAATGTTAGGTTAGGAAAATTTTGATTGGAAAATTTCAAATTAATATAATGTAGGCCTATATAATAAGTGTTATTTCTGTGTTGACCATACAGTTTGTAACTACGGTTACCGTAACTACTTTTGTATATTCCTCTCTTCTATGAAGTTTGAATTATAGACACCGTATTTACTAGTTCGGCTTTATATTAGTGTATTCATATGTATCAACACAGTAGCAAAGTATTTTGACCTCATTCATACTAAGATTTATTCATTTATAATTTAAAATTGTAAAAATAAGGAACTAGTGACGATACGTTTTTTAATAGCTTAGTGTATTCTAAAGTTTCAGGTAGCCATTATCAGTTACAATCAATAAAACTGGACATTTTTACAATCAAACAGAAACTGGACAATTCAAGTAAAGTTGGGATGTCTGTAATAGACCCTGCTGTGTATAGAATACAGCCACACCCACCTGATTATATTATTGAATATTATGTTATTTCTTTCCATGTGGAAATTAAGTAGAAGCAATAACTAGTGGTCATATTTGGTGAGCCATAGAACTGTAATCAATTCCTGCCAGTTTACGTGGTTCCCGCTAGACAAACTATACAACATGTCATTGTTATACAGAATTTTAATCATTTTTTTGTGTAGGGGGCCTAAGTGCTATTACAGATTTCTTTCAGATATGTAGGATGGGCAACCCAAAGCTATTACAGGAGGGTATTGCTTTAACTGTATGTTTAAAATATCAAAAAAAAATTAAAACAAACTATTAGATCATGTAGTAGGCGTTTATTAATTAATTACAAAGTATTTTAAGTATCAAAGCAAAGCATCTTCAGTGCCCTTTTTGTTTTGTATGTAACTAATTTCTGCTGTTGCATTGTGTGTGTGTGTGTGTGTGTGTGTGTGTGTGTGTGTGTGTGTGTGTGTGTGTGTGCGCGCGTTACTCAGTTCTCTTACAAGTAATGTACTGGAAGTCATGTATATTAATTAATCATCAGTATACAATATTAATGCTTTTAATTATTATAATATGAGTAAAGATATATGTATATTTTGTTGTGAGCCATGTTTCAAGTTCTAATTTGTGGATCCAGTGTCAAATTTGATTTGATGAAGTAATTGTGTGGGTTGGAATTGAACAGATGATTTCAATCCACACAGTTACTTCACTAGAGAAAATGAGAACATGGTTGATGAGCACAAAAATTAATATATAAAGCGTATCTTTCAGGTAAATGGAAATGTAGCTGCACTTATATAATATTAACATTGTGTGAGAGTGTGTGTGTGTGTGTGTGAGAGAGAGAGAGAGGGAGAGGGAGAGAGAAAGAGAAAGAGAGTGAGCGAGCGAGCGAGCATAAGCATGTACACGCAGTTTAAACTCACAAGCTCAGTTATAAATTGTAGGCCTAAGTACATGCAGTTACAAAAATAACGGTACTTGTGTCATATATTCCAAACATTTGTTATAGGCTACTTTGGTTTGAATATTAATATCTTATTCCTCTTCATGTACAATTTATAAGAGTACAAAAACAAGAATAATAAGAACAGTACTTTTATGTGTTACATCCCCTACCCAGTGGTATCGATCATTGATGCAGTCAATGCTAGATATTGATTCAGTAACAACATACACATGGCTGGATTAATTTGCAAAAGGTGAACCATGTACAAGAAAACACTGGACCATATTAATGTACATCCCGTACAATATGCAACACATTTGGACAAGTGTACAAATTAATGGAACCAATACCGCAATCCATTCCATAACTTTGTGCTTAAATACAGCCTCTCTTTTAGATACCATATATTGATGAAAATATTCAACAAAGTGGATTGTCTTTCAAAAAATTAAAAAATTATGATACTAAGCAAATTTTATGGCTTATGGTTAAATACTATGAACTGGAAAACATTACTCAGGAGAGAAGCCATTAGAGATTGACAGGGGTGGGTAGAGCATTCACTCAGTAGTGTAGTAGACAAATGCTAGTGAATATGATGACGTGATACGTAAGCCTACAGTTATCAACTATGATAACCTCTGTATAACGTTTTCTTCATAAGCATCGGGCAGAAAGGGAAAAAATAGCAATTGGAAACATTAATTTATTACAAATCTGTTAAACATAATAAAATAGGATAACGAGGTTTTTACATATGATATTAGTGAACCTTCTCTTCCTCTTCCTCCTACTTCTCCATCTCCTTCTTGTAGGGAGCCTCTATCAGTTGTCTCCATATATTCGTGTCCATGCACATAGCCTACATTTTCAGTAAATTTTTCCCACAGTACTGTCCCAGTCTCTCAGCGTATGACTGATATGTCATCCATGACCTTGCTTTTGGTCTCTGACCATCGGCTTTGCTAGAAGTACTGTTTTACTTTTCTTGCTTCATCTGCCCTACTTGGATGTCACAACCACTTCAATTGCCTCACCTCCAGCAGTTCCATTAGGGGCTTTACTCAGAAATTTTGTCTGATGTGATCTCTCCTTGTTTTTTTCCATTATTTGCCTGAGAAACTTAATTTCTGCTTATGTTATTCTACTTGCATGTTTGTCAACAATAGGCAACTTTCTGCTCCATACATTATTGTTGGTAGGTATACAGATTTAAATATCTGCAGTTTTGCTTTCTTACATACATCCTTTTTTCCTGTAAGGTGTTATTTGTTGTATAATATAATATACATAATTTGCTTTCCTCGCAGTTTGATATTTCTTGGTCTGTTCTCCCAACCATATCAAAAATTACACCCAAGTATTTATATTCCTCGACTTGAACCATCTGTTCACAATTTCATGTAGTTCTCAGGGACTGTTGTCCTTACTTTCCAACATGCATAACTTTCCTATTCTTGATATTCAGTTCCAAGCATTTTCTTCCAATTCTTCGTATCCGTGCTACCAGAGACACAAGAAGTTTATCCTTTGCATCTTGTATGAGCACTATATCTTCTGCATATAGCAATGCCTGGGCCAAAATTGGTCTTAACCTCCAGTATCCCATTGTGGCTTTATGTTTCATCTCTTCCATATTTTATGTATTTTAGTGAAACTTCCTGTAGAAAATAAATTTTTTCAAAGTGATTTTTTTTTTTTTAATTACGGTATAACTAGTGCCTGTCAGAAATAATCTTAAATTTTTTTACAATTTAAAGACAACTATAAAAATGCATTTGAAAGGATTTGTTTCAATTTTGTTTAGCCAGAAGCGAAATGGTGCCAAATGGTATCCAGATGCTGAGTATCTTAAGAATACAGAGTCGCCTATATTAGTTCCTGGGGCATCCAGTTGGGAAGTAGAAGCATGGGATAACCAAGTAGTACCTGTTGAGAAAAAGGTCAAAAACCTCTTGCTGAACTTTGGGCCTCAGCATCCAGCTGCTCATGGTGTACTTCGTCTTGTGTTGGAGCTCGATGGAGAGGTAATTTTCAGTGTATTATTTATTTTATATTTTAAAGTGCTTTTGTTAGTAAATATCTCTCGTGATTACTTAAATGATGTTATACCCCACCCAAAAATAAAAAAATTAACTTTATATGACAATACACAACATTTATGATTTTCGAGTAAATGGTGTTGATAACCTTATTTACTTTAGAATTGTGTAGTCAGTGAAAAATGTAGACCGAATGAGAATGAACAAAATTTTAATAGAAAATAAGTGTGAGTGAAATCATAGTTGACTAGGATTAACCATGGTCAATGTAAAATTATTGTACAAACTCTTTTCAATCATAAATTGTATTATTGTTTTATAATAAAGAACCCAATATTTCCATGGCAGTTAATTTGTAATCGTTATAGAAGAATTGGATAGATAGAGAGAGAGAGAGAGAGAGAGAGAGAGAGAGAGAATATACCTATATCAAATAGAGGATCTGGTGCAAAATGTGGAGAAAAAAAAAGTTAGGATGAGGTGGGATTTTGGAGTATCTGAGAATACTAAGTAAGAACACACTTTATTTGGGAATACTAAGTAGGAACACTTTATGTGGTTATAAAAGATATAGGATTTATTGATAAGTTGTAGGAATGGATAGAATGGAGTTTGAGTGTACACAAGAAAAATGTAGTAGGTCTAGAGAAGATCTCTGTCTACTAGGGCCAGAAGAAAATGACTGGGAAGGATACAGGGAGATCCCTATGGATAAATATCTTTCAAGAGTGAGAGGCTCTTGAGTAGTGGTTAGTACATAGTTTCCAGTTATGAGTACACAGTGTATAGGTAATGAAGTACGTTAGTACATAGTTTCCAGGCAGGGTCCTTAGGCAATCCAGGCATAAAAAGTTAGCCACAGGATACAGCTTGATAAAGTCTACTAATTAGCGTTTAAGTATGTTCTGGTTCATTTTATACATTTCTTGAGAGAAGTAATAAGTTATAAAGATCAGAACAGTACATGTTTGTTTCTGAAATACTGACATTCATACACATTCCTCTTCTCCTAACATACTTCAAATTGAACTATCAGTGTTTTGAATCATGGTAGTGTTTTGAACCATCAGGGTCTTGTTACATGCTGTATGCCTCAGAAACCTTCTTTGAGATACTTGGAAGCTTTTCTGAATTCATCAGTATCCTGGAAGCTTTTCTTGCCAATATTATGCTTTTACATGGTACTTCATATTGCCATAGTTGATGATTGTGTTGTTCTTTGTTTTCTTCTGTAATGTTCATTTCATAGTTCCTCGATTATCATTTGTCATGTTTACTCTTTAGAGTTTGTTATATTACCAATCTCATTCAGTATAATGTGCAGCCTAATAAAATTGTTTCAATTGGTTCTGTGGAATGAATGAATATGGACGTACTATGTGGACCATCTATTTATCTGTACTCAATCCTTAAATAGTTTCTTAAATGTTTTATAAAGAAAACATACTGTAAACATTGATTATCCACAACAATGTCAGCACTTCTCTGGATAAGCTACTTTTTTGTAGATAATTGAAGTTTTTTTTTAATAAATCAGCAGTCCTGTAGGAATTTCTGCATTTGCAGAGACTTTAATGCCTTGTACTGTCGGGATTGGAATTTTCTGAGTTCTTCATGTTTCCTGTTGAACTGAATGTAAGGCAGCATTCAGGAGTAAGAGGAGAGAACAGCCAGTAGAGCATGGATTATATTCATATGCTGCTGAGAATGCTACAAGTCTTGAACAAATTTTGTAAAGGGTTTTCTACTGTAACAATGAAGGGGTTTATGGACACTCGAACTGTAACAACTGATTCCACACCGCCCTTCAAAATATATTTTTGAAATATTCCATCGTCGTGCTTAATAAATGTCACCAATGATTACGAGAAATTTATTCAATTCAATACTGCTTAGAAATTATTTGAATTTATCATAAAAATTTATAAGGTCAATTGAAAATTGGTGTTGTTGAGGAAAGTTTGCGTGAGAATCAAAGACAATCAATTCCTCAATATGAGCAAGAACATGGATTATATGAAACTTTGTTTATCCATCAGGACTTCATCCATTTAATTTTCAACTAGCATAAGAACTGAAGCGAAAAACCATAATGATCCTCAGCACTACACCCGTTGTTGAGCCCAGGCCGCCAACACCACTGGTCTCTGTTCTGCCAAACAACCATAAACAGTGCCAAATATTTTGCAAGTGGGTTCTGGAGCAATTGGAACTTCACCCTAGTTTTTAACATTGAACTTATCTTTAGTGACAAAACGGGTTTTTAACCGAATGGCTTTGTTGAAATGGCATAGCTATTTTCTTATATAGTATTATTAAATTTACTTAAAGGAATAGAAGAAATATTTTAAAATGCCAATTACATTTGTTTTAAGTTAAAGTTGAAGCATATTTAAAGGAAAATTCCTGTACTTTTAGAATTTTTGTTTACCACACCAAAAAATGTGCTTGATAATAATTGGTATCTCAGTTATTTGCTTTTGGTTAATCTGTGGTCTGCTGCATTGTGCTTTTATTCATAAGCTTGTATTGTGTTTGCAGACTGTTGTACGTTCGGATCCACATATTGGGTTGCTTCATCGTGGAACAGAAAAGTTGATTGAATACAAAACATACACACAAGCTCTTCCCTATTTTGACAGGCTTGACTACGTGTCTATGATGTGCAATGAGCAGTGTTACTCTCTTGCTGTTGAGAAACTTCTGAACATTGATATTCCACTCCGCGCCAAATACATTAGAAGTAAGTCATAATAACTAGGAGCAAATGATAAAAATGATTCTGTGTCAAATGATTATGATGTGAAAAAAACAGACAGCTGAGTGGGAAGATTGAGTAATTAGTCTGAATGTGTGTAGTAGGATTGGAATGGGCGCAGATAAGTGGTACTTTAAAACACAGTCACCACTTTCTTTTCCACTTTTTGTCTCTAGCTGTGATAGCCACTTTCAGCTCCTTAATGGTCCTCCACGTCTTAAAGTATTAAGGGACTGGTGGTCATTTCCTTCAAATGAGGTCAACAATGGAAGTCTGGTTAATACTCTTGGGTCTTGGCCATAACCTCAATAAAGATGACCATCATAGCTGTAGTTATATCCGAGAAGTATGGTTTGATCTATGGCTCTATAGCCTGAAAATTATAAATTTATTTAAGTTAATTATTGATGTATAAACTTGAATACAGTGACAAGTAGAGGGAAACCAAATATGTTGTTGTACATACAGTTTTCCAATGGAGACTCACAAAATCTATAGTTTTGTGGGTATAATTTAAGAGACGATTTTTATTCATGATAGTATTATCCTTGCGGATGTAATATAACATTCTTTGTTTAAATATCAGGAGCTTGGAGGAGCAAAGGCAAATATAATAAAATTTATTTTTTTTTTTAAGCGATCCTATTTTCTGACATGTTAAGAACACGGTAATACTACTATCACATCTATATTCGCCCTTAGTATTTTGTAAATAGTATTGAAATGTATTTGAAATGTATGGACTGCATAAAACCAGCCGAAAGCTTAGTGCTGTAATATTGGATGAGCAAGGGCGAATATAGTGCACGGTGCCACACGTCTGCATGATCTTTTGCTTAGGTTCGCCCTTTCTCCACCGCGCTTAGTCATACTTATACAAGTCTATGAAAAGTTTGGTCGGTGTGAGTCGGTATTTTGATGTGATTAGTTTGTTCTTTCTTATACTGCATACGTTATTTCTTTGTTACTCCGTTAGTGTCTTATTATAATAGTACCATTACAACAGTGAGTGTGAGTGTGGTTTTTTGTAAAATGGAAAGTAAAAATACGTCAAGAAAATGGCAGAAACATACAGAAAATTGGTGATAGGTAATATTGGCGTATTTTTAAAATAATTTTTGTTTCGTTGCATCCAGGCAGTGTTTAAAACTAATAGTTGACTACCCGTGTCCACTAACATTTTAATCTCACAGTTATTTATACACACATTAACAGTAGGGCATTCTGTTTGTTGAGTCATTTGATTTGCACCTCAGTCTGTGCTAACTAATTCTTCCCATATATGTCAGCAGGAAATATGTTGCTGCTGTGTATGTTTTCAGTGGTTGAGAAGTCAGCAGTTTATCTGTTCCCTATTGAGTGGGCGATCATTTTATGTGTGTTAATCATAAATGTACATTGTTTCTATTTTTGTGTTTTAGTTTTCTTTCATTTTTTTTAAAAACATACTTTTAATAATGCATACTAATCATTATATTATTTTAATTTCAAGGAATATGTTAGATTCTACATTTTTTACACAGTAGTATGTAATTTGCTAAGAATCTGATATTAATTCATAGTGCTAACTATAGTCATTATCAACATTTCGAATTTTCATTCGATTAATTTAAATTTTAGAATAATCTTAAAATTTTGTTTTTACATTATTATTTGTAATTACTTGTATTATTATTTGATGATTTTCACTTAACCTTTAACCAAATTATTTGTAATTTTACTTATCGTTAATTATTTATAAATAAAAGTGTAAAATAATCGGAATCTATGTTCTATAATACTGAAATACATATTCGCCCTTTCTATCCTGAGAGTATTCACAAACTTTAAACACGATTTCCCAACACAATGATTTTCATATTCGCCCTTGCTCCTCCAAGCTCCTGATATGTAATTTGACTTAGCTTCTGCAAGTTTCAAAACAGATGTTACTTATATGATCTTCATATAAAGTTTTCATCACTTGCCACTGTGAAGAAAATGTTCAGAAACAGTGATGAGAACTTGCTATGTATTCAATTGTTTCTAATTTTTAAATATATATTTGTAAACCAGACTACAAAAATATTTAATAGACAATCTTTTATAAAATAAGAATGTAAAACAAGAAATTTTAAGTATAATTTAGGCTCACGTTCAATTATTAACAATTGTACAGTACTTTTCTAAATTTAAAAGTATATCTTTAATAAAACACGTCGAAAGAAGTATGTTAACAGGTTAATAATACATTATTGTAACTGTACTTTAGGTACAAATTTGCCTTTTCAAAATTCTAAACCTAATATTATTGAACAATAAAAATTAAATACAAGAAACAATACAAAATGATACATAGCATATTACATCCATTTAAAAATACACCAGCTGTTTTTAACAATAAACAAAAATTTGTAAAAAGAAATGAAAGTTCATTTTAGTCATTCTGATGGTAGTGGTTTTAGACCATTGAAATACATACTGTAACAGTACATATAATCAGCATACTTGGAACATAACATTGGACACAACAGGACAGAATAATTAAATGAGACAAAACCTATAACATTGGACACAACAGGACAGAACAATTAAATGAGACAAAACCTAACAAGGATTCAGAATGGTGTACCAAACATTAAAGTCATTTAAAGAATTAATAAATAAAGAATGAACCCACAAATAAAGAATAAAAGTAGTAATGGAAAACTTAAAACAAGGAAGAAGATATAATAAAATGTGATTAACCCAATGACCCAATAGACTAGGTCAGTGAGCAAACAAGAAGAATGAAATGAAGTAAACGACGCTAGAATAAAACTCAAAACAATAAATAACATCAGTAAGGAATAAGAGATGTCCAACACTTTATGCCAAAGATGAATAAGTGAGATGAATAAGTTATAACAAGAGAATTCCAGAGTGAAGAACAGTTAATAACAATTAAACATTGACAAACTAGTTTAGATGACTGGACAGACAAAAAATCTAATGTAAATTAATTATATAATAAATTATGATCAGGAGAGTGAAATAAAGATAGTATAAATGTAATTTAACTGTGTATTAGAAATAACACCAAGATTGCATCTTGTCTGCTATTCAGGTAACTAGTGTAAACATAGGGATATCAGATATAGACTGATAATCATCAGTAAAATTATAACCAGAATGATAAAAGATTAAAAAATGTATAACAAACAAAAGGTAGTAATTAACACTGTTAATACTGTAAAATAAGTAAATGAAAGATAAAAACAAATCATGGAATGTACCCATTGTTGTCAGCCAAAGTAGGGGGCACATAACCTAACTCAATGAGAATTGTGCACATATAATGAGAAAAATAAAGGATGAAATTGCTATTAATCCAATTTCTATTCGACTGTAATTAAACTATATGTTATAAGGACAATATTAACACCAAGATTAGCTATCATAGCATGAAATATATTGTAATAAGTGTAAAATAAAATACTGAAATGGACAGTACAAAATTTACCTAATAGACAACAAACTAACAAACCTTAGCATTACTAAATAATAGAGAAGAGAAATTGTTATCAGTAGAACCAGTGATATTTAATGTAACTAATATGATGTGAAACAATTATGGTTACCACAAAAATAAGTCATAATAATGTAAATAAAACATACTCATCAAGTGATACCAGATGCAAGAACTTTTACTGAATTCTCAGCAAATGGGAATATACTGTTATCGAACAAAAGATTGTAAAACCGTAGGATAACTATAATAAGCATTTTGTAAAAGATAATGACTCAAAATCAAGTATATAATTGAGAGTGAAGATAATTTATGTAACACCATATAGTGCATAAGCCACAGGTGAATTGAAAGATTAAAATTTCAATAAATTAACTGTATAAAAACACAAACTAAAATGACCAGAAATTGTATTGATTATCTGAGAATAAGGAGTAGCACTATTCATGAATAAACCATTATGAATAAAATAAATACAAGTAAAACTAACTATGGGATCATAGGCTTAAAGAAGCCTAGAACCTAATACTACATATATTATGCTAGAAAGTATGTCAGATAAAATCACATGTTGTAAAATTATTAGATAGATGAGACATCAATTATGAACAAAAAGTTAACATAATAAATGATGTATTATATGATTGTAAGTAGAAATTACATGATGTCTAGGTGTGCAAAACACCATGCATTTTCATGATAAAGCACATTAAATAAAGCATCAAGTAATCCAAGCAATGATGACCAGAAGTTGAAATGAGTGTTTAGGATTAAGTATGAAATGTAATCCACTCATTATATGCAACCATTAAACAAAAATAACTAAATCCAAGTCATGATGCTATAAGCCTAGTGAAGCTTGGAACCAAATCTAGTTGTAACGGTACAGAAATGGGAATTTTATTTTATATAAATCAGTAATTCAGTAGTTAACTTTCACCTGTGGGGAGCCCCAACCAGCAATGCACATACAGGTAGCCTAAACAATTGCCCAGACGTATTGTGTAACCGCCCAGCAGCAGGCTCTTTGTGAATCACAGTCTGCAGTTTGTCATCAGAGAGTGGACAGAAGTAAGCAGCATACAGTCCAGATAAAAATTACATAGTGGCCTCGGGTGTAAGATAGGCCGTAGTTAAGAGTCTGCCTATCTTTTACAGTACTAAAACTAGTATAAAAAACAGTATAACGCGCGGCCAGCCTAAAAAACTTCAAGTGACTTTCTAAGTGCGAAATGTTACGTCGGCCGACTAAATAAATAATACACGTATAATTTGAACAGTGGTGACTGACGGTCATAACATTGACGTGAATTAACCAGTGTACCAAAGGAAAAACAATTAAACGCGGAGTGAACCATAATGTTGAACAAACAGCGATTGTACAACTCACCGAGAGACACATGGAACGGTTAAGTACCATCAGTAACTAATTGGCCAAAACTTTTAAATTTCACAGATATAATGGGTAAAATACTAACAAAATTAACTAAATGACATAGAAGGGTGAGTGAGAGCGTAAGTTTGGGGTACGTACCTACAAAGTAAAATACTGGTTCATAGATTGAGTAAATTAATTAATTGTAAAATTTTTTGCATTATCTTGCTGTTGTAAGGGGATGACGCAAAGACCATTGTAGTAACTTTTTTATATCACTTTCATGTAATAAGTAATTAAGCGATTTTGTGTAAACCGTTGTTCTACAGAGAGTAAAGAGGGAAATTAATTAAAGAAAAATAAATAAGCGCCATTCATTACATAACATGTGTTAGCGTAATTATTCGTAACTCAAACAAATAATCCTTTCTGCAGCAGTTTCGTCTGTACGACTCTGGAATAAAAACCTAAGGTAAGAGTTAATTATAATTTTGTAATTAATTGTGAAGTTACACTGGCCCCGACCAGGGACGGCGAGTATAATTTGTGGTTATATTCGCCAGACCTAACCAAGCTGCAGAACGGGTTATTTGAGAGGGAGGGTGTTTTGGTAAATTATACAAACATAGTGATATATTAAAAGGATTAAGTCAATATTGGATAAGATTGAAATTCTTATGTAACATTTTATAAACTTATAAAAAATGGCGGGGAATAAGGACGATGTCAATGAAATAATGAGTGTTGACAATGGTGACGAGTCAAATGTTATGAGTAATTGTGAGATACATTCGACTCCGAGTGCGAGTCAAGATAAAATAGAAGTAAATCTAATAGATGAAACTATGGTTACAGAGGACTCTGGGGTTCAATTAACCCCAACCTCATCAAAATGTAATAGCCAATCTGATAATAGTGATGTGATATGATATTTGTGTGGCATGAATGCAATGTTGTGTGTTAAATTCGATGAACAGAATGTTAAATTCCATGAGTTAAAGGGTGATATAAATAATATTGACCAAAAATTTGATAAGCGTTTATGTGATATGAAACAACAGAGTGTTAAGTTAGAAGACAATATTAATAAACGTTTAAATGAGATGAATGAATGTTTCAATACATTTAAAGAACAAGTGATAGGATCAGTAAAGGAACAATTAAATAATTATATCATTAATGTAAACAAACAAGTGTCAGAGACAGTCAAAATACAAGTTCATGAGCAAATTCAAGAGATTAAAGATAATTTTATCAGTAATGAAGTGTTGTTAGTAAATGCCAATGAGAACGAGAGAGAGTGTGAAGACAGTTTAAATGAAGAGAGTGTACAGAGGGTAGAATTTTCCCATGATGTGGTTGTGAGTGAAGAAAATGCTTCACTAGTATTGTTGGAGGACAAAGGTTCCTCCTTAGTTTTTGTAAAAGACAAAAGGTCTTTGAGTTATTTTTGTGTATCTGGTAAAGCCAGACGTTGTAATAATGTTGTGTTGCCCTCTGTATGGAATGAGAATGTGAACTGTTGTGAGAAGTATTGCAATGAAAGTAATTATGAGAAAATTAGAGAGAAAGAAACAGAAATATTCAAGTTAAATAGAGATTATAGAGAGTTGAGAGAGAATATGAATATTAAGAGAATTATAGTAAACACTGAGTACATTGTAGTTGATGACTGTAATAATAATGTAATGGTAATAACAAAAAACACTGACGGAGACTTTACAAATAATACTGATGTCGACTTGAGTTATGTTAAGATAATTTTGGGGGGTAACCCTATAGATTATTGTTTTGGTACAATGGAAAAAATAAGTTTTTGTGGTTCTAATACAAAAAATAACCATATGTGGCGTATCAAAGAATTGAAAAGTGTTATATAAAGACCAGACTAATTTTTGACGATGGGGGCTGAAATTCACAAATGAACAATTGTAAATATTTTGTTTTACGGTTCAGAGACCTCGCAACCTTGGACATTGAAGTGTGATAAAACTGAAATAATAATGATAAAGATTTGTAAATATATTATAGTGGAATTATAGTGAAATTAATTGTGTGTGTACTGTAAAATGTTTCATGTAACCATATGTGTATTGATTGAGTTTAATAATAATATTATTTTATGTTGTCAATTAATAATAATAATGAACAGGAGGTATTAATGAAGCCTATTTTGTATTGTGTAATAAATAATAGTGTTTTAAATAATATAACTAAAGTTAAAATGCTTTTAGTAAAATGTTATTAAAGTAATTGTGGTGAATTAAAATTATATCTGATCTGAATTGGGATAACAAATGTAAGAGACAAATATATTAACTAAAAGATTTATAAAAATTGGAAAGTGCAGTACAGGTGTTAGAGGTGAGGTAATCAGAATGTTGAGACAGAGTGTTTATTAAAACAGTCTGGCATACAACTGTTTATGTAAACAGGTGTGTTGTAGTTGTATGTTGTGACTAATGCCTACAGGCATGCTGAATAGACAATAACAAAATGTGGCAGTCTGCTGAATCATTGCTATGAGCAGATTCTATTATGAAATAAAAAGAAATACCATATGTGAAGAAAGGAATGTAAATTTTTTGAATAATGTAGGTAATATTTTGTCGGATCCTTTTGAAAAATGTAATTATTAAATTATTAATTAAAACAATATGATTTAAATTAAATGAAATTGGTATCTAAATTAACTTAATTGAAAAGATAAATTTTAATAATGACTTTAAATCTATTTTGATCTGAATTTTGATTGTAATGATAAAATAAATAATTGATAAAAAACATAATGATTAAAATATTCATTTAAAATTGAAAACTGAAGGAAATTTTGTCTAAATACGATTCTGTATAATTAATGTGTCATTTTAACTGGAACTTATATGTACTATTGTATATATGTATTGTATATATCCTATATTGTTTTATTCACACTATTTTCTAGGGTTAAGAGATATTTTATAATATAAAATGAGCCAGTACGTTGTCAATGAACCAGTACGGCTAAGAGGAAACAAATCAGCTGTGGGATATGGAATGGTGGAAGGCCGTTTATTAAATTTTAATTGAATGTTTTAGAGTCAGGCGATACTGTGGTGGGTATCGGTCCGAGCTTATGGTGGTGGGATCTCGAGTAGAGAAGTCCCGTAAGGTTGGATGGGTGCTGCCACAGTAGCCAGACTAGGGGGGTAAGAACCCATGATTTTAGTAGAGTGTTCAGGGGGATTGCGGCGCCATATCCTCACTGATCCTCTCAGTTTTAGGCAATAAGAGTTTGAACGCTTCGGCTTTCAACCTCTTATTGGGGGGGGGTATTGTAACGGTACAGAAATGGGAATTTTATTTTATATAAATCAGTAATTCAGTAGTTAACTTTCACCTGTGGGGAGCCCCAACCAGCAATGCACATACAGTTAGCCTAAACAATTGCCCAGACGTATTGCGTAACCGCCCAGCAGCAGGCTCTTTGTGAATCACAGTCTGCAGTTTGTCATCAGAGAGTGGACGGAAGTAAGCAGCATACAGTGCAGATAAAAATTACATAGTGGCCTCGGGTGTAAGATAGGCCGTAGTTAAGAGTCGGCCTATCTTTTAAAGTACTAAAACTAGTATAAAAAACAGTATAACGCGCGGCCAGCCTAAAAAACTTCAAGTGACTTTCTAAGTGCGAAAAGTTACGTCGGCCGACTAAATAAATAATACACGTATAATTTGAACAGTGGTGACTGACGGTCATAACATTGACGTGAATTAACCAGTGTACCAAAGGAAAAACAATTAAACGCGGAGTGAACCATAATGTTGAACAAACAGCGATTGTACAACTCACCGAGAGACACATGGAACGGTTAAGTACCATCAGTAACTAATTGGCCAAAACTTTTAAATTTCACAGATATAATGGGTAAAATACTAACAAAATTAACTAAATGACATAGAAGGGTGAGTGAGAGCGTAAGTTTGGGGTACGTACCTACAAAGTAAAATACTGGTTCATAGATTGAGTAAATTAATTAATTGTAAAATTTTTTGCATTATCTTGCTGTTGTAAGGGGATGACGCAAAGACCATTGTAGTAACTTTTTTATATCACTTTCATGTAATAAGTAATTAAGCGATTTTGTGTAAACCGTTGTTCTACAGAGAGTAAAGAGGGAAATTAATTAAAGAAAAATAAATAAGCGCCATTCATTACATAACATGTGTTAGCGTAATTATTCGTAACTCAAACAAATAATCCTTTCTGCAGCAGTTTCGTCTGTACGACTCTGGAATAAAAACCTAAGGTAAGAGTTAATTATAATTTTGTAATTAATTGTGAAGTTACACTGTCCCCGACCAGGGACGGCGAGTATAATTTGTGGTTATATTCGCCAGACCTAACCAAGCTGCAGAACGGGTTATTTGAGAGGGAGGGTGTTTTGGTAAATTATACAAACATAGTGATATATTAAAAGGATTAAGTCAATATTGGATAAGATTGAAATTCTTATGTAACATTTTATAAACTTATAAAAAATGGCGGGGAATAAGGACGATGTCAATGAAATAATGAGTGTTGACAATGGTGACGAGTCAAATGTTATGAGTAATTGTGAGATACATTCGACTCCGAGTGCGAGTCAAGATAAAATAGAAGTAAATCTAATAGATGAAACTATGGTTACAGAGGACTCTGGGGTTCAATTAACCCCAACCTCATCAAAATGTAATAGCCAATCTGATAATAGTGATGTGATATGATATTTGTGTGGCATGAATGCAATGTTGTGTGTTAAATTCGATGAACAGAATGTTAAATTCCATGAGTTAAAGGGTGATATAAATAATATTGACCAAAAATTTGATAAGCGTTTATGTGATATGAAACAACAGAGTGTTAAGTTAGAAGACAATATTAATAAACGTTTAAATGAGATGAATGAATGTTTCAATACATTTAAAGAACAAGTGATAGGATCAGTAAAGGAACAATTAAATAATTATATCATTAATGTAAACAAACAAGTGTCAGAGACAGTCAAAATACAAGTTCATGAGGAAATTCAAGAGATTAAAGATAATTTTATCAGTAATGAAGTGTTGTTAGTAAATGCCAATGAGAACGAGAGAGAGTGTGAAGACAGTTTAAATGAAGAGAGTGTACAGAGGGTAGAATTTTCCCATGATGTGGTTGTGAGTGAAGAAAATGCTTCACTAGTATTGTTGGAGGACAAAGGTTCCTCCTTAGTTTTTGTAAAAGACAAAAGGTCTTTGAGTTATTTTTGTGTATCTGGTAAAGCCAGACGTTGTAATAATGTTGTGTTGCCCTCTGTATGGAATGAGAATGTGAACTGTTGTGAGAAGTATTGCAATGAAAGTAATTATGAGAAAATTAGAGAGAAAGAAACAGAAATATTCAAGTTAAATAGAGATTATAGAGAGTTGAGAGAGAATATGAATATTAAGAGAATTATAGTAAACACTGAGTACATTGTAGTTGATGACTGTAATAATAATGTAATGGTAATAACAAAAAACACTGACGGAGACTTTACAAATAATACTGATGTCGACTTGAGTTATGTTAAGATAATTTTGGGGGGTAACCCTATAGATTATTGTTTTGGTACAATGGAAAAAATAAGTTTTTGTGGTTCTAATACAAAAAATAACCATATGTGGCGTATCAAAGAATTGAAAAGTGTTATATAAAGACCAGACTAATTTTTGACGATGGGGGCTGAAATTCACAAATGAACAATTGTAAATATTTTGTTTTACGGTTCAGAGACCTCGCAACCTTGGACATTGAAGTGTGATAAAACTGAAATAATAATGATAAAGATTTGTAAATATATTATAGTGGAATTATAGTGAAATTAATTGTGTGTGTACTGTAAAATGTTTCATGTAACCATATGTGTATTGATTGAGTTTAATAATAATATTATTTTATGTTGTCAATTAATAATAATAATGAACAGGAGGTATTAATGAAGCCTATTTTGTATTGTGTAATAAATAATAGTGTTTTAAATAATATAACTAAAGTTAAAATGCTTTTAGTAAAATGTTATTAAAGTAATTGTGGTGAATTAAAATTATATCTGATCTGAATTGGGATAACAAATGTAAGAGACAAATATATTAACTAAAAGATTTATAAAAATTGGAAAGTGCAGTACAGGTGTTAGAGGTGAGGTAATCAGAATGTTGAGACAGAGTGTTTATTAAAACAGTCTGGCATACAACTGTTTATGTAAACAGGTGTGTTGTAGTTGTATGTTGTGACTAATGCCTACAGGCATGCTGAATAGACAATAACAAAATGTGGCAGTCTGCTGAATCATTGCTATGAGCAGATTCTATTATGAAATAAAAAGAAATACCATATGTGAAGAAAGGAATGTAAATTTTTTGAATAATGTAGGTAATATTTTGTCGGATCCTTTTGAAAAATGTAATTATTAAATTATTAATTAAAACAATATGATTTAAATTAAATGAAATTGGTATCTAAATTAACTTAATTGAAAAGATAAATTTTAATAATGACTTTAAATCTATTTTGATCTGAATTTTGATTGTAATGATAAAATAAATAATTGATAAAAAACATAATGATTAAAATATTCATTTAAAATTGAAAACTGAAGGAAATTTTGTCTAAATACGATTCTGTATAATTAATGTGTCATTTTAACTGGAACTTATATGTACTATTGTATATATGTATTGTATATATCCTATATTGTTTTATTCACACTATTTTCTAGGGTTAAGAGATATTTTATAATATAAAATGAGCCAGTACGTTGTCAATGAACCAGTACGGCTAAGAGGAAACAAATCAGCTGTGGGATATGGAATGGTGGAAGGCCGTTTATTAAATTTTAATTGAATGTTTTAGAGTCAGGCGATACTGTGGTGGGTATCGGTCCGAGCTTATGGTGGTGGGATCTCGAGTAGAGAAGTCCCGTAAGGTTGGATGGGTGCTGCCACAGTAGCCAGACTAGGGGGGTAAGAACCCATGATTTTAGTAGAGTGTTCAGGGGGATTGCGGCGCCATATCCTCACTGATCCTCTCAGTTTTAGGCAATAAGAGTTTGAACGCTTCGGCTTTCAACCTCTTATTGGGGGGGGGGGGGATTGTAACGGTACAGAAATGGGAATTTTATTTTATATAAATCAGTAATTCAGTAGTTAACTTTCACCTGTGGGGAGCCCCAACCAGCAATGCACATACAGTTAGCCTAAACAATTGCCCAGACGTATTGCGTAACCGCCCAGCAGCAGGCTCTTTGTGAATCACAGTCTGCAGTTTGTCATCAGAGAGTGGACGGAAGTAAGCAGCATACAGTGCAGATAAAAATTACATAGTGGCCTCGGGTGTAAGATAGGCCGTAGTTAAGAGTCGGCCTATCTTTTAAAGTACTAAAACTAGTATAAAAAACAGTATAACGCGCGGCCAGCCTAAAAAACTTCAAGTGACTTTCTAAGTGCGAAAAGTTACGTCGGCCGACTAAATAAATAATACACGTATAATTTGAACAGTGGTGACTGACGGTCATAACATTGACGTGAATTAACCAGTGTACCAAAGGAAAAACAATTAAACGCGGAGTGAACCATAATGTTGAACAAACAGCGATTGTACAACTCACCGAGAGACACATGGAACGGTTAAGTACCATCAGTAACTAATTGGCCAAAACTTTTAAATTTCACAGATATAATGGGTAAAATACTAACAAAATTAACTAAATGACATAGAAGGGTGAGTGAGAGCGTAAGTTTGGGGTACGTACCTACAAAGTAAAATACTGGTTCATAGATTGAGTAAATTAATTAATTGTAAAATTTTTTGCATTATCTTGCTGTTGTAAGGGGATGACGCAAAGACCATTGTAGTAACTTTTTTATATCACTTTCATGTAATAAGTAATTAAGCGATTTTGTGTAAACCGTTGTTCTACAGAGAGTAAAGAGGGAAATTAATTAAAGAAAAATAAATAAGCGCCATTCATTACATAACATGTGTTAGCGTAATTATTCGTAACTCAAACAAATAATCCTTTCTGCAGCAGTTTCGTCTGTACGACTCTGGAATAAAAACCTAAGGTAAGAGTTAATTATAATTTTGTAATTAATTGCGAAGTTACATAGTGTTGTTTTCACAATTAAGTGATTATAAGGTAACTTAATAACAGAAAAGGACTGTGTATTAGTGGAAACAATTATTAGTAAATTCAAATTGTAAATAAAATAAGCATAAGATAGATTTTAATAAGAAAAATTGTAATAGGCATAAGTTATAAAAGTGATAATTGTCAAACATGAATCGAATTATGGCTTGTGAGGTATCTAACTGACCAGAAAGAAAATTACAAAAGATTGATAAAGCTAGATTAGAGCTCACAAGTGTCACAAGAAAGTTATTTGAGTTTAAATGTATTTGTGTCAATTTCGATAAAATATTAAGCATCATTTTTGTACTCTCCACCCCAAAAACAGACGCTATTTTATAAAAGTAAATAATTTTATAAACGTGGGAGGCACGCTCAATGGAATATCCTCGGGCATTCCACCAATCAAAACGGTTATAGCAAGGCTTGGTCAAAAAAACCGACGCCAGAAAAATCATCATTATTGTACTGCCGACGAAGGAGTCGATCCGGACGCCAGAAGAGGAGAGTTAATCTAATCTGTGCGAGCGTCGAATGTAAACATTTGATCGACCTAACCAAATTTTTCTAAAAGTGTTGAACGTTTTAATTAACGAAGGAATATACTTGAGTGCCAGTGCAATAACGATTGTAAAGTGTATAATCCATTCCAATCGCGGGAATTTTAATTAAAAAGGGAGTATAGTGACATTAAATAATACTTAAGAAAATGATGACATGAAACAATAATATTTTACCACGAATAGTAATAACACAATTTAACTGAACATTGCAGAGGCATTAAACCTCATTATGGTTATTCATATTTTTTAATAATTAATAAGAATTATTTGACAATCAAAATATGAATGAAAAAATTATAAAGTTTTAAGATAGGGTTTTTTTTAAATCAGTAATAGTGAAAAGACGAGGTGACAGAAACATTTAAACATTGAACCTTGTAGTACTGAGTCGAATATTTATTATTGGAACAATTTAATAACAATTAACTAAATTAATGAGAGTTATCTTGGTACTTGATGAACGGTATTAAACCTAGAGTATACGATGATTTTATGGCGAACCTTAGAAGGACGTTTGACATTACTGTATTTCATAAATTTGTTATTTGTTCAAACCATTTAATAATGGTCAACCATATTTATGAGAGATAATAATTTACCTGTTGAATATTATCCAATCTAGCGAGTAAGATGATTGTTTTTATACACTAAAGGAACGTAGAACCTTAGTACAATTAAATTCTATGTGATGTTAAAGAATTATTCTTTTTATTTAAATTACCTGGTATTATGCAGACATGCCAGGTCTAACCTATATGTTGACGTTATAGAAAAACAAGTAGTGGGTGTAAAGTAATGTGTATGTGTTGTAAAATGTCGGGCGTTACCTCCGCGCACTTTTGTTACTTACTCTGTTGACTGGATACTCTGCAGTGATGTAGTCCTGTAACACAACTTAATACTATGCTTTTTGTGGGCGCCACTTGGAAACGTTTGTTCCAAGAAAAAAAATGTGATTGATAAACTTTTTAAATCTACGAAAAAATTTAAACAAATCAGTTTAGCTTGGAAAAATCAGTTAAGTTTAATGATTCTTTAAAAACAAACAAATCGTCTGAAGGACTAACATTCATAGACAAAAAATTATTAAATTGCAGAGAAAAAATTTTACAAGTTATTATTATTGACAATTTTTTATATATCCAATCAAGTATCGGCTAGTATAATTCAGATTTTGACTCAGTTGAAAAGCATGAGTTTAATATGTGAAAAATCTTTACTCTCAGGACGTGACTCCTTTGAACTACCAAGACATATCAATTAGATGCCTTACAAGAAAAAACTAAGTGATTTGAAGGTGTATGTGTGGCGTGTGAAGTACAACTGCGTGATAAAATGTAACCAGGTAACAAATGACTTTAATTTTGGTAACTCACGTTCCAATGGTTATTTATTCTCGCACTGGACACTCCTTGCGGGTAGTTTCTCAATCTCGCCTCTTCGGGTATACACTGAATCTATTTAAAGTCAAATTTTGCGATCATTACTTTTTCCGCACTTTCGTAAAAACGTTTGGCAGTAGAATATCGTTCAAACGCCGCCAAAAGCTCGTCAGCTGCTCCGCGTTAATTCAGAAATTATCCGCCGCAGCGCTGATTCCCATGCAGTGTTGAGGAAGGCTTTGTGTATTGTATGTTTACGTTAGGGGGAATTATTTCTCAAGTTAGTCAGTCAATGCGAACACAGCAGAATTCGTACTCTATTTAAATTTTGGTCCCTCCTGGGCCGCTGGACGTTCTGGCTGCGTGATTTCTATTAAAATTTGCCGTATCGCTGCTCTATTTCAGCGATACATTTGGCGAAGATTCTCGTTGAGGTTAAGTCAGTCGGTATGTCTATGTACGGGAAAAGCCTTCCTGCCGTGTCTTGTCGATTTCTCACCTCTTCGGTTTCGCCTTAGCTGCGTTGATCAGTGTTGTGTGAGATGCATCAGTTCTGGAGTTCAAGTTTCAAGTGTTTTTGGGTAGAATTTGGTCTCTCTTTTATACTAATTCAGGATGACTGTTTTCATCGACTTCCGGTATATTTGTGTAAAAATTCTTTCTAGAATGTTCGAGAATAAACGAAATGGAATGTCATAGAACAATTTTCACTTCCGTAGAAGCTTTTAGAACGAATTTCTTATTCTTCATACAAAGGATATTTCAAAAATTACACTGGTATTTATCAAACAGTTTTACATTAGTACTCACAATTTGTATGCCATTAATATATTTAGATTCCCTGTTTTTAACTGAATCTAGCGATACTAAATATGATTGGTTTCTAATTTAACTTAAGTCTAATAAACAATACAATATACAACCCTCACCTTGAGTTGTTGTCATTGAAAACTCATTTTTTATAACAAAAATTGTTGTGGAGTTACTAAGTTCCTTCCACAAGCTGAACATCTAATACTACTACTTTCCTACAACAAAATAAACAAATTTTAACATAGATAAAATACAAATAAATACAATTTTATATGGCCTCTGCTCATGGCCTAGGTTCTTGTCAGTTTTCTAATACAATGATTAGTCTTTTCCTTTAATATATGTATTATTTCACTACTGTACACACAGAGTTTATTATTTTGTCTATCTTTTGTGATACCTGGTTACTCTGTACATATATTATATTTATCACAAGATGACATAGCATCATTGATTGGTCTTGAGATGTCCTTTTTTTATGGCGTGACAAATCTCACTCTAATTAGTTAAATTCTTTTAGAATTGACTTTACTTTCAACTGAGTTTGTTTCTTATTAAGGTATACTGATGTATGGTACCTTTCTATCTTATTTTTGTTAGTATTATGTAAGTATTTAGCCAGATATGATTATTTTTGTACTGGATAATTGGTTCCAGCCATACATGGTATAAGTAAATATTTTGCTAACTTGACTATTACAATGTTAAAGTTGGTCAGGTATATTAGTATAGTTGCTTTATATCATATTACAGCTTTCTAATACAGTTTGGTTGCATTTTGGCAACATTAAATTCATAAATTATACAATATTAGATGCCTATTACATGTTTTTAGTTAACACTGTTTTTGGCTATTTTGACTGCTTTTTATTCATTTGACATCTTCCTTTATTTAAGATAAATTGTTCACTATTGTCTGCTTGACAATTACATATAGTTTTTATTTAAATCTGATAATAATTAATTTTTTCATGAAATCTTGGTGTATGGTCTCAAATCCAACACATTAATATTTTTTGTCATTGCAAATATACAATTTTTATTTTAACTTAAACTCTTTCTAATAATGTATTTAAGTCATTTAATACATTTATTTTATTTACATCACATAATATAATAATGGATCATGTCCATTTATTCACAAAAAATAGTTTTTAATACTCTATTCATAGTTATAAAACTTAATAATTATTGACTTCATTTTGGTGGATTCTGACATTATTTCTCTCTCTTATAGTGTCTTATGGTTTTTTGACTCTTATTCACTTTAATAATATATATGGGGTTTTGTCTTAGTCATAGTTTGGTCGTTTTTTCAAGTTGATAGAAATAATTATTATACAAAATTACACAATTTTTTGGGACTACTTGGGTTCGATACTGTTCACCTCACTTTCCTCTTATGCTAACTTACTATATAAATGATTTCCTTTTATGGAACGTTCTGTGATGTTACATATGCCTCACCGTTAAAGTTGATAATTTTGGAAAAACATATCTTTGGTTTTGATGAAATTATCATCTCTATATTAACCCTTTATTAGCTTCTTTATATCTCATTCTTTTATCTTATAATTAAATTCCTGTACTACTCCTTTAATATATTAATCCAACTCAATATTCCTATTTCGTTCTTTGTCGTATCACCTATTCCTTTCCTTTTTACCTTGATGTTATATAATTAATCTTTGATATAATTGCCTATCAATTCCCTAACTTACATAGAGGGTTGGGAGTCAGAGTGGCTCGCTATGGCATACATTCTCTGTCCCTTCCTGTCTATAACTACTGAAATCAGAGGCAACACATCCCTGTTCAGAAAATAATAATTGCACCTTTGCAACAAATAATAATAATAAAAATAATAAAAAAAAAATACAATATTCAAAGATCATAGGCTCCTACACATAAATTCCCTTTCTTAAACTCTTCTGATTAATTCACAATTATATTAATATATCGTTCTCCGCAGGTTAAAATTATCGTTTAAAATCATTCAATGTTAATAGCTATATTCATATTCATCATTACCTCCTTATGTAACACACTGTTTTCCCCTTTTTTTTTTTCATTTGTCATTTCCATTTAGTATCAAATATCTGACAGTATTTCTCCTTCTTTTCTCCTTTACTAAGTGTCCATCTCGTAATATTTATTAATAATAATCTCTCTCCTTCTCTAAGTATGGGTAAGCTGGTAAATATACGTTGACATGGCTATTGGAAATAAATCTATATTTTATATATATCTTTATGCCTTTGGTGTAAGGTGTCCTTCTCGTAATATTAATTAATAATAATCTTTCTCCTTTTCTAAGTACGGGTAAGCTGGTAAATATACGTTGACATGGCTATTGGAAATAAATCTTGCCTATGGTGGAATGTGTCCATCTCGTAATATTTATTAATAATAATAATCTCTATACAATAATATTTATATTTATTTAATAACCTCCTTTCTAATTGTGGCTAAGTTAAAAAAAATTCACGTTAACATGTTTAGTCAAGGTACCTTCTCTATGATGAAGTATTTGACTTTGGTTTTTGGTCATGGTACTTGGTCACTGATTGAGTATTCGACTTGCGATTTTTTTTTTAATCATGGTACTTTTTTAATGAAGTCTGGTTATACGTACCTTTTACCTTGTTCCTAATTGTGTCAGTTACCTCGTAGGTATTGTTTTTATTGTCTCTGGTTATCGTGAAAGGCCCTGTATATAAGAGTAGCAATTTCCTCGTTATGCCTTGTATAGCACTGGGCAATTCTCTATTTTTAACTAACACCTTTTCACCTACCTCATATTTAATTGCCTTAGGCTGTGATTTGATATATTTTTTCCGCTGCTGTTCCGTTTTTCCTAACACCTTATTATAAAATTTTGCCCCCTCAAATTGGTGTGCGGGTTCGTCGGGAAAATTAATAATTTCTTTTATCTCTCGTGGTGGAGGTCTTTCGAACATAACCGTGTATGGCGACATCTCGATGGTATTGTGATGCGAGAAATTGAGAAAATCCTCGGTAGAGGCTACATATTCATGCCATCTTTTCTGCTCGTTATGGCAGTATGTTCTTAGTAACCGTCCTACCTCCCTTAACACTCTCTCGGCTGGGTTACTATTCGGGTGATATACAGACGTCTTGTACGTTTTTATTCCGTGTTCTCCCAAGCTTTCCTTCCAAAGTTTTCCCCTAAACTGAGTACCGTGGTCCGTAATTATAGAATACGGTCGGCCCACTTCCATTATATAACGCTTGATTATTATGTCTATTATTTTCCTGGTCGTTGCCCTAGTTATTGGGTATAGCTTTGTATACTTGCTAAAGTGGTCGAAAATGATTATGATAAATTTATATCGGTGTCTCCCAGCGCTGCGTGGAAAGGGTCCGCAGATATCGAGAAATACCTTTTCCAATTTTTCGGTAGATAATATGGGTATCATGACCCCTTCCTTCCTCTCGTTATCACACTTTACTTTTTGACAAATATCGCACGACCGAATCGCCAGTCGCACCTTCTTATTCATCCCCTTGATGTATGTTTGCTCTTCCAATGCCTTCCTTACTTTAAGGGCACCCATATGTCCGTACCTATCGTGATAGTCGATTATTAGCGGTCTCTCTATCGCTGGTGGAATCACTAATTTCCAATTCTCTTGTTGCGGGGTATTCCTAATAAACAAAGTGTCGTCATGTATACAATAAAATCTGTTTATGGCCTCATCGCCTTCCTGTACCCTTTTTCTAATACCTCCTAATTTCGGATCGGCCTCTTGTTGTGACTTTATTTCGTGCAAAATATCTTTTAAATCCTCCCTGCTCTTAATAATGTGATAAACCTTGGCTAATTGTTCCTTTTCGCTGTCAAAGGTTTGGTCTGGTATATTGACGCGAGATAAGACGTCGGCGGCTACGTTCTGTTTGCCGGGTATATATTCCCATGTGATATTGTACTCTTGCAAGGCCAAAACCCATCTAGTCAGCCTTCCGTGGTTCAGTTTACAATGCTTTAAAAGTGATATAGATTTGTGGTCGCTTCTAACTGTTATGGGGTACCCTAATATATATGTCCTAAATTTACCGCATGCGAAAACTACACTCAACAGTTCTTTTTCGGTAGTATTGTAGTTTCGTTCGCAACTGTTCAGCACGCGGCTAGCAAAGCTAATTACTAAATGGTTACCGTCCTGATCTTCCTGATAGAGGGCTGCACCTAAACTCACGTTACTGGCATCGCAGTTTAGAAAAAATGGTTTTGTAAAGTCGGGATGATGCAACATTACGGTTTCTAAGAACTTTTCCTTTATGATATTGAGCACTCCATCTTGCTCTGGTCCCCAAGTCCATTTGTCTTTAGCTGATAACTGCTTTTGGAACCTGGCAGTTAGTTCTGAGTAATTGGACCGAAACTTTCTGTAATAGTTGCAGATTCCTAAAAATGACTGCAGCTGTTTCCTATTCTTTGGGGTGGGGAACTTCTGTATGGCCTCTACCTTTTCCTTGGATGGAGTAATCCCTTGTTCTGTTAAATTAAATCCTAAAAATTTCACCTCATTTGCAATGAATTGGGACTTGTCTAATTTGAGGGTGATATTATTCTCTGATAATTTCTGTAGCACCTGTTCAACCCTATTACAATGGTCGTCCCAATTCGCTGAAGTCACCAGTAGGTCGTCGACGTACACTGTCGTAAACTTCAGTACTTCCTGCCCCAATATTCTGTCCATTATCTTTACAAACACCGCCACAGAATTTATTAAGCCAAAAGGTAACCGCTTAAACTGATAGTTTCTGCCCTCGAATATGAATGCCATATATTTCCTACTATCAGGGTGGAGTTCTATCTGCCAGTATCCGCATACCGTATCCCATGAGCTTATATATCTGATTCCGTGGAACTTTTTTAATATCTCCTCTATCTCCCCAGGTGATGTGCGGTCGTTAACAATCATTTTGTTAATCTCCCTAGCATCGAGACATATACGTACCTTTCCGTTCCGATTATGTCGTCCTCTATCATCCTGTTCAATTCTTCCCTGACTTCATTCTTTAGCGAGTATGCGATCGGGTACGATTTCCTGTTAAATTCCACCGGAGTTTTGAATTTTATGGTTCACTGATAATCTCTGGCTTTACCTGGAGCGTTCGAGAATATGTGTTTATAATGGTTGTATACCTCGATTAATTGTTCCGCCTGTTTTTCGCTGATCAGACCCCTTGCTTTCGTCCTTTGGAAATCCCGTATTTCTTCTAACTTTTCTAACCACAACTCTGGGTTTTCCTCCTGATATAATGGCATATTGATTGGACAATCGGTACAATAATAATGATTCACTATCGCTTGATAAGGTGTATTGTCTGTACCACTTCCTTGGACATCGATTAAATTATTGGTCCAAATCCCCTTGTTAGTCTTAAAAGTTATCACCTTACTTTCCAAATCTATTACAGCATTGTACGGCCTAAGTATATCGCAGCCTATTAGTATACTCATGGGTAAATTACTCGCCACTAATAACCCTATTGGCATTGTCACCCCATTACTAGTCATCTCTAATGACACCTGTTTCTTTATTGATTTATTTTGCCTCCCCGTTGCTCCGACTAAAATAATGTTATTTATCGGTAGAGTGGGTATTGGTAAATTACTATTTTGTTTAATCCGCTCTAACTCAATGCTATCGATAAGTGACACATTTGACCCCGTGTCAATGAGTAGTATCGCTTCTATGCCATTGATATATGCTTTAACCTGCACGATACTATTATTCCCTTGGTTACTATTTTTAATGATATTATCGCCTTCTTCTAATAACTCCTCTCTAATATCCTTAAGGTAATTATTTATTCTTATCCTAGTCCCGTCTTTGTCCTGTCTATGTTCGTCGTTTGTCACCCCATAATATTGGTTCAGTGAAGGGCGGTTTTCCTTTTTCACTGCCGCATTTAGTTTAAATGAGCCACTGTCTCATTGGCCCGGTCTCCCGGAACATTGGGTTGCTGACCCGTCTGTGCTTCCTGCCTGACCTCGGGATTACCGTTAATAGGTTGGCTATTCGCCGTGTTACCCTGGCTACCTGGCGCCTGTTGTGGGTAAAACATGTAAGTGGGTACGTTAGGTGGATATGGCCGTCGGTTATTGGCCATTGTATAATTTACCTGGGGCCTATATTCATTTTGGTTTCTCCTATCGCCTCCTCCTTGGTTTCCCCCGTTGCGATAACCATTACGTTGACCATATTACTTCCTCTATAATTATTCCCGCGATAACCGTTTCCCTGGTGGAAGTTCCTACCGTAATTATTCCCGGTGTAATTACCTCTGTTTGGTCCCGGATAGTTGCGGTTAATTGGGCCCTGAGTGTTATCATTTCGGCCATTTGGTGGGATATTATTGTTCTGATTATTGGTGTTTAGATTATTACCGTTCCCACCTCCATTCCGGTTTGGTCCGTTATTGTTGTTGTACTCTACCTTACGATTGGGGGGTTGGTAATCCTGGAACCTTCCTGTGGATTCGCAATTTTCCAATAATTTGGCCAGATCGGCTATTTTGCTAATTTGTTGGTATAATTGGGCATCCTTGATACCATAGCTGTAATGTCCAGCTAACTGCCTTACCAAACATTCTTCTGGGATCGGCGGTATCAACTTCCGTGCTAAACATACCTTTCCCAGGAAATAAGACGTCGGGGACTGTCCATAGGACGCGTCGTATTTGCCATAGAAAATGTCCATTCTTACCCTGTTTTGTGCGGTCTCTGACCAATACTTTTCTTTAAACTGGCGTTTAAACTCTGCTAAATTCGTTATTTCGGGTCGTACCGCTATCCACCAGTTATCCTTAGTATTTTTAAACGTCTCGTCAAGCATCTCTCTTATCCTGTCCCACCTTGTTTCTCTATTTCTCCCAATAAACTCCTCCATTCTTTCCAAAAATTCCATTGGGTTTCGTCGATAGTCCTGGAAGTTGATTACTTCCCTGTTTTCACCATGACACGTATGAGTGTTTAGTATTGGTGTGTCTCTCAGCGCCTCTAATCTTTCCTGCAGGTTTTTCTCTCTCTGGTCTATTTCCATTATACTATTTTTGTTAGTTTTTATCTGTTCGTCCAGCCTGTTAGCGATGTGCTGGACTTCTCCTACCTCCTGCATGATGGCGTCTTGGTTCTGCCTTACCTTGTTTTCGAGATTTCTAACATCTTGTTTGGTCTCTACTGTTTGTTCCTCTAGATTTTCGAAACGTGTATTGTTTCCCTCCCGTAACCTTTCCAACTGTTTCTCCATATTCTCGACCTTCCTGTCACTATCGATTTTATTATCATCGATCTTTTTGGTTACTGTTTCGTACTTTATGCTAATTTCTTTTTTCAGGGACTCTATACATTTTTCATTCGCCTTCTGAAATAGCTCTAGCTTTTTCCCATTGTCATCTATTTTCTCGGTTATATCCTTCTTTAAAGATTCTATGTTTTTATCTAATTTCTCCTTGTCTTCCTGTCTATTTTTATTTATATTTTTGTTCATTTCTTCCATTTTTTGGAACATTTTCTCATTATTATTTTTGTTTGTTTCTTCCATTTTTTGGAACATTTGCTCATTACTTTTTTTATTTTCCTCCTTATCCTCCTGTCTGTTTTTATTCATATTTTCTTCCATTTTTTGGAGCATCATCATTAATATATTCGTGTCAGCACTCCCTGTTATTTTTTCTGGTTCGGGTTTCTCTGTCTGTTCTACCATTTGTATGGGTTCTTCTCCCGTTTGCTCCTCAAATTCGTCTGCCGTTTGTACCGGTCTTTCCATTTCTAGTGTGGGCGGTTCTAATTCTGTTTCCTTGACCTGTACTGCCTCTCCGTCTTCCACACTTAACTCGGGTTCCACCATCTTCTTCACCTTTTTTCCCTTTGGTTGCGGCATTTTAATATGTTGGTAGTTGCCGGGCTTGTTACGTCTTTTTCAAGCCTCACTAGTTGGGCTGCCAATTTATAGAAAAACAAGTAGTGGGTGTAAAGTAATGTGTATGTGTTGTAAAATGTCGGGCGTTACCTCCGCGCACTTTTGTTACTTACTCTGTTGACTGGATACTCTGCAGTGATGTAGTCCTGTAACACAACTTAATACTATGCTTTTTGTGGGCGCCACTTGGAAACGTTTGTTCCAAGAAAAAAAATGTGATTGATAAACTTTTTAAATCTACGAAAAAATTTAAACAAGTCAGTTTAGCTTGGAAAAATCAGTTAAGTTTAATGATTCTTTAAAAACAAACAAATCGTCTGAAGGACTAACATTCATAGACAAAAAATTATTAAATTGCAGAGAAAAAATTTTACAAGTTATTATTATTGACAATTTTTTATATATCCAATCAAGTATCGGCTAGTATAATTCAGATTTTGACTCAGTTGAAAAGCATGAGTTTAATATGTGAAAAATCTTTACTCTCAGGACGTGACTCCTTTGAACTACCAAGACATATCAATTAGATGCCTTACAAGAAAAAACTAAGTGATTTGAAGGTATATGTGTGGCGTGTGAAGTACAACTGCGTGATAAAATGTAACCAGGTAACAAATGACTTTAATTTTGGTAACTCACGTTCCAATGGTTATTTATTCTCGCACTGGACACTCCTTGCGGGTAGTTTCTCAATCTCGCCTCTTCGGGTATACACTGAATCTATTCAAAGTCAAATTTTGCGATCATTACTTTTTCCGCACTTTCGTAAAAACGTTTGGCAGTAGAATATCGTTCAAACGCCGCCAAAAGCTCGTCAGCTGCTCCGCGTTAATTCTGAAATTATCCGCCGCAGCGCTGATTCCCATGCAGTGTTGAGGAAGGCTTTGTGTATTGTATGTTTATGTTAGGGGGAATTATTTCTCAAGTTAGTCAGTCAATGCGAACACAGCAGAATTCGTTCTCTATTTAAATTTTGGTCCCTCCTGGGCCGCTGGACGTTCTGGCTGCGTGATTTCTATTAAAATTTGCCGTATCGCTGCTCTATTTCAGCGATACATTTGGCGAAGATTCTCGTTGAGGTTAAGTCAGTCGGTATGTCTATGTACGGGAAAAGCCTTCCTGCCGTGTCTTGTCGATTTCTCACCTCTTCGGTTTCGCCTTAGCTGCGTTGATCAGTGTTGTGTGAGATGCATCAGTTCTGGAGTTCAAGTTTCAAGTGTTTTTGGGTCGAATTTGGTCTCTCTTTTATACTAATTCAGGATGACTGTTTTCATCGACTTCCGGTATATTTGTGTAAAAATTCTTTCTAGAATGTTCGAGAATAAACGAAATGGAATGTCATAGAACAATTTTCACTTCCGTAGAAGCTTTTAGAACGAATTTCTTATTCTTCATACAAAGGATATTTCAAAAATTACACTGGTATTTATCAAACAGTTTTACATTAGTACTCACAATTTGTATGCCATTAATATATTTAGATTCCCTGTTTTTAACTGAATCTAGCGATACTAAATATGATTGGTTTCTAATTTAACTTAAGTCTAATAAACAATACAATATACAACCCTCACCTTGAGTTGTTGTCATTGAAAACTCATTTTTTATAACAAAAATTGTTGTGGAGTTACTAAGTTCCTTCCACAAGCTGAACATCTAATACTACTACTTTCCTACAACAAAATAAACAAATTTTAACATAGATAAAATACAAATAAATACAATTTTATATGGCCTCTGCTCATGGCCTAGGTTCTTGTCAGTTTTCTAATACAATGATTAGTCTTTTCCTTTAATATATGTATTATTTCACTACTGTACACACAGAGTTTATTATTTTGTCTATCTTTTGTGATACCTGGTTACTCTGTACATATATTATATTTATCACAAGATGACATAGCATCATTGATTGGTCTTGAGATGTCCTTTTTTTATGGCGTGACAAATCTCACTCTAATTAGTTAAATTCTTTTAGAATTGACTTTACTTTCAACTGAGTTTGTTTCTTATTAAGGTATACTGATGTATGGTACCTTTCTATCTTATTTTTGTTAGTATTATGTAAGTATTTAGCCAGATATGATTATTTTTGTACTGGATAATTGGTTCCAGCCATACATGGTATAAGTAAATATTTTGCTAACTTGACTATTACAATGTTAAAGTTGGTCAGGTATATTAGTATAGTTGCTTTATATCATATTACAGCTTTCTAATACAGTTTGGTTGCATTTTGGCAACATTAAATTCATAAATTATACAATATTAGATGCCTATTACATGTTTTTAGTTAACACTGTTTTTGGCTATTTTGACTGCTTTTTATTCATTTGACAGCTTCCTTTATTTAAGATAAATTGTTCACTATTGTCTGCTTGACAATTACATATAGTTTTTATTTAAATCTGATAATAATTAATTTTTTCATGAAATCTTGGTGTATGGTCTCAAATCCAACACATTAATATTTTTTGTCATTGCAAATATACAATTTTTATTTTAACTTAAACTCTTTCTAATAATGTATTTAAGTCATTTAATACATTTATTTTATTTACATCACATAATATAATAATGGATCATGTCCATTTATTCACAAAAAATAGTTTTTAATACTCTATTCATAGTTATAAAACTTAATAATTATTGACTTCATTTTGGTGGATTCTGACATTATTTCTCTCTCTTATAGTGTCTTATGGTTTTTTCACTCTTATTCACTTTAATAATATATATGGGGTTTTGTCTTAGTCATAGTTTGGTCGTTTTTTCAAGTTGATAGAAATAATTATACAAAATTACACAATTTTTTGGGACTACTTGGGTTCGATACTGTTCACCTCACTTTCCTCTTATGCTAACTTACTATATAAATGATTTCCTTTTATGGAACGTTCTGTGATGTTACAACGTCAACGTTCTTTGAAGTTTTGTTGTGTTAATTAAGAATTTTATTTTGTTAATGGAATCACTCTCCTACTAATCAATTATTGTAATAGTGTAATCTTCTAGTTTTGTATCTTGCAGACTCAAAGAACCCATGTTTATTATAAAATAATTTAACTATCAACAGCGTGGAACGTTATGGCCACAAAATCAGCATGACCACCCTGAGATTGAAAGAGAAATTTTAATAAATGTAATTATTATTGTGAAGTTCGACATTTTGTTTTAATTGTTTATCAAAACAAGATCATGAGAATTATTAAGGAATAAATTATATTTCAACCACAAGGAATAGAGTTAACCAATTATTACACTAGATTAGACAGTTACAGGCACTGTGGACAGCGTGCAATAGTTGGCACCACTTACGGCGCCAGCGAGAGAATTTTAAATAAATCTTGTATTTAGGTAATCATGGCTACTCTACACGAAGACCAGAACATCACATCCAGTAAGTAATTCAAATAACCAAACTCTAATTTCAGTGAAAGTCTACTTAATCGATTCGTCTCGATGAAGAAAAATAAAACTAGTCAAACTACGAACTACAACAACAAGTGAACAGTTAAAAAATATTATTTTTAATTGCTAATACAATTAAACCAACGACTTCATAATAATAAAATCACATCGAACCACAAAACCAAGTCAGTTAAATAACCAATCAGAAGATGTTAAAAAATAAATTCTAAATAATCAAATATTTACGAGAGAGAATACTTGTTACATTACAAAGTGGTGATCCCAACGCGAGGCTTAGCAGGTACGACTTAGTATCATTACAATATGGCGATCCCAACGAGAGGCTTAACGGGTACGACTTTGTAATGTTACAATAATAATTTATAAAATGTATCCTATGAACTATATTATTACACCATTGTACATTGAAGTAAAAAATATATATTTATTTATAAATGTTTTTTTTTGCAGCATTGTTTGCAGAACTGACTCGATTGTTGAATCATATTATGGCTGTGGGCTGCCATGCTCTGGATGTTGGAGCAATGACTCCTTTCTTTTGGTTGTTTGAAGAACGTGAAAAAATGATGGAATTTTATGAAAGAGTATCTGGAGCACGTATGCATGCAGCATACATTCGTCCGGGTGGTGTTGCACAGGTAACATAAAATTGAAGAAACTGAACATTTTCCATTTGTTGTGTTGAAGTAGAAATCAGGCTACAATTTTTATGGACTTTATTATGTAAGTTTCCTTCTTCTTCACCTCTCTGTCATAGGGTACTGCCTGTTATTCCAGTTTTAGGCTACTTTGCCATCTGTTTGTTGGCTGGCTTCTAGGTGTCTGCCCTGTAATTTATCTCTAGTAATGCGCCCATCAAACAATTCATTCATTCATGTGGTATGATCATTAACACCTTACTTTAACACATTTGTTTAATGGTTGAATGTCACATTGAATTTTGATGTCTTCAATTTACATCGTGTTTCACTTCTTTTTTTCATAATTTTTGCAAAATTATTTCTGCCATTCTATAATTTTTTCAGTCGTCTTTTTCATCTACTCTTGTATCTGATGAATGAATCAAGGTTTTTACACTGTAGTTTTAACTCAGATTTATTTCATATAATGCCATTTAATGTTTGTCATTGAGGCTACTTTTCAGTTGATACTGCTACTTGTATTAATTGCATTATATTTATTAACATTTTCTGCATATGACTTCACATTTCCAAATCAACATTTTGCTATCCACATTACAAATTACTTTTATTTTTATATCCTACAATTTATATCCTTCAGAACTGTTGACAAATAATTACTTTGTCCATTAAAGTATGGAACACTAGTGGGCTATGATCTCTGGTTGGATTATTTTGTTTTTAGTCATTCCTAGAACTTGTTAAATTACTTCATTATTTCCTGTAACATATGAGACAGATACATTAAAGCTATATGAAAAGAAAGAAAACTTCCCAAGACCATCTTCTGGAATAAGTTGTGCATTATTCATTCAAACATCTCATACTATGTCTATGGGAAACATTCCTTATTTTCAAGTTCCAAAGGAAATGTACATCTAAGTTTTGTACACACAGATCTAATACATATGAAGGATATTCAGAATGTAAGGATACAGAGGCCAGGTAAATTTAATACCTTTAGAATGTGTCCTTATTTCTTCAGAATTTTCAGTATGGACGTCAGTTCCACTTGATTAGCCTGGGAATAAGTTTGTTGATTCCAGTATCATAGAAGTCTCGGGCCCATTCCGTTAACCAGTCATCATCGTGCCTTTAATCTGGTCAAATATCTTTCCAGCTAAATGTTCCTTCAAATTCAGAAACAGGTAATAGTTCCCTGGAGTAAACTCTAGGCTGTGCAATGGATGGAACAAATCTTCCCACTTGAAGGTCTGAAATGACTCCTGTGTGACACAAGCAGTATATGTGCCCAGGCATTATCGGATTATGCAGTGTGTACACGGGGGTTATTTATTTTGTGCAGTTGGTAAACTTCTTGTGTAAACCAACATTCATTACCATATGTTGTAAATGTCCACTTTTTCAAATAATAATATTTAACAAAATCTATTTATTATTCACACTGCTTACCTTCATTGGGTCCCAAGGTCGTCACGTGAACTCGCAGCCTATAAGTGATTTAGGGTTTTATGTTGTAATGATTACTCTCATTTACGGTTAACTATTTTAACTTCCTTTATTATGCTTTTATCATTCTCTTTTTATGAATCAATTAAACATGCTTTCGCCTTCTCTATTCTCTACATTTCAAATGAACAATATTACATACTGAGGTAACAACCCCATCTGACCAAAACAACAAACTTCTATCCCTTACTTCTTATAATGAAATTATTTATTTTATTAATTAATTAAATGAAAGCAACCCAGTATTTACCCACACACACTTTCACACTTTTACTCTCTTTAATTTAGTTTCAGCGCTTTTGATAAGATTTTTTATATAGTGATAGGTTTATGATAATCGGTTACTTGACTCATGGCGTCCATGCAAACCACGTGTCGCACTCCGTATATTTTAGTTCGTCCACATTGTTCACTGCATTTTAGTTTGATGTTACACTGTCGAATCGTTCAAAGTTAATTGCTGCCTTTTTAGTTGTAAGTTTATTCACATTTTTATATCGCTTTAAATTATATTTTAGAACACATTTTGAAAGTTTTACTAAATTTTCGGCTCGAGAGCCTTTATGCTGAACCGGCCGAAGCCGCAGCTATAGAACGACAGACAGTTTCAAGATGGTCAAAATTTGTACGGTCCGTGGCAACTTGCAATCTCATAGGCTGATCAGGCGTCACGTGATATCTTCTGTGATGCGAGTCTGTATAACATTACCCTGCGTTTTGGTGCTTGCAAAAAGTTTGTGCCGATTTATCTGTGCGGGCAAGCATACGTGCACTTGTGCACATACCTTTGCACCTGGAAAAGTAGCCTATTGCGGAGCGGACAGACCAAACGTGCAACTGGGTGCCCCGACAAGGAATGTCTATTGTTAAAATTGAGGCCCTGTGTGGGTAACTCCTGTGCGTCGCATTTACAATTGAACTAAAACCCATCACCCAATTCTGTCCCGTTACAATACCCTCCCCTCAATGAGAGGTTTTCTGCCTAAACAGAAAAACTCATTGCTAAACCCTAAGAGGATCAGCGAGGATATGGCGGCAACAACCCCCCTTAAATCCTTAATATATCATGGGTAAACTACCCCCCTAGCTCGGCGACTATGGCTGCACCTGAATGACATTACTAGACTTCTCTGTTCGAGATCCCAACACCTTAAATTCGGACAGGCACTCACCACGGTACCACCTAACCTTGTAACATTTCAACAAAAAAATCAATAACTGGCCTTCTACCAAACCAGATCCTCAACCGATATATCTCCCCTTACATATATACTGGATTGCCTTTAGCAAAGTACGGGGTGCATATACATATTCATTACTAAATTAAACACACTATATCCAAATATTCATCATTAAGGTAAAATTCATATAAACGTTTTATATTTGCTTCTAAACAAAAATTCATTCCCATTTCTCAACCTTTAATTTGTTGTTTGATATTACTGTTTCAAATCAAATTAAATTATTTAAATTTTGTTCAAATAGTGAAATAAATCTAAGTCCCTTACCAAAGATTCACATTGCAGTTAATTTACATCATCTCTTTCCATTAATTAATTTAATCGCAGTTTTCAAAATTCCAAAATCTTTTAAATGAATTTACTTTTCTTTATAACTCCTCTTAACTAGATGCTAACAATCATAATAAACAAAATAAAATAAACAACTTATTTCTATCATAAATTCCATTACCATTACATTTGGTTACAAAACATATCATATAAACACTATTAATCAGCTGATACATTATCAACACCACCTCACTTTATATAGTGAACATGAAAACACAACACAATCGGTAGGCTACTCAAAAAAGTTAAAATTTTTTTTTTTTATAATTAAATGAATTAAAATTCCAGAAACATATTCTGATAATTAATAAAAGGAACAAATTATTAAATTAAATTAATTACTAAAAGAACATATGAATTGATTACATTAAACATTATACAGTCCACACCAGTCATCAGCTGATGTCTTATTATCAGGTGAATGACCTTACCCTAGGCACACTACATACACATAACACAAATACACAACATTATTCAATTTAACTCATACCATGTCCTTGATGATTATACAATCATTACAACATAGAGTCTAGTACTTAAAATCGGTTGTTCTCATAAGTGAATATTCATCACTAATTATTGAATCATAGCTATAGTAAACGTTACTGAACAGGAACTGGGTCATCAAACACCAACTCTCTCTTTAGAGTAAGTAAATTTGATTGTCCCGCTGTTACAGTGGTCGTTACCTCTCACTGATTTCTCAGCTACTCCTCGTACTTCATCATTTTATTATTTCCCCCCTTTTACCCAGTTACAATTAGGTAACCACCCGCCGGGTAAACCGGATCTAGCATCTACCTTATGCACAGATGCGTTATCTGTGCCCCTGGCTTGTAACGGCCAGCACCTTTTCCACACACATACTATTATTTCCTGATGGTGGACTGTAGCGTCCATTTGCATCCACAAGACTGAAGTTTAATTAGGGTGTAGACGCTGCCTACCCCGTTCTTGCTTCAGCGTTATAAAAAATTCTGCATTACTGATGTCCGAGGACACCAGTAATCCTACTAAATATTATTTATACACCCTTAACACGGCACTACCAACCCCTACGAAGGTAGCCGCTGTTCCATAGTTTGGTGATTCCCCTGAATTTACCCCCCGGTTAATTTCTAAATTCACCAATTTTGAAAATAATAGGTATGGCTAGGATACAATCTGCCTAACCACACTGGCTACCAATAATCCAAATCCACGGTCAGGGTTCAGTGACGCCGTGACCGCCCGAAAGTGGGGAATCACAAATAAAACATATATATATATATGTGTGTGATATACAATACAATTACATGTTTAGATTCCTACATATTAAAATAATAAACATAATACAATATACATTCATAAAGAACATGAACCTCATTTAACTAAAATAAACATCTCATTTGCATCTGAATACAATTTACAAACATGTCAACTTTAATTTTAATTGAACCTTTCATTCCTCAATCTTTGATTATTTATCATTTATTGTACCATTTAATTCTCCAAAAATTCAAACCTATTATCAACATTCATTACATATAACATTTCAAATTCATATTTATCAAAAAATTTACACAACTTACAGCTTAATTTTAGTTTTAAATTCTATTAACTCTTTAACTTGTTACCTTTATTATTACATTTCCATTATGAACTTCTATTAAGTATTTTCATCATCAATTGGTTTGGGTGATTTCCAGTCATTCACAATGATTCGATTTATTGAATGGGCATTTAAATATTACCTTACCCCCCTTCTTCCTTCTAACAACCACTAACGGATTTACATAGGGTGACACCAAACTCTCAAAAATATTTACCTCCACTAAATTCTCTAACTCCACTTAAATCATTCTCCTCTTATAACAAAATATCTGATACCCTCTTTGTACCTAGGATGTGTGTTCCCGCACTACCAGCTCATTCCCTTATCAGTTCCTGGCCCTTCCAGGTAACCCGTAACCCTCTTTAAATCGTTCACCTCCCGCCATAACGCCTGTCGTTGATGACTCCTTACACCTCCACCCTCACTACAAAATTTCACCACCACCTATTCACTCTCCACTTACATCACTCACTTTCTCTACATACATACACTCCCGCTACTGTGTCCCTACTATCAACCCGTTTCTGTATTACTTTTTATTCCAAAATTTCTTATTTTGTCTAATATCCATTTAAAATTAACTTTGACTGACTCAATGTCTTATTGAAACAATTATTACCCAAACTCCATCTTTTACAACACTTTACATTAATACGAGGCGTGTCCGGAAAGTAAAGATACAAAGGTCGTAATTGGTCTAAAAATATTTATTTACAAATCATTAACTGACAGTTACGTAAATACATATATCTTTATTTCTCTACATAATTACTGCCATTATCCAAGCACCTATTAAGTCTGGGAACCAGCTTTTGTATCCCCGTGTCATAGAAGTCTGCCGCCAACCCTTTGAACCATGTCATGACCTCTTCTTTTACCTCGTCATCGTCATCGAACTTTTTTCTGGCCAGATATTGTTTCAGGTGAAGGAACAAGTGAAAATCACTGGGCGCGAGGTCCGGGCTATGCGGCGGGTGATCCAAAACATCGCATTTCCAACTGCACGCATACTGCACGTGTGACCTCTGCGCTGCTCGGCAGTTGGAAATGCGATGTTTTGGATCACCCGCCGCATAGCCCGGACCTCGCGCCCAGTGATTTTCACTTGTTCCTTCACCTGAAACAATATCTGGCCGGAAAAAAGTTCGATGACGATGACGAGGTAAAAGAAGAGGTAATGACATGGTTCAAAGGGTTGGCGGCAGACTTCTATGACACGGGGATACAAAAGCTGGTTCCCAGACTTAATAGGTGCTTGGATAATGGCGGTAATTATGTAGAGAAATAAAGATATATGTATTTACGTAATTGTCAGTTATAATTTGTAAATAAATATTTTTAGACCAATTACGACCTTTGTATCTTTACTTTCCGGACACGCCTCGTATGATCATTGAAAATTACACTAGAAAATTCCTAACTACGTCAAATTAATTTAATCACCCAATTTAAAACCTTTTAAACTCATTTAATTTCATTGTTAAAACATTTTACTTTACTTCAAAGTCGTTATCAAATTTATACTTACATATGGTCAATCACTCCATCAAATGAACACATAATCACTTGTCATAGACTCAAACTATAAACAGTGCTCACCACAAATATGACGTACAACCATATGTACCTTCTTATACCTTATTATAATCATATGACTCAATAACTAAACACATTTTATGTGTACTCGTTTACTATTTCTTATAAAGCTCAAATCTTATAAAATCATTTAAATTCATTATCAAAATTTATCTATACAACATTCATTAATCAATTAATTCATCTCAAATTATTTAATTAAATCTTTTTCTTAAAACAAAAAGGTACTTTAACCATCTTATTCCAAAGTAATTACAATTCATTTGCATTATCACCTTCATAATTATTCTCGTTGTTTATTTAGTCTTATAAAATATTATTATTATTATCATTATTAAAATCAGTTCCTACTACATCCATACATTGTTTACCTTACCTACAAAGTACAACATAACCTATTACATAAACACAATTAACTTCACTACAAATTTATCTACAATTTTTTGTCATATCATTATTGTTTACCACACCTCATTACATAATTTAGCCAAGTAGTTACCATAAACTAAAATAATTAAATGTTCATTCACTATTTCTAACCACCATCATCGTAAACTAGTCTTACTTTCACATAACAATTATCATCTTTAATTATACTCCTTACCTTGTTATTATTTATATTATACCTCTTTACTGTTAATTTATCCCCTATATCACAAGAATAATTCACCAGATTATTCTCCCCTGTTAACTCATAAAACCCGTCTACATTGGTATTTTTAGTCCAGTCACGCTTAGTATCTTTGGTTAACATAAGGTAAGTTATATCATTATATTCCTCCACTATATCAATCACATCATAAGGTAAGTGTTCATCATCTACAGTTGTATCATCAAAATAATCATCAATCTTTATTCCACAAGGTAAGTCGACAATATCGTCTATTTTCTTCAATTCTAACCTCTCTATCAACTCTTTATAACTTCTACTTAACGTAAACATCTCTATCATTCTCTCTCAAAATATCTCTCATCATCATGCCATTTCACATTTTCTCTATTAATCCACGCAGAAGGTAATACAACTTTATTACTGCACCATCTACCAGACGCACAAAAAATCAAGGGACAACTATTTGTAGACCATACGTCTCCCAAATACACTTGTGAAGACCTTTCTTCACCCCCCCCCCCCACAACACCACAGGAAAAATTTACCCTCTGCAATCCCTCTATCTGTAAACTGTCTCTACACTCTCTCTTTAACTCATCAACACTCACTAACGTTCCATTATTACACTCTACTTCAACTAAAATTTCATCAGCACTCTCAATATTCACCATCTTACTCTCTACCACCACATTTTTAATTATATTGTCATTTTTCTCACCCCTACTCACGCGTTAACTGATCGTCTTTATTTTCGTTTAATTTCTCGGTCTTTTCACCACTTTCTACCCCCACTATAATCTCATAATTATCATCACTATTCAATATTTTATTCCCTAACTCTACCACTTCCACTATTTTATCATTGTTATTATTTGTCATATTTCTAACACTGTCACTCACCTTCTTATTCATTATCTGATTTAATTTCCTGTCTAACCTTTTATTCATTTCGTTAATCTTCGTGCAATTGTTACTTATTGATTCTATTATCTGTTCTTTCATATTATTACAACGCGTATTAGTTTCATAATGCTGGTTCATACTAAAATTTTGTTGTTTTATTTCATTTCTTATCAACTTTATCTCTTATTTTGTTCATTTAATTTGTCATTCATTTTAGTGTTTACTTCATCAAATTTAGCATTTAAGTTACTATTTATTTCATTATTTTGCTCTTTCATAAGGAATTTCATCATATTTATTATGTCATACTATCGTCTTTCTTAACTGGGATCGGCGTCGATTGATTCGTTACACCTCCCAATATTTTCGACTCGGTCAGATTACTTTCACTTATTAACATTACATCTGTTTGAATTCCTGAATCACTTCTATCATCCGATTCAGTTGACATACTTTCAAGCATCGATTTATTTTCGGCTTCGTCGCCGACAATTACGCCAATCTCATTTATTTTATTCTCCATATTTTATGAAATTTTCGTATACTAACAAAAACTCACACTTACTATTGTTTTACTACTCACTTAACCTAACATCATTTTATGTACGCAATTTATACGTATTACGTTTAACCTCTAAATCACATTATATTTGCGAGTAGACGTGGTCTGTACAAAATTTGAATTTGTACAAACAGTCCCTGTTTTGTCACTCCAAATGTAATCGTCCACTTTTTCAAATAATGATATTTAATAAAATCTATTTATTATTCACACTGCTTACCTTCATTGGGTCCCAAGGTCGTCACGTGAACTCGCAACCTATAAGTGATTTAGGGTTTTATGTTGTAATGATTACTCTCATTTACGGTTAACTATTTTAACTTCCTTTATTATGCTTTTATCATTCTCTTTTTATGAATCAATTAAACATGCTTTCTCCTTCTCTATTATCTACATTTCAAATGAACAATATTACATACTGAGGTAACAACCCCATCTGACCAAAACAACAAACTTCTGTCTCTTACTTCTTATAATGAAATTATTTATTTTATTAATTAATTAAATGAAAGTAACCCAGTATTTACCCACACACACTTTCACACTTTTACTCACTTAAATTTAGTTTCAACGCTGTTGATAAGATTTTTTATATAGTGATAGGTTTATGATAATCGGTTACTTGACTCACGGCGTCCATGCAAACCACGTGTCGCACTCCGTATATTTTAGTTAGTCCACATTGTTCACTCCATTTTAATTTGATGTTACACTGTCGAATCGTTCAAAGGTAATTGCTGCCTTTTTAGTTGTAAGTTTATTCACATTTTTATATCACTTTAAATTATATTTTAGAACACATTTTGAAAGTTTTACTAAATTTTCGGCTCGAGAGCCTTTATGCTGAACCGGCCGAAGCCGCAGCTATAGAATGACAGACAGTTTCAAGATGGCCAAAATTTGTATGGTCCGTGGCAACTTGCAATCTCATAGGCTGATCAGGCGTCACGTGATATCTTCTGTGATGCGAGTCTGTATAACATTACACTGTGTTTTGGGGCTCGCAGAAAGTTCATGCCGATTTATCTGTGCGGGCAAGCATACGCACACTTGTGCACATACCTTTGCACATGGAAAAGTAGCCTATTGCGGGGCGGACAGACCAAACGTGCAACTGGGTGCCCCGACAAGGAATGTCTATTGTTAAAATTGAGGCCGTGTGTGGGTAACTCCTGTGCGTCACATTTACAATTGAACTAAAACCCATCACCCAATTCTGTCCCGTTACAATGTTTTGTATTGCTCAGTGCATTTATCACGGCCTCACAGTAAACAGCAGCATTTATGATGTCTCCAATGGCCAGAAAGGTGTCAGTTAGCGGCCCCTTCCTGTTCCAGAACTTGGTTGCATCAAGTTTTTTGCTGACATTGAATGTGTCTGGCCATTATAGTGATTGGCACTTATTCTCAGACGTAAGTGGTGAGGTACTAATGTTATGTCTTCTGTCACAATGCAGTTCAGACAGTTATTTTGATATTTGTAATGTGTGAGGTGTGCTTGTACCATACCATCTTCTTTTTCTGCAACATTTTTAGCACCCAACACATGTATAGTTCCCAATACCCTAATCTTTCCATAACCGTTTCACAAAAACCAGTTCTTGATGTTTTCAGGCATTGTTTGTGAAGTATATCTATCATTAAATGCCTGTCAACACAATTTTTTTCTTCAACTGTTTGAATGGTTTAATCAGACAACAGATGATCTTCTACTCCCTCCCTCCTCCTAATTCTCCCTGTTGGTGGGGAATTACAGAAGCAGATTTGCCTTTTGCACAAAGCAATAAAATCACTGAACATACGAGGGTCATTTGAAAATTTCGCGGAGTGACATCTGTAGCTCAGTGGTAGAACTAAAATCTTTTGTATGCTGCAAGATGTATATTTCGCGTGAACACACTATCCAGATATATCTGTCAATTTATTTACTTTTTATCAGCTGTTTGAAATTTTCCTGTCACACGTGTTTTTAAAATGCACAAAGTCAAACATTGTGTTGTGATGAATTCTCTGTTAAAAACGTTTTAGTGCCAATGCAAAGTCAAAATGAAATTGTAAATGTGTCAGGAGATGCTGCATCTTCAGAAACAATGGTAAGTTGGGCACACTCTAGTTTAAACGTGATTGTACAAGCACTGAAGACTATCCCAGCACTGGACGTCCAAAAAATGCAACAAAAAATGGCATTATTGAAAAAATGTCAGTGTTGGAAGACCGCAGATTGAGGAGTGGATGGCGTTGCTGAAATCATAGGCGTCTCATATGAGCATGTGCATCATACTTTAACTCATGAACTTGCTGTGAAAAAGTGTTGTGCAAGATGGCTGCCGCATCTGGAGTTGTTGCATTGTTTGGGCGTCCAGTGCGACTACGTTTTCAATGCTTCCACGACCACGTTTAAACTCAAGTGCCTACTTACAAACCATAGGGTTTGAAGTCGCAGCATCTCCTGACACATTTACAATTTTGTTTTGAACTTCCGTTGGTGTAAACAATTTTTAAGCAAAGAATAACACCACAATGTTTGATTTTGTCCGTTTTTCAAAACACGCATGACACATCAATTTTAAAGAGCTTCTAAACAATGAATAAATCGATAGATAGATTTGGAAATTAACAGAAGTTCACATAAAATACAAATCTTGCAGCACACGAACAATTTTAGTTTTACTACTAAGCTACAGTTATCACTCCGCGAACTTTTCTACTGACCCTTGTATCTTACACTTGGGATTAAAATGGGCATGGTACCATTTTAAACAGATCCTACAAGCATGCAGTGCAGCAACTGAGGTCCGATAAAGTCTGTCACATAATGCAACTCTATTAGGCACGTCAGTGCTGCTGATTGTTTAAAACATAAACCACCTTATTCTTTCAATAGCCTTATATCTTTACTTTCTAAATGTACCTTGTAAAAATGTCTATGGAGGTTTTGAGGATAAATGTGGGGGGGGGGAATGGAGATAAATTTGTTGCATTTTTTGTTCTGTCAGAGTAGTAACACTTTGATGCTGGGCCTTTAAAATGGCCATCCTTAGCCTATACCAGGCCTTTTTGCGTGTACTTAAAATACTGTAGCTTCTAAACCATAGAGTAAAACTGTGCATTACTTATACTGTTATAAAGATCTTAAAGTGTGTGCTGTATGTGATTTTAGTGAATGTAATTGCATATGATTTTAGTGTGATGTCTTGTGTTGTCTGCAATTGCTTTTCGAAAACTCACTATTTTGGGAGAAATAAAAAATTAGTAAAAACATGTAGTTAGTAAAACATTATTGTTATTTGTTATAAATACATTAAACATTGTGTTATGTAGTGTTTCTGATGTTATCAGTTTTATGAAGTTACAGTTTAATAATTTTTTAATTGAATTTGTTCAAATCGTGGCTTTAAACATGAGGGAATTTTTGCATAACCAACCAACTAATACAATTGAATGCACACTGTATTCATCAGTTGTCACTACAAAACTAAATGCATATGCAATCTGTTGGATGGTTTAGTTACTATAAGATCTAATTTTGTTTCAAAAAGACTTCAAGGATGTATTATGTTACCATATAGAAACAATGACCATCATCAATTTATGTCCAATGACATTCTTGGAAGTATTCAAAGGATGTCAGTTGATGTCCAAAGGCATCAAATTGTTAAGTCTATAAATGTGTGAAGCATAAATAATCTTGAGTCTCTTTTGTGTATTTGTGCACATTTAATCACAAAGACGTTATTTTATTTATTGTGCTCTAAATTTGTTTAGCTGATACACATCTAAATTGGTACGCACTCAGGAAAAATGGTTATACAATTTTGAGACTACCTTTTAATATATTCAATATGTATATATTTTTTTATTTCAGGATATGCCTCTGGGTCTGATGGATGACATTTATGACTTTATATCAAAGTATAGTGAACGACTGGACGAAGTTGAAGATGTTCTAACAACAAACAGGATATGGGTTCAACGAACTGAAGACATTGGAGTTGTGTCTGCAGAAGATGCCCTGAACTATGGTTTCAGGCAAGTGATCATAATACTTCTGTGACTGGTAATGGATATTATTATTACAATAGTTAATGTAAAAGAGTAAAGGTGTGCATCAAACTTTATTTTTCAGTGGTGTGATGTTGAGAGGGTCTGGCATCAAATGGGACCTTCGGAAAGCTCAACCTTACGATGCATATGATTTAGTAGAGTTTGACGTCCCCATTGGTACCAAGGGTGACTGTTACGATAGGTATGTTAGTTCAAATTTCCATTAATTTTTTCTGTATACTTTACTGTATACCAGAAAAGTATGTAATTCTATGTTAATTCGTATATTCCTACATTTTGTAGGTATCTTTGCCGAGTTGAAGAAATGAGACAGTCCCTGAGAATTATACATCAGTGTCTCAATCAGATGCCAGAAGGTGAAATCAAAACTGATGATATGAAAATATCACCACCAAGCAGAGCTGAAATGAAGGTAGTTATGAGCACAAGAAATGTAACTTAGTGTGACGTAATATATTTAGGTAGATACCCAAAATGTACATGAAAAGCATAACACACTATAATAAAGTTAAATTACTGTTACAAGTAAAATAACATAAATTAGTGAACCTCAAAAAGTATTATCCATGAAAGAAAATTGTTTGTAATTCACTTGCTTCTTTTTTTGTGTTTTTTTTCATAAGTGTTTATTCTTAGATAATAGTTTTATATGATATATTCAAGAATGGGGGGTAGGGGCAGTTACATGAGGTCTGATTTAAGTTCACAAACTGCAGAGTTGTGTTTACACTGTGAAAAAAGGCAAAGTGTGCTGTTAACTCTCTGGCAGTTGTTCAGTATTTTTATTACTGTTTTTGTGCTGTTGTTAAAAACAACGAACTTGTGTTAACTCAAATATGTAAACTTTTATAGTTAATGTAGTGTGCAGATGATGTTCAGAAAAAGAAAAAAAAACAGTTTGTGAGTGATCATTGTTCTTCTGAGGACACAAAAAATTACTAATATAAGTAAAAGTGAATATTGATTGGATTGATAGTGGCATATGAGATTATTGACAGAGAGCAAACCTGAAAAAAATGTTATGTGAATTTTACTAGTGCTGAAATGTTAGACAAAAACATTAAACATTTTTTACTATCAATTTGTTGAGTCTGGATAAATCCAAACTACATCTGTGTATACAGCATTATTTACGAGGTGCTATCGGAAAGTTCCCGGACTGTACTTGGCACGGCTGTTGGACGTGACTGTACAACCTGGCGTCCCAGTGTCCGATTCCGTAATACGTAATGAGTCAGTCTGCCGAGTTTCGTTGCATTGTGAGGTTGTGTTTGGTCTACGCGTTGTGTTTTGTAATCGTGTGTTAACGTTCATTTGTTAATTTTATGATGGCTGATAAATTCGAGCAACGCGCATGCATTAAGTTTTGTTTTAAACTTGGTAAATCGCGTACTGAAACTTTTGCAATGCTTCGAGAAGCTTTTGAAGAACATTCCCTACACAGAACACAGGTTTTTGAGTGGTATGCTCGTTTCAAGGCCGAAACAAAACAGCAGTCATCACAGTGGAAAAGTCCACAATCACCGAGACCAAAAAAAGCACGTTAGGTCAGAAGTGCAACAAAAACCATGCTCATTGTGTTTTTCGACATCAAAGGCATTGTCCATCGCGAGTTCGTGCCAGCTGGTGTTACAGTGAACTCAGATTTTTATTGTGACGTTTTGAGGCGGCTGAGACAAAATGTGCGACGAAAAAGGCCCTAATTGTGGGAAGACCAAAACTGGCTGTTGCATCACGACAATGCACCTGCTCACGCTTCACTGAAAACAACAGAGTTTTTGACCAAAAACAATATGGCCACCGTCCCACACCCTCCATATTCACCAGATTTAGCCCCCTGTGATTTTTCTCTGTTCCCGAAAATAAAAATTCACATGAAAGGTCACCGTTTTGACACTGTAGAAGACATTAAGAAAAAAACGCAGGAGGTGCTTGACAGCCTTCAGCAAAAGACTTTTTTTGACACTTTCCAGGCATGGAAACAATGCTGGATTCGTTGTATCAATTCACAGGGAGACTACTTTGAAGGAGATGGGAGCCATTAATGGCCTAGGTAAGCAAAAAGAATTTATTAGACCTAGTCCGAGAACTTTCTGATAGCACCTCGTATATGCATTTTTTTAGCCTGTATAACAAATTATAATATTGAGTATCCTTCATATTCGTCCTGTGTATCCATACAATCTATATATTTGTTTCTCATACGTTAAAGGACAAGTTTTTCATGTTATTCATTTCCATTGAGAATAATGGCATCAAGAGGAAATGGTTTCTGTTCTGAAAGCCACATTAAAAAGTCAGTTCCTAAACTATTCTGAATAATATATTGCAACATTTTAAATACCAACATTTAAGTGCATTTTAAATTTATGGAGTCCCACGTTCTTTGGGACGCCAAAAGGTGACAAATTACCCTTCTTTGTCAATCATTACATCATTTTTTTAATCTGTACATTAATTTAACTCATACTCTTTATATAACATTCCTATAATGGCGTGTATGTATTTGGGGTTCAGGTGTATGTGTAATAATAACTCTATGTAACTTGTAACTGTATTTAAAATTTATTTAGTAATAATGAAATTGTGCGCAAGGCACTTGATTCGACTTAAAAACATTCATTATTGTTTTGTTACTATGCCGTAAGGCTTACACTGTATACATCCTTACTGACTAAATATTCTATTCTAATAATTATTTTATTAAAAATATCATTTCCTGACTACTCAGACAATTAGTGTGCTTCTAAGTATCAATGCTTAAATATCTCTTTTTTTAGATGTTGTGACGAAATTCAACATATTAATAGCTACTGAATTTATCTTTCTTTTTCAGTACTGATTTATAAAACTCTACTTTTTTACTTAAATGCTTTGCATTCTTTTCATTTCAAAACTAATTTGAGCTCTTGTTTATGTTAATCTTACTTCGATAATATCTACCATTTTAACTCTATATTTACAAGAAACATTGGCTCTTAACTTTAATATAAAACAATAATGTCTTTAATTGTCTTTGAGTTACTTGTTCGACTAAGAGATAAATAAGTTGTTTATCACCGTATTGTTGTCAGTCATACTCAATTGCAATCGATCCATCTGTAATCATCCTCGTCTCGAATGCCATCATCAATTTCTCTTGTCCAGCGCAGTAATTGTAATTCTGTTACTATTTAAAAGTGATTGTATTTACAACTCAGTTACATAGTTGTATGTAACTGGAAGGATGAAACTATTTACAAAAAATAAATACTCAGTGCGGACGGGCAGAAGCTCCCGCTGCAACTGTGGGTGATCAAAAAAGATACAACTGTAGTGTGTGTGTCCTATTTATACCCACGTCTTGGTTAACACCTGCAGTTGTACGAAATCGACATGTCTGAAATTGTCTCTGGGTTTTGTTCCCCCACTCCTCATCAGTTTCGCTATTTCTTATATTTCTGCAAATTGCAGAGTCTATAAGTATACTCTTATACCCATCTTATAACTATTTTCACTACACATGTTCACTGTACTTTTGGACATTGTAACTTAACCCTTTCGATCTGTACACAGTTATTTCGCCACTACACTCGTACGGTGTGTCCCTTTCACGTGGTCTTCGTACACAGTATGTAATTAATTTTATTACATTTTATTGTGTCTTTGGATTTTACTCCTTATTTATAGTTTATGAATAATTACGGAAAAACAGTAATTACGCAATTATTCATACTGGGGTGGCAAACTCGCCTGCATAGACCTGCGTCACACACACATGCAAAATACTGTTGTACACACTTTCAGTTACATCTGTGTGTGTGTACAAGTCGATTCAGGTTGAAACACCTGTCCATATTTTTGTCTGAGCCAAGCTTGCAATCCCTGACATGCTTACTTCCAATACAGTATTAATTATTTTACAATTTATTATGTATATTTAAATTTTTATATTCAATGCTCAGTACAGCACTTATCTGTACGTAGTAATACTATGAAAACTTTGTGAATTTTGTTGCCATATTCTACAGGAGGCCATATCCACACCAGGAGACAATTCTAGCAAATATTGAAAAATGACATTATCTCTGAAATTGTGTTAAATTGACCGTCTTAATCATATGGCCAAGTTTGTTCCATGTAGGCTTTTCAAGGAAGCAGTTTTTCTACGCCCTTTTATAATCTGTTTAGAGTATTTCTGGAAGGTTAGTCCTACTGTCTCAATTTATCTAATATCCTTATCAGCAAAATCCAGTCTTCATGTTCTTGACATTTTCAGTTCATGACATCCCTATTGTATTCAATTTCATTACTCGCCCACATGTCATTCATGTTTCCATTTGATTTTACCTCGTATTTCTGTACTCATAAGTATAAGCGAGTAATTCTACTTCACTTTCAAGTTTTGTATCACTTTCCCATGTACTGTTTTTAATTTTAAAATGTTAAATTTTTTTTTTTCAAGAAAACTTTTTTGTATCCGACATCTAACGACCACATGCCAATTTCATTTCTTTATTCTTTGTTCTTTTCTTTTTCTCCAATATTCTTTCATCTTTTCACTGTGTCTCTTTTTCCTGTCTTCAGTCTACTTTGAACCTGCTTTTTTCTCTTTAAATAAGAAAACTAATTATTTGAGTTTTTATTTTTTCTTGCAGGATTAAGTGATATCTGTTCTGAGCTGTATTTCCAAGCAATTTTTTCTTAGCCTTCCTACATTTGTGTGACCTATTGTAATACAGTAAACCCTCAGTTTAATGGACTTCGGATTTAACGGAAAAAAAGGCATGATAATGTTTTTAGGCTTTTGAAACGTGATAATGTGCATATACTGCAGACTCTCCTGTTCTGGCGATATTGTTTGGCTATCGCAGCATTCTTTCGTTTCTTTTCTTCTTGTTTCTTGTTTTGAAACACGCAAATTTTCTCATCTTCAATTGTATTTGATGAAAACAGAGTATTCATCAAGAATTCATTTAATTCTTCACGAGTCTTTGCGTTGTCGTTGACGCAGGCGTCGCACACGTTCAATGGAAGACATCACAACGTTTAACACTGAACAATATACACTGATATGCATCTTATTTCACTGTGAAATATTCGTCCATCGGCTAAATACAGCAAGCATTACAGTGGCACGTAATTTTTCATTTCCTGTAATCTTTACTGTTACAGATTTGGTTCCCTTTTGGTCCACCGTAAATATACGTAAATAAAAAAAACGGGTGTTTCATCGGCATTTCCCATGTGTTCATTGAATAATTATGCTCCTTGCGTAAATGAATGACAAACTGCTGTCACTCGGTAGTTTTAGCGTGAGTGATGTACGTCATTTAAGCGCAAATCCATTTCGCCGCATCATTCGTCCTATACATCCGAAGCTGGGTTTGAAACCGGAGACTTTTAATTCTTCTGCGATTTCTAAAGCTTTTAATTTTAAAACATGTCTAGCGACAGGGAGTCCTTGCCTTCTTAAAAGCCGTACGTATTCACAGACGCTGGACTCTACTGCTACAAAACGCCCAACTTCAGGTCCCGCAAATGTTCATCGTGCAGTATTTGCATTTAAAAGCCGTTCCTTCTATTTTCTCCATCGTCGAATACAGGATTCATCAATATCGAATTTCCTTGCAGCTTCGCGATTGCGTGTTTTTTCTACATTTTGTATCACAATTAATTTATAATTCGCATCGTACGGGTTATGTTTAATTTGATTTGACTGCGTGCCTTTAGTCTCCACAATATCACTCATACCGCAAACGCATTACAAAAACGCTGAATGAAAACAAAGTACAGATAAGCGATGTTGTCGCTGTTACAATAGAAAACCACATTGGCAGTTTACCCATTATTTAGAAACATGTTACTCACACCCCCTCTACTCATCCTTTGTCTTGCTCCCTACAGAAGGATGCGAGCACGCATGCGTGCGCACACACTTACACTTTATCTTCCTATTCTTTCTTCAGTTTGCTGTTAAAACATTCGGTTGTAGTCATAAATCATAACGCCAGAGTTAATTACTGCCAGGCAAACTGCTGTTGCTTAAACCCCCTACACACTATCCGACTAGACCACCGGACTGTCGGGACAAAACGCAGTTTGGTCGTGGGTTCGAACATGTGTAGGCATCTCCGCGGACAAAATCTGTCGTGACGGACGGTCGGGAGGTCTGATGGGAAAACCATCAGACCGCGGACCGTCCCCACCACTTTTCAGTCTGGTCGTGGAATGTGTAGCATTGTCGCCGAACTTCCCTTGTCGTTGCCAAACCTTCGCTGTTTGTGCTTCTGTTTCTTGTTGCGTTGCTAGCTGCGCACGTTTCTGGAATAATATCTGATAAAAGTTGTGGTGACATAGCAGCACTGAATTTCATGTCTTCATATGATCTCCCAGTAGCTAAATAACGAAGTGTCACAATTAGCCTCTCTTCTACACTCACGGATTCCCTGAAGACCGTATTTCTTCTTTGAATAAATGGTTTCACCAAATTCAGTAAATTGATGAAACATTCCTCATCCATCCGTAAAAAATTACGAAAATCGTTTGAGTCCAGTTCTTTAAGTAAGTGTGCATGGGTGAATGTTTTCCGTTTTTGAAACAAGTTCTTTGCCCACATTTTTCTCTTCTTTCGACACTTGTCATCACTAGTTGCTACTAAAGCACTTAAAGCTACACGGATTTTTTTGCATTTTTGAAAGATACGGGAGCCATAGCGCGACACCCTTTCCTTCACAAGATCAAACATTCGACTAGTCAGAGAAAATAGGTTCCTGTCTGAAGTTGATCCGGTCCAAAGGTGTGTAGCTTTAACCCAACCACAGACGCTCTGGCTGTTTGGTCGTGTCTGGTGGTTCAGTCCGATAATGTGTAGGGGACTTTAGGCAGTAAACAACTCATAGATACCAAATGCATTCGTTCCGGCAGAAGTCAGGTATAACTTCGAATTTCATTAGCGCGCAAATGCAAGCCACAGGCCAAATTTGCGACCATGTTTTTAGGAGAAAAAGTATGGTTTGTATTCGGAACAATACGGTATTTGCATGATATTAATAGTATTAAATAATATTAATAGTATTAAAATTTCAAGTGTTATAGGCCTATTTGATTTAAATGTATCCTCAAAAAACAAAAGTTGCAATTTAACGGACTTTCGATTTTACGGACACCCCTCAGCCCCAATTAGTCCGTTAAATCGAGGGTTTACTGTACTTGTGACAGTAGTTGGTTGTTTTCTTTCTAGTGATATGATCAATCATTTAAGTTACCTTCTTTTAAAATAAAAATATACAGAGAAAAGAAAAATATACATACATACAAAAGAAAAAACTATCCACAAGGAAATATGTACACAGACTACAGTATGTAGAAGTCAGCCCGTATTGCATTGTATCCAAAAAATGTCTTTCATTTCTTATGCTTTCATTTATATTACTCAAGAATTTCATCTCTGCAGCTTGTATTCAACTTATACCTTTTTTCGATATTTTGTGTCTGTATAAAAGAGAATACGTGGTCAAATCCTTATAAAATTTCACTTGTTTCTTGTAGTAATTTTTGAAGTTCTTTGAATAGTTTCTGAAATTGCCTGAAATCGTTTTCTCTCAATGTCCTCATTGATTAAATTGTAACTTTCTTTACTGTTTGGTATTGTTTATTAGTCATGTTGAAACTTCCACTTACCTTTAATCTTCGATCTGGTCGGATCGTATAGTGGGGACAAACCCAATTCTTTCGACGAACTTGACAGTACATAAAACGAAATAAGGTTTTGAAAGAATTTCACTCTCAATATTTACCATTTGAAAAATAGTAGTTTTAATTTTTCTGTTGTTGAGCATCTTACATTTGTAAAATAAAAATTGGTTATTCTCTACTCTGTTTTTTTTTTTTTACTTGGAATGAGGCTTATACATAGATGGTTATTAATAACAAAAAAAACATCATTACCTTACCTTCTATATGACACACACATACATAAATGTAAACAGCCCAGCCTGCCTTTCTCACATATATTAATTCTAATTTATTTAAAAACCCATACCATTTTAAAACCACCCAACCCTTACACTTTTATTAAAATGAAAAACGCCGGCAACGTGGTTCGCGCACGCACTCATCGTTCTTATAAATTTCTTGTTTTTTATTGTTCGAAAAACATTTGACTCGGTTCTACATGTTGGATTGACCGCGGTCACGTAGACTTTTTTACTGTTGTTCCACTTTTTACTGTTAAATTATAAAATTTGTGACGAGCCTACTTGGCTCTTTCCGGCGCCGGAGCGATCAGTTAACCAACTGGGAACGAAAACGTAGCAGGTGTTGCTAATGTGATCTCATACTTTTGACGGAAAGCACTGCCTTGTGCTTCGTCGTAGAAGTTTCGTCCCATGCCATGCATGTAGTTGTTGGAGTGACAATAGTAGACGATTTCAGCTAGGCACTGGCTGACGTCACGAGATGGGCCGGACTTAGACCTTATTTCCTGCCGATCGCCAAGGAGACGATGAATAAATTTGTTCTCCCGACATCTTGGTTTTCGGGCTGATGGCGTCCTTCCGAGCGCGTACTTGTAATGCTCGTGGGCGCGCGATCACACTTATGCACATTTCTGAGAATTTGAGGGTGGTACGAATTCCTTGCCGAGTTACCCAACAGAAATTGCGCCTTGCCTTTGTTTCACACAGTGTCTTGCCACGTGTTCTGTTCCAATGGAAATAACGTTTGTCTTACAATAAAATTTTCACAATATTCTTATAAAATCCCGCAAAATGAAATAAATAAAAATGCAATTACCCATTAACAGTAATAAATGAAATTACCCAATTTTGACACGTTACAATACCCTCTCAATGAGAATTCTGCTGTCCAAAACAGAAGAAATCTCATTGATAAACCCCGAAGAGGACCGGTGAGGAACTGGTGCCGACAACCCCCTGGTTCTTAATCTACATGGGTACACGACCCCCCTGGTTTGGCGACTATGGACGCATCTGAACGAGATCACTGGACTTCTCCGTAAGAGATCCCAACACCGAAAAATCGAACAGACAAGTACCACAGCACACCTCACCTTCTAACATGCTACCCCCCAAAATCCTCAATCCCTGGCTTAGATTATGCCAGATCCTCCACCGATATGTTTCCCCTTTTATGCAAGCTGGGCTGCCTTTGGCAGATACTGGGCTCACACACACTCACATTACATATTATACATTGAAAAATTCTTTAAAATTTACTATTCCATCTAAGAAAAAAATTCAGAATTCAAAATAAAATATTTTATCAAAAAATTCTCTTCCTTAGTTTTCTTTTCTTGTTATCAAAAAAAATTTACACCAGTGGAACACTTCTTAAAATCAAACAAAACATCCTTAGCCTAACAGGTGATTGCCTAAAGTCTAACAATACCATTCAATACAATAAATCAATAAAAATAAACATGGTTAATATACAAACAATAAAATAATCAAAACTTAAAATCCACTAGCTGGCAGGCGAAAAATCAAGATTTTTTTTTCCAGAAAATATTTTCCAAAAAAATTTTAAAATTAAAAAAAAAATTTTAATTTTATTTAAATGTTTCCTTTACATAATAAAATTATTTAGAATTTGTCTAAATTGATAAAAAAAACAAAAGTTGAATTAACTTCCTTAATAAACCAGCTTAGTCTGTATATGACCTCATCAGCTGATCGAAACTAGGTCAAGTCCACAACCTTGACCCACATATGTTATGTATAAGTTCTCTCTGAAAATACATTTAATACCTGCAACAATCTAACTTGCAACACAAAACATAATAAAACAAAACATTTAAAATAACAAAATATTATTATAGATAATAAGCAAATTGACATTTAAATTATTCAAAATAAACAATTCTTAATTTTACATTATCTTCAAATTCTATCAAAATTTTGTCACTGGTTTCAAAAATAAAACTTTTATATCTTTATTAACAAATCTCTCTCTTTGCTTAACAATCTGATTCTACATTACTGTGGGTGATTTAAACATTTATCTCCTTTAATTTACTACTTAATCTGTATACATATATAATCTTTCTCCCTCTGACTCTAATACTCATCAACTTCAACTAACATGACACCCATCTCTATCAAAATATCTATCCCAAAACACTCTCCAAACCCAACTTATCATTAAACTCAAATCGCCACCTTCTCTCTATAAAAAAAAAATACTCTCTAACCCTTTGTACTTGGGATACGTGTTTCCCCCCCCCCAAAAAAACTCATTTCCCTTATCTGGCCCCTGGATTCTACCTAAGGCGGCCCCGTCCCACTAAAATCGGTCCCAATCCCGTCCCAACTTATCATTATGTTGCGGACTCCCACATTACACTACCCCCTACTACAAAATTGCCATCCCCAAAATCTCAATCTCATTACCTTACTACAACTACAACAAAATAACATCATTAATTATAAACATCAATATATCACTCAAAACTCTACATAAATTCTCCATTACTACTGTGTCAACATCAACACTTCTTAAAACTCTCTAACATACATTAATTCAAAACGACATTACATTATCTCCATCTCTACTATTTCTTTAACTTTGACTTCAATTTGGACAGATCTATATGTCCCATAAAACATTCATCACCCACAAAAACTATCTTTTATTGACTTGCATAAATTATTACTTTACTTCTCACTTTATCAAATTATTTTTATCATTACTTTAAAACATCTGTAATACATTAAAACATTGCATTGAACACTAATTACTTGGAACATTTATAAACCATTTTACCAGTGACATGTTATTGCTGATCAGCTGATCTCCTTAACACAATGAAAACACATCTCAAAATTGAACAAATTACATGAAATATATATATTTATTTATCCTTACTTCTCAACTCTTTGTTTCCCATTTCTCTGATTCTGATAATTTATTTTAACCGCCTGGGATAATTTATTTTAACCGCCTGCCAGACGGTTTAATTATCTGCTTAGTTTAAAAAACACACATAATGAAAACACATATTTTTATCAATACCTATATCTAACGTACAACAATAAAATAATACATTTAAAATTATGGAATGAACACCTTATATTGAATGTCTGAGCAGCTAGTTATTTAAACAGAGCGCAAGCATTTTTATTGGATCAAATTTGAATTAGCAAACTTTTTATGTTGTAAAATTTAAATTCGTGACTCATCTGAGCCACCTCCCATCCACACACTCTATTGCAAATTATGGAGGACTGTATCGCCCCCTCGCTTTCACAAAGACGGCATATTTTGGAGTAGTTTGACCTCTCCGTGTCTTTGCTTCGGCTGTTACAGTTAAACGTCTGAATATCAACATATTCGTGTCGATAATTAAACGCCCTTAAACGGGTCTACCACCTGGCTTTGCTGTTCCTCCGCGAACAGAGTGGTAGCCGCTGTTCCATAGTACCTGGATTTCCCCTAAAGTTCACCCCCCATTTAATTTCTACTATATACCAATTTCAAGTCAGCTATGGTCAGGGGACTTGGTATGACCATAGCTGGCCGCTAGCCAAATCCACGATTAGTGCTGGTAAGGCAGTAATCGCCCGAAAAGTCGGGGAAATCTAACTTCATTTCAGTGCCTGTTACACTCATCATTAATATGTGCGACACGATCGTCTATCAGGGTGCAAATTTAATTTGCACGAAAAAGGTGTGTCGCACATTTTTGCCATTTTCGCCTCCGATGGAGGTAACACTCTCTGTTACCCCCAACCCATTTCGCTATCTATGAGAGCACAGGCCACCCCCGCAATAGCAACTTAATAACTAACTAATCCAATTTTTATATACATTCTAATGTAATATTTTCATCAATAATCATTTAACTCATTCATAACTTTCTACCATTTGACTTTCTTAAAATTTTCAAAATTTATTATTAATAATTATTATATATCTTTCAGTTATTATTAAATTTTTTAATTATCATTTTTATTGAACACAATTATTTCAAATAATCTCATTACTGAATTAACATCTCAATTACACCTGTAAACATTTTTAATATACATGATTCATACTGTAAAAGTTCTATACTTACATTCCATTTAACATGATATACACATAACATCTACCCCCTACACCCCAATACTTTCACCTCACCTCTGAAACATTTAACACAAATATCAGTTTACATCACACAATTTAGCCATCTATTACCAAATTCCAAATCTCGTAAAATAAATTGAATTCATTTAAAGAATTTAATTAATTAGCACGTACATAATCACTCAAAATATTTAAAACATCTCCAACTGGTTCGATTAAATTAATTACTGAAAATACAAATTCCATTCTTATTGTTTGCCATTATACAAATTAGCCAATTCCTGTTTCCAACATTAATGTTATTATTTATTTAAATTGCAAAATATTATTATTATTATTATTATTATTATCACTTACCTATATACATACATTGTTTAGCTGACCTTCTACAATACACACACATAAATAAATGCACTACAATTATTTACAAATTTTTGTTATGTACTGTTCCGTTTTCCACACTTCATTGTCCGCATCTGCCATGTCAAAACCCATAAAATATAATGTTTATCACTGTCTTTTATTGTTTTATAATTTAGCCTCCATCGTCCCAGATTAACCTTGGTGTCATGTAGCATCGTTCAATTTCATTAATACACCAGTTATTGTTTTGTGTATTATAACCATACAAACTAACTTCATGCATCTTACCAAAATACTCGTTAAACCAGTCAACGTTAGGCATTTTTGTTAAGTCTCCGTCATTAAATTCATTCATTATCGGGTTAATTACTTTTATCAAATCATTATAATCATTATTATCCAAATATATTTCTAAACTTTCTTTCCATTCATCATACTCTCTATTCAAATCATACACTTCTGTTTCTTTATTAACATACAATTCTCTGTTTACATCTCTCTCCTCATAACCCCAAATCACACTCTCAAAAGTATTACAGACAGAGGGTACAAATTCAATTAAACCTTTCCTGACTTCTCCAGGAAAAACAAAAAACTTCAAAAAACAATTATTTGTAGCACACTTGTCTACACAATATATACGTGAAGGTCTTCCTTCACCCCCCATTCTACCTCGTAAAAAATTTACCCTCTGTTTCATACCCATAATGATCTCTCTTTCCACTCTCTCTCTAACTCATAAGCACACATTAATATTTCATTATCGCATTCCACAAACTCATCAGTATTCTCACTATTTATTTTCACCGTATCACTTTCTGATACCAACTCTCCAAATACACTACTATTCTCAGTATTACATTCATTATTTTCGATATTGTCATTATTATTGGTTAACTCTTTGTCTAATACAACATTGCCATTACAACTTTCATTTGTATTACTCTTACTCTGTTCTACTTTATTCAAATTATTTCTTATCATTTCATTAGTATTTTCAAGACATTTATTCTTTTCTTGTATATCATTTATTAAACCATCAAATTTTACGCTAATACTCTGCTGCAACTGAGTATTCTGTTGTTCACATTTTATTCTCTGTTCATCTAATTTATTGTTAAAATCACTTTTCATCTTATTTAAAATTTTATCATTATCATCAAAACGTTTATTTAATTCTTTATTCTGCATGTCAAATTTGTTGTCTTGTCCATTTTTCGTAAGAAACTCATTATATCTATTTCCTCTGATTGTTTATTTTTATTGGCTGAAACTGGGGTCAACTGAATCCCAGAGTCAACATCTGTTTCACTTAGTTGTGTTTGAGCCGCAATCGGAGTGGAGTGAACGATTACATTACTGCTGACAGCTGTTTCTGTAACAGCGCTCGGCCCCCCCGCATACCACTTTCATCCAGCGATTGCGACTCAAGGTCACTTTCACTCATAACTGAATCTATTACACTACTTTTTTCTGTATTCTCAGACATTTTTACTTGATCTATTTTTTCTTACGTAACAACTGCCAATGATTAGTCTCTTTTCAAAACTGATATTTTAACATATACAAAATCAACCTTCTATCCTAATTACGTAAGTTTACATTAATACAATTTCGCTTTCGTAACCGTACCTCGTTCGATGTACTGTCAAATGTAGGTCGGTGCAATACAACCCTTTTTTGTTTTGTTATATTACATCCTGGTCACGCGGTACCAATTGTAACTTTCTTTACTGTTTGGTATTGTTTATTAGTCATGTTGAAACTTCCACTTACCTTTAATCTTCGATCTGGCTGGATCGTATAGTGGGGACGAACCCAATTCGTTCGACGAACTTGACAGTACATAAAACGAAATAAGGTTTTGAAAGAATTTCACTCTCAATATTTACCATTTGAAAAATAGTAGTTTTAATTTTTCTGTTGTTGAGCATCTTACATTTGTAAAATAAAAATTGGTTATTCTCTACTCTGTTTTTTTTTTTTTACTTGGAATGAGGCTTATACATAGATGGTTATTAATAACAAAAAAAACATCATTACCTTACCTTCTATATGACACACACATACATAAATGTAAACAGCCCAGCCTGCCTTTCTCACATATATTAATTCTAATTTATTTAAAAACCCATACCATTTTAAAACCACCCAACCCTTACACTTTTATTAAAATGAAAAACGCCGGCAACGTGGTTCGCGCGCGCACTCATCGTTCTTATAAATTTCTTGTTTTTTATTGTTCGAAAAACATTTGACTCGGTTCTACATGTTGGATTGACCGCGGTCATGTAGACTTTTTTACTGTTGTTCCACTTTTTACTGTTAAATTATAAAATTTGTGACGAGCCTACTTGGCTCGTTCCGGCGCCGGAGCGATCAGTTAACCAACTGGGAACGAAAACGTAGCAGGTGTTGCTAATGTGATCTCATACTTTTGACGGAAAGCACTGCCTTGTGCTTCGTCGTAGAAGTTTTGTCCCATGCCATGCATGTAGTTGTTGGAGTGACGATAGTAGACGATTTCAGCTAGGCACTGGCTGACGTCACGAGATGGGCCGGACTTAGACCTTATTTCCTGCCGATCGCCAAGGAGACGATGAATAAATTTGTTCTCCCGACATCTTGGTTTTCGGGCTGACGGCGTCCTTCCGAGCGCGTACTTGTAATGCTCGTGGGCGCGCGATCACACTTATGCACATTTCTGAGAATTTGAGGGTGGTACGAATTCCTTGCAGAGTTACCCAACAGAAATTGCGCCTTGCCTTTGTTTCAACACAGTGTCTTGCCACATGTTCTGTTCCAATAGAAATAACGTTTGTCTTACAATAAAATTTTCACAATATTCTTATAAAATCCCGCAAAATGAAATAAATAAAAATGCAATTACCCATTAACAGTAATAAATGAAATTACCCAATTTTGACACGTTACAAAATGAATAGTTAAAACTTGACATTTTGGTTTCATTTTTTAAATTAAGTATTTTACTAACCTCTATGTAACATTAACACAGAATAAGTTCTGGTGTTAAAAATTGTATTAATTTTTTTTTAGGATGCATTGTGATTGTTGTAGTGGAAATATCAGTTTATTTAGTTAGCAAACTAATGTTAAAATTATTTTAAAATGTTACACTTGTAGTTGTGGCTCTAGATACAATAATTTATTTTCAGACATCTATGGAAGCTTTAATCCACCACTTCAAGCTTTTTACACAAGGATATCAAGTGCCTGCTGGTGCCACATACACAGCTATTGAAGCACCGAAAGGTAATTTAAATTGTTTAAATCTCTATGCCTTAACTGTAAACACACATTGTTAATTATTAGTATATTTGTAATTCTAATTTTAGTACAGTGTAAGAAATGTTTAAAGCAAATAGTAAATTAATTTTTTTATAAGTATATACCCATAAGTAGCTCATTAGGCATGAGATGCAGATGCGATACAATGTATATAACAATCACAATAAACCTGCATTGATGAAATCACACTTATTGTATTGATGAAATCTCTTCGTATGTTTTTTTGCACACTCTTTAATAACTTTAACAACCATATTTACATCTAGGTCATTGATGATGTTAATATTTCATGAAAACCAGTAAAATTGATTATGGCACAAAGAATAATTTTGTCACATTTGTATTTTATATCTTATTACATAGATTTGTGGGTATGGCCACAGCCCCATCATTGCAGCCCACAGGTCCCACATAGGTTTAATCATTTGTTAAGTAAACGCTTTAAAGTAAAGTACGTGTATAGCCTTATCGACTAGCCCATTATAAGCTATAAAATTTGTAATGCACAAACACACAATATCTATCTGGCATGAAAAGTAATTGAAAATTGAAAAGTAATTTTTGAAGTTATTTATTTATCGTATAACATCTGCAGAAAACATTTCAAAAATCAACTTTATAAAGGCAAAATTGGCTCTAGTGTTGCTTGGTTGAACGGATTAAACTACCATAGATTAAGTCACCACATGTTTTGATTTAACATGCAGAAGTCTTTTTCATTCACTTGATCTTTGTTCTTCCTAATCGACTCATCCATAATGAAAGAGATGTGAAGAAAGAACACTGTAACGGTATTGATTTTATCAGAAGATTCCAAAATAATATAATACAATAATATTATTACTAAAACTCACTGCTGCCAGAATTTTACTTACCGTCATATTCCCCTTTAAAAAACTTACCTTATTATTGCCCAGGTCGCCAACATATTTTTTAGATGAATATGTAAACTTAAACACTCTTGCCCTTATAAAATCCCGCTAGCTGACTACCCTCAAAACTCAGAAAATCCCAAAGAACGTTAGACGAGGTTTTCAGCACAGAATAGTAAATGGTTGTGGCGTAATAACTACTCTAACACATATTTATATCCCTAAACAAACTTAATTTTATTTTATTATGTACAGCTAAAAAACATGAATTTGTTCAAACACAAGTTTTATCAACTAATTATTTTCTAGTAACCAGTACTTTGATTCATGATTTCTCCCCTTAAATATATAACTTTTACCCCCTTTATCGTATTCTCATTAATGCTTTTATAAATCTAAATTTGTATAGTTTTTTACTGATATCAGATTGTTACAGAGTCACTTTTGTATATATTAGTTACTTAACTGACATGTGGTCCAGTTGTTACCCTATCACTCGTAGTTCACTTTCACATTCGCCACATCACAAAGAACTGTTCTAACTGCACAAATTAACGTATTCGTTTTTTGTCTCGATCTCTTTCTTCATTTTACTCTTTTTGCACACTTTTTTAATAAGGTTTGGTAGGCCTAGGCTACTGTAATCGCTTTGGCCTACCGTAACTGCCCGAGGCCACTGTTTTTAACGAACTTGTCAAACTGCTCCTTACTGTCTCATGCAAACACTGGTGGTAGACTGCTTACTGTGATTCACAAAGACTGCTGGAGGCAAGCTATTACTTAATACGTCTGGCTTGGCTGTCTCCAGACATCAACAATAACACTGTATGTTGCTGGTTACAAGGGGCACCTCACAGGTGAATACTGACAATTAAAAAATTTACTGATTTAAAGTGAAACTATGGTAGCACACAATTCTGTACCGTTACAATCACTGAAGAAGACTTCTGCGGGTGATATTGAAATAATCAATGGACGTGGCTTAATAGACCAGCAGTTTTTTGACAAATGCAGCAAATAACTTAAACATTACAGAAATATGTAACAATTAATGCAGGTCCGGATGGAATATTTTTAATGCAGGGTTCCCACAGACCTGGAAAGTCAGGGAAGTTCACTATCTGTCAGGGAAGGCCTTGCAAATTTACTAAAAGTCAGGAAAAAAACAATAAAACTGGAGAAAAGTCAGGGGCATTTCATAAACCATAAAAAATACCCGTAATTGTTTATATTTTTATACATTGTGGAAATTTACATAGAAAAAGGGTTATAAACTGGGAAACAAACTTTATTTTTGAAAGTAATATACATACATTCTCTTAGTGTATTTCATTTTATATATAAGGTGTTTGAACATATTTGAATTTCCCTCTCTTTTGTCAAGTGTCACTACTTTATTATGTCACTAGGTTGGCAGCAATGCAGTGTCCCTCCTTCCTTCATGTTTCCCTTCAGATTAGTTAGTTGCTTTCTTGTGAGTGCGAACCATTCTTAAGGAGATTCCAAAGTTAATCGCCACTTGGGCCATATCTGTATTCAAATATACTTAATTTGATGAGAAGCTTAATGGGTCGTTGTGTCAAATCCCATTGCTTACAGTCAGCAGATACTGGCAGTAAACTTGTTTTTATTGACCTGAATGACTTTGAGAATTTAATAGAAACCAAGAAAATTGATATAGGATTTGAAACATCTAAATTGTTAAAAGAGGTTAAAGGAGTGACTGAGCTAGATATTATGAAATTTAAGAAGAAATGCCTAACATTTCTTATTAAGACTATTTAAAAAATCAAGGAAAGAAGTCCATTAAAATTCAAAGCTGTTAGAGGTCAGTTGTTCTCGTAATAATAAGTAATTGTTCAAGGATTGGAAAGAACAGAATCAATGTTTTACTTTGAAGTTCTGTATGAGAAAAACAGGATTACTGAAGTGGTTGCTGAAAAATCTAAACAGTAGTATTCTGTTCTCTGTAGTGAGCCTAGTGGTTATTAAAAGACATTTTTGATGTCTTTAATGACTGTAATTAATGAAATTAGACTGGATGATTTTGAATCTTCTTTTTTATATAAAAGCCCAAGTATTATGAACTGTGGGAAGTTGTTAAATTGACTCTAATTGATTCACGTGGTAATGCCTCTGTTGAGTCAGGATTTTCAGTAAACAAGTGCCTCTTAACAGAAAATGAAAATGAGGCTAGTAGTGTTGCTCAGCGCATTGTATATGATGCTCTTAAGTATTATGGTGGCTTCAAAAATGTTAAAATCACTCAAAAAATGCTTACTGCTGTACGATCTGCCAGGAAAAAATATCAAGAGGAAAAGTTTCAAGAGAAAGTAAAAGAGAATAAGAAATACCAAGAAAACAATGCCTTCTACAAATACAAAATGAAGTTAAAAAGTTACAAGATCGGAGAAAAGTTTCTTGAATGAAACAGCAAATAGAAGAAGAAATCAGTTTGACAGTAGACACTTAGAAGATTCTGTAAATAAAAAATAACTAGTGTTTCTGTAAATAATAATTACATATTAATTTGTTTCTGTGCATATTGAAAGTGAAGTGTAGCTGTCCTGTCTATGTTAAACAAGACATTTTTTGTTTTTTATAATCACAACAATGTTTACTTTTTGATATTTAAATGTTAAGTATATGTTTCATGTTTAATAATACTCTAATTGTGTTTGATGTCTTACATTTCATATAAATATATTGTAGGCCTAGTTAATACAAAATAATTATTTTAAAAATTATGTAATTTTTCTTAACTTTCTGCATGTCAGGGAAATTTCTTGAAACAGTCAGGGAAATTAATTTTGAAAATTTTGTGGGAACTCTGTAATGGAATAGTAACAAACGTTTTGTATCATTTGTGTTACAAGTGATGCCTGACAACAAATATCAATATGTAAAAGTTTAATAGCTTATAATGATTATACTATAATAAAAGTTACAGTTTCTGCATTCTATTGTATGGGAATTCTCTAGAAATTAACCAGCACATTTCCTTCTGAGTGTTTTATCCCTACCTTTCATCTCGCAAATAAAACATCACTCTCTGAAGCAGCATATGTATCAGTTTTACTAACTGTATTTGTTAAACAAATAAAATGATTCTTTGGCAATTGAAAAGAAAGCAATCGTCTATGTGTAGGTTATGGAATCTTTGCATGATCGTGACTAATCAGAAATATAGATATAACCTAAATTACTGTTACTAATTTACATTTAAACGTTTTCATTATTGTCTCAATAGTTTCTGTATCCAAAAATGTATTTTCTGACACAAGTCAAAACTTAGAAATTGGAGAAATACTTTGTCATGTATTAGTAGTGTGTGTAATACACTACTTGATAGGCCTTTACGAAAGAGTTAAATTGTTGATTTGCATATTATGTTGGCCTATGAGCATGTAAGAAGTAAGGTTTACAAACTAATTTAATCACTGATAATATTAATATTTCTACTCAATAGACTATAACACTTACTCCAGTGTACCAACTCTTTATTGTACCTCAGGGCGCCAGTAATAATAAACACAAATTAAAATATATCAATCAACTTTTAATGATTCATTTGCATTTATGTACTACAAATTTCTTTAACATGACTTGAATAGTTTTGCCTTACAATTTGAATATTATTTCCTGGCAATGAGTTCTTTTTAGACAAATTGAGTCACTATATTTGATTACAAATATATATAATTATAAAACAATATTGAATCAAATGTTTATTTATTTGTTACTTGCGTGGAGAATCCTTCCGATGTGCGTAGTCCTTAAGGTGTTGCATGCCGGTGAGTCGTCAGCAGCTGTTTGTTGCGCGTTAATCCTGGTTATGAATGCACTAATTCACTTTATCACAGATGTACACTACACTTGACATATTGGTGATACATACAATTATGTTATATAATTATATACTCTGGTTTACAACGTATTCTTGAATTTACATTAAGTGCATCTAACACAGTTCGCATCGCGTGCGTCTCGATTATCTCATACCGTTGTGAATTTAACCCGAACTAATTCGCTTTCTTCAGTGATTTCACCACAACATATCGTATTGATGAACATTTATATGTACTATTTACTTCTTGTTGTTTGTTACTACTCCGAACATTCACTCATTAACTTATTACTGTATATTAAACTTTATAAATTTAGCGTTAGCAATTATCGCGTTCCTGTACTTCTGTTTACTGCTGCAAATTTACTTTATTCTTTAAATTACTAATAAAATTTATATCTATATAGTTAACGCAAAACAGTGCACACGAGTCTCTTCAGTGTAGTTTCGCCGATATAAAAGTTTTGTCTGATTTCTCTCCAAATTCATATTTTTATACTAGGCTTTGAATTTCCCTTACCAAGTCTCGAAAGAAAACAATCCCATAGGTTTAGACTAGCGCTAAATACAAAATCGCCCAATCTCCTTAGCAAAAACCTCCCACGCAACACATGACGCTTCTTCTGATTTGCCGAACGTTTTTCGCGTCTCATGTGCTTAAAAAACTAGCGTCACTATCTATCTCACTCTTACATCGCTCTCTCGAACATAACGGTATCTATTGTTACATGCACTTAAAGTTTACAACCTTGGCAAACACCCCTAATATCCTAGCAAATAATACATTTTATGATAGTTATGTCCCAAAACGTGACAGCCTAATATTACCTTCCTTATAGACGTCAGCCCCAAGGCCAGCGTTGCTAACCTACCGCTATACTCTACAGCTTGTTTACAAGTTAATTTCTTTCATGTAACGCTGCCTAACGGTACAGGCGTTTCACTACCTCCCCGCTTTCTAAAACATACACATTTCTTTGCGTTCAGCATAGTTTGATTTTGTAAAATTTGCGATTGCTCAATTTTTGCATTACATTGTCCCCCCATAGAATTAGCCTTACAATTTTATAAAAATTGGAAACTAGTTCTATTGAAGCGTCCCTAAAGCTCTTATAATTACAAGTTCCTTGCTTATATGTATTCTAATAAACTGATATAATTACAAGTTCATTCCTTATATTTAAAATTGACAATATATTCAAGTTAATTACTTGCTTTATATTACTTAGTCTAAATTGGTGAGTACACTAGTACAATATTGCTCGGTTACTACCTACTACTACACACAAGGGTCGATAGCCTGTTATGGTTTGTTTACTAACATACACTTCCCGTCCTCTCTACCTAACTTGCCAAACTACTCCCAAATGGGGCTGGTCCACTTTCCTTCTCAATAACAACTGTTTACATAAAGCAATCTCACTTTTAACATTTTTGTTACCATTTTCATTTACTTATTTAGGGTATTATTTTTGTATACTCATATTCAATACATTATTACTCCTTTTCTTATTTTTCTAAACATTTGTGACTTCTTACATGACTAAACGTCATTATGCTTTGATTATATTGAACACCTTTACATCTAGTTTGATAACTTACGATTACTACGTCAATATTCGGTTGTGTGTTATTACACTTTGTTTCTTAATTTTCATGTGATGTTCCTGTATGTGTGTGTGAATTTTGGGTTTCTTTCTCATAATAAGGCTTTAGTTGTCGTACATTGAAGTTCCCGCAGATATGTCCTGGTCTTTGTGGATCTTCCAACTGGTAGGTCACAGTTCCGATTTCTTTAGTTACCTTATATGGACCCTCGAATAGGTTACAAAATTTTCCTATTACTTCTTTATTTAAATCCGACATCAGGTACGCCCTTAACAAGACCTGGTCTCCTATGTGAAATCTAGTAAGGTGGTGAGTAGTGTTGAGTTTATCTGTCCTCGTATCTCCCTTTTCCTTAATTCGTAGGTAGATGTTGTGATAGTTGATGGGTTGGTCTGGAGGTATCATATCTTGGTCAATATATTTTATCCAGTCCCGCTCTGGTTTCTTCCCCCACTGCGCTTCAAAAGGGGTGGTCTCAATTGTCTCCTGATAGGTCTGGTTTATGCACGCCTCAATGAGTTTAAGAAACTGCGCCCATTTGGTGTGCTTATCGGAGGTCATTGCCCTGAACATATTACTTAATTGCCTGTTTATTCTCTCTGCCAGATTTGTATTTGGATTTCGGATTGTGGTATATTTTGCCTTAATACCCATGTCTGTCAATGCGGTAGACCATCTATTGCTGGTGAACTGTGTACCGTTATCAGATAAAATAGCTACTGGTTTTCCTATCTCCTCACAATATAATTGAATTCTCTTTATTGTGGCAGTCATTGTGGCTTGTCTCAGTTTATATAATTTGACATACTTAGTAAAATTGTCGATTACAGTTAAGATATACCTTACTTTCCCTGTGGAAATCGGCAGCGGTCCATAATAGTCGATGCTGATCAGTTCGCCTTTCTTTTTCGGTGTGACCAGTCGCGTCTCTCCTAACATCCTTTTAAAATGATCCTTACTCTTTTGGCATGTGATACAGGTTTTTGTAACTGCTTTTGTGATTTTATTTATGGAATCTTCGGTGAAATTTTCCTTAAACAGCTGATATGTCCACCGGTCCCCACGTGACTGTATGCCTCGTGCAGCTCCATGATCATGATGTGGCACAACTCCTCCGTCAACATTAGCTTCCATACTCCCTTATCTTTACGGTACAGCTTTCCATTATGCCAAGTGTATTTCCTGGCAAGTTTATGCTGTTCATTTGTTTGAATTGACTCGATAATATTTTTCAGTTTGGTGTCAGCTAATTGATAATTCTGTATGTTTTTAAGTTGTTTCTTGATTTCTTTACTGATGATTTGAATGTTGTTGCTATGCCGTTCGTCCAACTCTATGATCTGCTGTTTAGTATTAATACTAAGCTCAGTAATCTTATTGGTGTTGTCTTGGATTTTGTTGTTAGTCTCTACTTGGCAGTCTTGGAACAGTTTTTTGTTGTTTGTTCTCTCTTGTTCCATTTGTATGGAGACTTCGTTTCTTATTTCTATGTGTTGTTTATGGATTTGTTTTTTCATTTGTTGTAACGCTTGTTCTAATTTTAATTCATGTTGTTCTAACCATTTGTCTGTTCTTTTCACATGTTCAGCAATTTGTTGTGCTATCTGTGCTTTTGTTTGTGCCAGCTGTTCTGATTGTCTTTGTACTTGTTCTGTTTGATGTGACAGTTGTTTTTCTATTTTTCTCGACTGTTGTGGTAATTCTTGTATTAGTTGTGTTTGCTGTGAGAGTTGTTCTTTTGTGTTTCTTGATTCTTCTTGTATTTGTTGTGAGAGCTGTTCTTTTGTTTGTTCTGATTGTTTTTGTATCTGTTCTTCTACTTTTTTTTAATGTTCCTCCATTCGTCGTGTGTGTTGTGACAACTGTTGTTCTAGTAATCGTTGTAGTATTGTGTTTTTGTCTTTCTCTAGTGGTGTTTGACATACCGGTCTTTCTCGAATTTCTGCTACTATTGTTGGTGTAAATTGTTGTGCCTCTGCATTTTCATCGTTCTGTCCATTTTGTCCCCACGTCCCTGACACTTGATTCTCCTCTGAAATGTGTGCGAGCGTGTCTGGATCGCCTAACTGATTATTTATTTCAAATTCCATCTCGTTGCTATGGGTATCTGTATTTGTGCTCATGTTGTTGTACAGGTTGTGAATGTTGTTTTGTGTGTCTTTGTCTCTCCTACTCCTACTTCCCGTAATCATATACTATGTTTGATACTATTTCTATTCTTAACTTCTACTTAGTCTTAATCTATAATTTGTTTAATAATGACCCACGTTCCAGGCGACAGAATGTAATACACTACTTGATAGGCCTTTACGAAAGAGTTAAATTGTTGATTTGCATATTATGTTGGCCTATGAGCATGTAAGAAGTAAGGTTTACAAACTAATTTAATCACTGATAATATTAATATTTCTACTCAATAGACTATAACACTTACTCCAGTGTACCGACTCTTTATTGTACCTCAGGGCGCCAGTAATAATATACACAAATTAAAATATATCAATCAACTTTTAATGATTCATTTGCATTTATGTACTACAAATTTCTTTAACATGACTTGAATAGTTTTGCCTTACAATTTGAATATTATTTCGTGGCAATGAGTTCTTTTTAGACAAATTGAGTCACTATATTTGATTACAAATATATATAATTATAAAACAATATTGAATCAAATGTTCATTTATTTGTTACTTGCGTGGAGAATCCTTCCGATGTGTGTAGTCCTTAAGGTGTTGCATGCCGGTGAGTCGTCAGCAGCTGTTTGTTGCATGTTAATCCTGGTTATGAATGCACTAATTCACTTTATCACAGATGTACACTACACTTGACATATTGGTGATATATATAATTATGTCGTATAAATTATAGACTCTGGTTTACAACGTATTCTTGAATTTACATTAAGTGCTTCTAATACAGTTCGCACCGCGTGCGTCGTGATTATCTCATACCGTCGTGAATTTAACCCGAACTAATTCGCTTTCTTCAGTGATTTCACCACAACATATCGTATTGATGAACATTTATATGTACTATTTACTTCTTGTTGTTTGTTACTACTCCGAACATTCACTCATTAACTTATTACTGTATATTAAACTTTATAAATTTAGCGTTAGCAATTATCGCGTTCCCGTACTTCTGTTTACTGCAGCGAATTTACTTTATTCTTTAAATTACTAATAAAATTTATATCTATATAGTTAACGCAAAACAGTGCACGCGAGTCTCTTCAGTGTAGTTTCGCCGATATAAAAGAAGACTGCCTGATTTCTCTCCAAATTCATATTTTTATACTAGGCTTTGAATTTCCCTTACCAAGTCTCGATAGAAAACATTCCCATAGGTTTAGACTAGCACTAAATACAAAATCGCCCAATCTCCTTAGCGAAAACCTCCCACGCAACACATGACGCTTCCTCTGATTTGCCGAACATTTTTCGCGCCTCACGTGCTTAAAAAACTAGCGTCACTATCTATCTCACTCTTACATCGCTCTCTCGAACATAACGGTATCTATTGTTACATGCACTTAAAGTTTACAACCTTGGCAAACACCCCTAATATCCTAGCAAATAATACATTTTATGATAGTTATGTCCCAAAACGTGACAGCCTAATATTACCTTCCTTATAGACGTCAGCCCCAAGGCCGGCGTTGCTAACCTACCGCTATACTCTACAGCTTTTTTACAAGTTAATTTCTTTCATGTAACGCCGCCTAACGGTACAGGCGTTTCACTACCTCCCCGCTTTCTAAAACATACACATTTCTTTGCGTTCAGCATAGTTTGATTTTGTAAAATTTGCGATTGCTCAATTTTTGCGTTACATGTGTTTAATTATTAATTATAATGTCTTAATCAGAATAGCAAGCATGTATTATTTTCATTTCATGGATTCCATTTCATTATATGAAATGACAATCTACAGGTATGAAATGTACTCAGGTAATATGAAATATTATATGTATTTGAAAATATGATATCAAGATTTATTTCATTTGGTAGTAAATTGTTTGTAATGTATGTCCCATGTTTTTCATGTTCTACACATACCATGCCTTTGGAACAGTACTGCAAACTATCAGTAGGCCTACTTCTTTTGAAAGATAACACTAAATTAAATGAAAGTGCTTATTCACTTGCCTTTTTTCCTGCCTATTTTGAAATTTTATAGTGTCTAATGTGTAGTTGCTAGTTATTAGCTTGTTTTGAAATGTCTGAGGCTTTTACTAATAAAAATTGTTCTTTAAATTTTATAATGTTTTTTAATTACTGTGTAGTATTTTAGTTTGGCATTTTACTGTTAGTTTTTTGAATTTTAATTATGTATATTGTGACGGTATAAAAGGGATAGGTTTTGTTTTTTATATTGAATATTCTTTATTAATCTGTAACAAACCATTTTGGGTAACATTTGTTATTAAACACCTTATGGTTGAAACCGTACGATGCAGAGGCAGGTACGAGTGAACAGTGGAATGTGTAAGAGCGCGCGTGTGTGCCGCCTTTTGTGACCTGTGCTCAGAGGATATGAAAGGGCATGAGAAAAAATGTAGTCTCTGAACCAAAATTCATCACGGAAGTAAGGCAAATTATTTCCGCTAGCCGTATTTGAACCAATCAGCGAACGCAAAACGAGCAAGGCTCCCTGGTGACCACGATGTGAAAAGGCAGCGAGTCCTTTTAGCCATTTTGGACGCTTTCAGTCGTCATCCAACTCCAGAACCGCGCGGATGTGTTAACGCGCGGTTCGCTAAAAACGTGGTCGTGAGCAATTTAAGTTGGCCGACTAAAAAGAATGGTGATGTTATTTTGAAACAACAATAAAGTATGTGATTGACAAAAGAATCAAAATTAAACAGTGTAAAGTCAGTTTTCAGAGTGTTCTACAAACAAAAAGTGCGTAACACGTGGTGGTGTAAACCTTTGGATTGCAATGACCAGATGAGTAAAAAATGAAAGAACATAATCAACTGAGTAAAATTAAACATCATTTTTATCAATTTCCTTTTTCATGAATAACATATTAAATTTGAAATGAGATCTCTAAATGGGTTGGTGTCAAGAATGAGTGAGAGAGTGTGCAAAATAAAGAGAGATAAGAAATTCAAAGTACTGGTTTGTTTAATAAAATATAAGAAAAATTTAGTTAAGTAAGATTTTTTCCTTTTATAACTATTTGTAAAGAAAGAAATGTCTAAGAATTGAGTATATGAATTTATGTGATGTGAACGTAGATTGGTAGAGAAAGTGAAAGATATGGTAATAGAAAGTAGAGAAAAGTAAAGAAAATTAAACTTTGAAAATTTAACCAATAAAAAGAATGTCATTTTCCATTACATGATTCTATTCACTGATGGTAAGATATTAAGATGTAATTGTTACACATAGTCAGTAATTGTGTATTAGGATGATGAGACGTGAAATTATACCTTGTAAAAAGCTAATTTATTATTTTTGTATGTTTAGGGGAATTTGGAGTATACTTGATATCAGATGGAGGTTCAAAGCCTTACCGTTGCAAGATCAAAGCTCCTGGCTTTGCACATTTAGCAGCTCTTGATAAAATTGGAAAAAATCACATGTTAGCAGACATTGTAGCCATTATAGGTATGTTTTCTATACTTTACTATTATTTACTTAACAGTATTTAGAATAGTAAACTGTACACTGCTGTTCTCAATGGTGTGTAGTACATAAATTGGAGGAAGTTATAGGAAGAACTGGAGAAGAATTTAGAATGCACATTGACATTTCTGACGAAAGCAAAAGAACATATGTGCTCCTTTGGGTATTAGGAAGTAATTTCATTTAGAATCCAACTTATGCTGAAAAAATAAGATGCAGGATAGGAAAGTAGCTTACAAGGAAGATGAAGGAGATGCTAAAAGAATAAACATTGCTGTTATAAAATGGTTTGTAAAATCTTTATCAGGAAAGTTGTCACCAATGGCTCAAACATGGGCACTCGAGAAGAAGCAGAGATGTATTTAGGCAGTAGTAAAATGTGGCTGTGGGGGATTCTGGTAGTTATTTAAATAGAGAGACAAAGTGCCAAATAAACAAGTACTAATAAAAAAACAAAAAAATGTATTAAAGTTAATTAAAAACAAAGAAAGCAAATTGAATAGGCTGCATATAGCGAAGAAATGTAAGCAAAAATTGAAAACTGAAGGGAAAATGGAGGGAAAAGAGTAAACAGAGAAGGTGTGGAATGTTGATGGAACACAAGGAAGGCAAGTATTTTCAAAACTGAAGAAGCCCTTACAAGATACAACACCATCTTTGAACTAACTGTGTTTTTTGTTTATGTTATTCACATATTATTTGTAATAAACAAATTTGGGCTAATCATATCCACAATGTGTTCTGTGTTTTTCCATTTCAGGATTTGGCAAAATCAATATGTCAGTTTAATAGCAGCTGAATTAACAATATGTGTTTTCTTCAAAGTAGAGTAATGTATTAGGTATATTATGTGTATAAACTTTTTGAGAAAAAATAGGGAAATCAAGTAAATGTTTTAAAATAAAAATAATAAAAACTGAATCTTTAAATTCGTGAAGTATGTCTGTCCTTCATCTTCATTGTAAAATTACATGTCTGAGATACATTAAGAGTTGTAAGTGAGAATACCACATTAGAGGTCATCAACTTAATTGATAAAATTAGGAGCTCCAACTATGAAGTTCAGTACTCATAAGATGCTGAAACGGATAATATACACTTACACAGACTGGGCGTTGGAACATTACAAAAAGTTTATAAAATGGAATAAGTTTCACTTCTTAACTATAAAAGCTGTTTGTGGATATAATGTTTTAATTAAAATTGTTGTATTTTGTAAGTTTCAATAAACATTTATATTAAATGTAGATTTTACTGTACAAGGGTCAGTTGGAAAGTTCACAGAGCAACATCTGTACCCTAGCAGTAGAACTAAACTTTCTGGTGTGTTGTAAGATTCACACTTCGTATAAACACCTGTTAATATTCAGATCTCTGTCAGTTTATTCATTGTTTACCAGCTGTTTGAAATTAACATTAATGTGCGTTTTGAAAAATGCATAATAATCAAACATTATGCTTGAATTCTTTGGTGAAAAAAGGTTAGCAACAATGGAAATTTGCAGCTAAATGGTAAACGTGTTTAGAAGACCAGAAATTGACAGTGGATATCATTGCTGAGATCTTAGGTATCTCACATGAGCATGTTTTATCATTATTGTCAGGAGTGCTACAACCCTGGGTGGGCACATGTCCTGGCCTACTGACACATGAGAGTGTTTATCATATTTTAACTCAAGAAGTCGGTATGAAAAAGTGCAAGGTGGGTGCTGCATTTGGAGTTGTTGCAATTTTTGGGGTGTTTACTAGAGGATCATCTTCAATGCTTGTAGACAACATTTCATACATGGAATCGTACAATACACCAAACATTTACCACTATGCTATAAATGTAGCTTCACGAGTTTTCCAAATAACCCTCATCAATACTGAAGTACTGGGGACTTTACTATAATGGTAATGGTAACCAAAGACAATTTGTTAACATTCTATGTGCAATGAATGAGATACTTTAAATATACAAATTTAATACTACCAGACATATCACATATCAATTTTTGTCATTCTGTATACAGTTTTATAAACTGCTGATGTTATAACAAAACTTTTCTTTTTTTTTACAGGTACCCTGGACATTGTCTTTGGTGAAATCGATCGTTAAATATTGTGTATAATTCAATATAGTTTGTACTATTTATATAATATTGTAAATATACATGGTAAAATAAATTTATATAAAGTCACATATAACTCTTGAGTGAAAATATCGTGGTTATTGTAACTCCATCTAATATACTTTTCGCCGTTTACAGTTTGGGTAGTAAACCTTCATATATCATACATCTGTGTATGTGCAGTAATCAGTACATACATATTGTTGCTTAATTGCTGTTTACTAGTAATAAAGAAATATAATTATTTTTTGTCGTTAAAACTATTTTTTCTTTAGACAACTAGTCTTTTGTGTCCTCTGGATAGCTCCTCTATATGCAGCAGATATTATTATTTCTCATTAGCAATGAATGTGTTTAACTTTTAAACAATTTATGTAGAGTGATCTGGTTTTTAAAACAGTAGCATGCAGTTACAATGAAATGTACTAATTATCATGGTCGCAGAAACCACTTCATCAAAATAATGGAAGGAATTAAAGTTCTCAAGGAATTTATGTTGAAATATTATCCTGTGCAGTTCGTTTACATGATTGGACTCTGTTCAGACTATCTCCATTACTCTTCTGAAGTACAAGTTGAGACATTTTTTAATAGGTCTGAGCATTTAGCAGAATTATTGGAGGCACAGTTATTGTATAGAGGAAGAATAATGGAAGGGCACAGTTAATAGACTAGGCTAAATTGGTTTGTACTATCCCGTTGATAGGCTCTCAGCAATGATAAAAAATACTGGTATGGCAAAAAAACATGTAAAAGAAGTAGTATCACTAAGAGTACACGTTAAGTCCTCTTGATAATTTCAAGTGTCATAACTAGGGAACGGATTTTCATGTAAAATAAAAAGCCAAATATGTACATATGTATGTAATTTTTTCACAAATATGTAACAAAAAATTAGAAATATTTAAGAAAAAAAAAGCCTGAAAGTTGCTGAAAATTAAAAAAAACATGCATATTTAAGAAAAAAAAGCACAAAAGTTACTAAAAAAATTAACATTTAAAATTATTACTGATCACATGATATTTTAAATTTTCAAATGTGAAATGTCGCCGATCAGGTCTAAGAATAATTTTGTATCGGCTGAAAGAAAGTTCTACATCTACCAATGTAATAGGAGCATATTTGAAAGACACTATGTCCATTGGAGTCAAATCGACATCAAATTGTCCGTTGACCTCATTTCCAGCATGGATTTCTGCGATGAGTTTCACATCCTTCCACCCAGGGTTTTTCTCCAGACAGTCATTCATTTTTTTCTTTATTTGATTTCCATTTTCACTCTTTGTTTCTTCTAACTTTTTGATTGCATCCTTGACAATAAAAACGCTGTCCACTAATGGTATGTTCTGAGCCTCCAGTTTTGTTATTGTAAGTGCTAAAAAAACAGCGTTTGAAGAAATATAGGCCAAATCATTCTTCAAGCCATGTTTGTCCATTAAATATGTCGCTATTTGTATTGCTTTAGCTGAATCAGGATCAAGTTTAGAAACGTCGTTTATTTCATTAAAATTGTCACAATAATACTGGGCTGCTTCCAACCAAGTGCCCCATCGTGTAATTACTGGTTGAGGGGGTAAACATAATTCTGGATAATTTTGCTTTAAAACTGCAACTCGGCTCGGAGCTTTTAAAAATATTTTTTTAACAGTTGATATCAGTAAATCGACATCAGGGTACATCGATCTCACAGTTTCAGCAACTCTATGCATTGCATGGGCCAAGCAGGTTAGATGTATCATTTTTGGGTAAAACACCCTCAGTGCATTACCCGCTTTCACCATGTAAGGTGCAGCGTCCGACAAAAATAGTAAAACTTTGTCATGTAAGACACCATTTGGCCAAAGAAGACCCATGGAGTCATTAAAAAATCGTGATATGGTTGCATGGTTACATTTTTTCAAAACTTCACAATTTAAGAGAAATGGTGTTGACGGTGTGTCAGAGCATAGTTTTCCAACAATTATATTTGCAATATATCTGCCTTCAACATCTGTCATTTCATCAATCGAAACCCAAACAGTCCCAGTTTTAATGTTATCTTAAATTTTATTAAGAGTTTCCATGTAAATATCTTTTAAATAGGTTTTTCTCAGTGCGCTTTCATCAGGCATTTTTTTATTAATATATTTTTCTACAAAACTCTTGAAATCAGGATTGTTGATTTTGTGAATTGGTATATCTGCTCTGATTAAAGCTCAGCACAGATGTGAATTAAAAGTTGACTTACCACTTCCTGTGGAATCAGTGGAAGAAGCTGTTATAAAAGTTTGTTTCAGCCTTGATTTTCTCTCTTTGTTCTCCTTGTGCTTCGCAGTAGCGATATGTTGTGTCACTTGAAACTGTTGCGATACGGAAACCACCTTCTCACAACATGAACAGTATAAAAGATTTGGATCACTTACAAATGTTTCGTTCGGAAACTCGCGGAGGTATTTGTCCACTAGGTCTCTTGATTTTGCTGCTGTTTTTGGCATGTTGTAGCTGTAGCCGAATGACGTTACACTTAAGGAGCTAAACAGTAACTGAACTGAAGGGAGTCAGTGAAGGGAAGGGGAAGGGACAAGAGTGATCGTGAGATAGAAATGCAAAAGTAAAGAGAGGGAAATTTCTGGAAATCAGAAATGACTCACTCCAACTGGTAGAACTGAAAAAAACGTGCCACTTTTACAAAGACATTTTGCGGAATCTCAAAGAATGGGCAGTTCAAAGAATGAGTAGATCACGGGTAAACAACAGAAGTATTTTATTGTTTTACTGGTTAAATAATATTTTTCTCAAAACTCATAAGTTCGACTTTTTGAGGTTTGCAATTCCACATAAACTGTAAATACGTATGCATTTCTAGTAAAAAAAAATTATAATACAATAAAAACAATGAAATATGTAACAAAAAACAGTGATAGGGCGAATATGTAAAAATATGTATTTATACTAGAAATATGTAAAAATATGTAAAATAAAAATGGGTTTAAATGATTCAGAATGCCATAAAACGTCTAAATCGAGCTTTTAAATGGCAATCCTTAGCTCAGAAAAAAATATGTAAATACATTTAAATCCATTCTCTAGTCATAACAAAAGAAGTGCTGTAAGCAGAAAAAGTGTTGTTAAGAGATAGTATAAAAATGTTTTAAAGTGGCCTTGAATATCTTCACTATTAAAAATATCCCTTTCCTTGGTCCCATACTAATTTGATTCCAGTACTCACATATACATTTTGTGTGATGACAAAAAAATGATACTTAAAGAAATTCACTGTAGACAATGTGGAGGATCGGATTGTAGAAATATAACACCAGTAGAAATACAACAGGGGATCTTTGGCTAAGGTATGGTAACCCTAACAGAAGAGAGTCTGTTAGGATTACCATACCTTAGCCAAAGAGAGTCTGTTAGGGTTACATAACCTTAGCCAAAGAGCCCATTTAGGTAGGAGGTTGTGGCAGCAGCCTGTTCATGTAAAACCATTAGATGCTTACAGTATCCAAAACAGCCTCGGTATAAGGATTGGAAAATGTGGCAGGACCCTGGGAAAGGACAAGAATTTGATAAATCAGATAAATTAAAGCTAGGGGAATCAGTGGCAAAGAATTAGAAATAGCAGGAATACTTGAAGAAAAAATGTTAGCACAGGAGTAATAACTGAAACAACAAAGAATTTAAAAGAAGATCTACATATGTAGGGAAAATTATACAATGTTGTATACAGGTCTGGATGGAAGATTCAGGGCAAGCAAGGGGAAAAAGGGTTAAAGATTAATAACCATGAAACTTAAGTAATGCTTACATGCTATGATTCTACATAAGAGGCTTAAGGTGATAGCTGAGGCTTTAATAGGAGAAGAGCAAAGTGGATTTAGAACTGGGACAGTGGATAATGTATTTATCTGAAAACAAAGTTTTGAAAAAAGGAGAGAATTTATAGCCTGATAACTCGGAAAAAAGCCATCACCGATTTCAGTACACGCAGAATGGAGAAGTAAGGCTCCTCATTCTCTCACTTTCTCTGTCTTCCTTTTCCCCTTCCCTTCCTAATCAATGGCATGCTGTACTTATGCTAAGCCAAGCGCAACAAATTGACTATACTACCAAATTCACTGTAATAATCCATGTTTAATATACAAAGTTACACGTATACCGTAGTTGTTGTGTGTACGTCTATTAATATTATAAAACAATACCATACCTGTAATTTCCCTGTTAAACTTTGAAATACAGCACAATATTAACAATGTAAAATATGGTGTAGGCCTACTGACAGCTTTAAATCATTTTATACTGAGACTTACATATGTACATTGTAAACGTACTTACAAAAATAAGCCTCCAACCTCAGCATAACTAAGTAAAAAAAATTTGATTAAAACAAAAATCGGAAGTTGCCTTCAGATAGATCTTAATTTCAGATACAGGTAACAAAAAATCTTCAAAACCGATCTGTTGATGTTAGATCACTATCTTCATAAAACATTTAGTTTGTCATATTAAAAACATACAATATTAAAAATTTAGAATTTAAAGAAAACCACTTACCCAAATATGGCAGAAATAAAAGGCCCCCAAGTCAGTATAATGACTGGTTAGAAACTCATAACTATTAGAGTTTATCGTTTTATTTTGTCACTGAACAACAATACTACACTACATTATACTATTGTTACACTACTATCGTGAGGAAACACAAGAAAGAGTTTTGATCCTCACAAACAATGACAGACACTCACAAAACACTATATTGGCACAGGTACGTTGACATCATAAATCTACAATGTGAACAGTTACTAACCCATATAAAAAAAATATACAAAAACGGCCTTCACTGCTGAATACGAGCACAACATTAGCATAAACTTCCTAGACCTCACCATCACAAAATTTGAACACACAGACAAATTCAGTATATACAGAAACCCCACTATAACTGACACGCTAATACACAACTCCTCCAATTGCCCACAAACTAGCTGCCTTCAGAACCATGATACACAGACTATACATCCCACTAGATGAAAAAGACTACAAAGACGAACTAAACACGATAAAATATCTAGCAGAAACCAATGGTTACAACAGAACAATAATCAAAAAACTCCTGCACAAAACAAACAACAGACAAAGAAAACAACAAGTTCATAACACTAACACATCAATAACCACACTGAAAAAATAGCCCACAAATTTAAAAAAGCACGATACAGAATCGCATACAAAACAGAACACACAGTATCAAAAACACACACAAAGAACAAAACAAATTTGATTTACCTGGTGTTTACAAACTAAACTATTCAGACTAACAAATTCTACATAGGCCAGACAGGGAACGTTGCTTCAAACAGAGATATATTGAACACACAAAAAGCAACATGGATATTCTACACGTACACACAAAAGGCCCACGTACAACTAGACACTCTTGAATAACTAGAAATATAAAAACACCTAAAAACGACCATGATATTGGTAAACCCTTACATGTCCATGTTACAAAAGTAGTGATTCTACAACTTTCAAGTGTTCACCTTTTTTCATGGTTGTACAAGGCTTAATACCATTTTCAGATACCTGATTACTACACCACTGTTCTATTTCGCTTCTGTTCTTTTTCCAGTCCCCCGTAGTGCTTTTACCTATACCCGATTCCAACACAATTTTCTTGTCTGATTCACCTGAACCTAATCTTTAAATTTCATTAACTTTGCCTTCCATCATGAGACAACTTTTTTCTACTGTTTTCACTTATTTTTTACCATAGTTTCTCCTAAAACACCACAACACAAAAACAATCACACGTTACATACTTTATATTATAACAATTTGTTTAATTCGTTCTACTTGTTGATTATTAAATTATAATTTAATTATGAGTTATTGTTTAATTGATTTCTTTTGGTTTCTATAAGTTAGACAAATTGGTTAAGATTCCACCATTGGCATCCGTAATTGTGTCTGACGTAAATTTGTTTAATGAATTATAAGTTTAATAGTCATAGGAATTAAGTTTATTCATTAATGAAGTACTTGCTTGGAATGAAGATCTCCCTTGTTAACTGTCCTGTCAACAAGGCATAGTTGAGATGACAATCTGAAACATTTAAATAATTTCATTGCCGCCGGTGAGTGTTACCAACTGCTATCAGCTGTTCACCTAACCTGAATGCGTATCGTCTAAAGAAATAATTTTATAATCTCTTTTATCTGGTCAAAATGCAGTTTATTCATTAATGATGCTTAGATAATTATTTTATATAACAATTAAATTGATGGTCGTTCATTTACAATAAAATGTACTTTAAAAAACTAAAACAACTTTTCTCAGGTTGGTTATTCTGGTTTCAGAAAACTGTATTTGTGAAAATTTATTCAAGTCATTTGACTTTAAAATAGGTCCTTTTAGACTGCAAAATACGCAACTATACTAAAGAGCACGGCTAAAGTCCGTTGAGGGCGGAGCCTACTGAGTGCGCAACTTTGAACAAACAAATCAGTGCGGAGCGGTGTTGCCACACTGATCGCGTATTATTTTTAGACTATTCCTGGAAAAGGTGACTTGACTGAACACATCCTGTACCAACGTTTTTTTTTCTTGTTATGATTCAGTTGAGTGGGAGTGTTCGAACTGTTCAGTTTGTGACAAGTGCTATCCGATTTTGAAGTGAAGTTTTAAGTGTTTAAAAGTGTTTTACCTTGTGTAATCATGGAAGTTACAGGTGTTAACGCCAGTACTTTTAGAAGTACAGGAAAAAAAGGAAAAACCCTGCATAGTGGTGAGAGGAACATTGTTTGGAATGTATACAATTTTTTTAAAAAGCTTTCGAATCCGCAGTTTAGGGAAACTGTTAACTTTAATCAATGTGCAAAATTGTGTAGTTTAGCCTGCAATATCAGTGAAAAGACTGTAAACAGAGTTTGCAAGGAGGTTAATACAACAGTGAATGAAGATCCATCTGATAAAAACATTTTCAACCCCTGGAAAAAAAATAAAAAGAAAATGTGAAATGACTGAAATGGACAAATTTGATGAGGACGTTGTACGGAGAACAATATTTTCGTATTATGATAAGGGAGAATTTCCAACAGCAGAAAAAATAACTACAGATTTAAGAAACAGTTTAGGCTATAAGGGTTCAGTTTGGTCGACTCGTAGACTGTTTACAGTGAAGAAATTGGTTTAAAATATCGTAAAATGAATGACGGAAGGAAATTTTTAATGGAGAGAAGTGACATCGTGGCACGCTTAAGATTTTTAAAGACAATGCACCAGTTAAGGCAGTCGGAAGATAAACGCCCTGTTTATTATTTGGATGAAACATGGGTCAACGAACACCATAGCCTGAAATACGGTTGGTAAGACAACAACGAATCATTTGGAGTTAAAATACCCCTCGGTAAGGGAAGACGGCTTATAATATGCCACGTTGGCTCGAATGAGGGATTTATGAAAGACTGAATGGGTTTTCCAATCGAAGACTTAATAGCCAGGACTATCATGACGAGATGAATGCTCAGTCTTTCAAAGAATGGTTCATCTCATTCCTCAGCCTACTAGAGGAAGGTTCCGTAATAGTAATGGACAATGCCCCTTATCACTCGGTGCTGGCAGAAAAAATACCAGCCACTAACTGGAAAAAAGAAGAAATTCAGAAATGGCTTACCGAAAAGTGTATTGCTTTTAGTCATAATGAAACTAAGGTGGAACTCTTAGAAAAGGTGAAACCATTTAAGAACAAAGTGTGATTGCCAGTTTAATGGGTCATTCAGTGGTTACACTTCCACCATATCACTGCCAGTATAACCCGATCGAGCTGATTTGGGCAAAGGTTAAGAGGGACGTTGCTGAAAATAACAAGACATTTAAGTTGTCTGATGTTGAAACGCTTGTCCGTGAAGCACTTGGCCGAGTGACCAAAGAGGACTGGCAATCACGCATTAAACATGCCGAAAAACTACAAGAAGATGATGTTGACAAAGAATGTTGATAACCTTGATAAAATAGTGATCAATCTGGTAGATGATAGTGATACGGACAGCAATTATTCAGATACTGAGTGTGACAACGACGACAGTGCATCAGAAGTGCTAGCCACCCCCCTCGATGATGATGCAGATATTGCCGACACACTATCAGCAATTTAAGGTAGATTCACTTCAGTGTCATGCTGTCAAAACCAAATAATTTATATTTATAATATTTTATTCAATTAATTACATAAAACGTGTCGATAAGAGAATTTTGGCACACTACATTCTATATCAGCGCTACAATCTGATAATAATAAATTTAATTTAATTTTAAATCTTAATTTGATTTTATTTTAAATTTTAATTTGATTTAATTTAATAAATCAAAATAACAAAATAAATTGTTACAAAGCACATTTTCACGTTAATAAACAACTACAATAAGAATAACTCAAAGATATCTTGGCATAAAAATACAATAGTATAAAATGCTATGTCCGCTCTTTTACAAATTAGAATATAAGTATTTCTTTAATGTAAAATAAAATATCACTATTCTGTTAATAATTGTGACTTAATAAAACCAATTTAAAAATTAAATTGTTTTTCAGTATAAACATCTTTATATCAGATTAGATTACAATAAGAAGCAATAATTTTATAAACGTTTTATACATTACTTATTAATTATTTTAAATTAAAAATGTCATTACTGTCTTTAATAACACTGTGATAATAGATGAGCGAAAAATAGAATAGATATATAGTTATTTATTTACCGGTAGTTAAATAATTGGAGCTTTCTATGAAGATAACTACTATACACTTGACAACGCTGCGCTCTCACCTCGTTGGCTGCATCCCAACGGACTTCTCCCGTGCTCGGGATAATAGAAGAGTTACACTACTATAATAATTGAGTAGTAGGAGAGTGATTACAGTAATAAAGAAGATTTTAAACTAATAACATAAAATTCAAAAATACGACTGGCATCAACATTTTAGGTTAGACCTGGAGCGTCTATGGTTATGTCCAGTTAACATTGATTTGTGAATAAAACTTTTAACAATAAATACATTTACAAAGGGAATAAGGTTCAAAGCCCTTGTTGAGTTCATACATTAATAACATAAATTAAGAAAATGACTGGCGTCAACATTTTAGGTTAGACCTGGAGTGTCTATGGTTATGTCCAGTTAACCTTGATTTATAAATAAATCTTTAACAATAATTAATTTTATAAAGGTAGTAAGGTTCAAAGCCCTTTTAGTGTTCATCTTAGTTCATAGTATTCATTAGGTTTGATACGTTTATCACATAAGTTGTTAATTCTTATAAGTATAATTTATTGTCACCATACTTCCCTTAATTCACGCAATTGCAAATTATTATACACTATCCAATCGTTAATTCACTGTTACACCTTCACTAAACTTCGTTGCTTTATTTAATTAATACTTTATTACACTTGAGCAAATGAGGTTAGATCGATCCATATTTACATTCGGATTCCGCACTGCATGATGGGTATTTCTCAGTTTAATTTAGCGCGGATCTGTCGTCTGTCTCGCATCGTTAACAATGAAGAAGTGTCCAAAAATGTTGTGCCTTCCCTGGTATTCCAATCTGCGTTACCTGACCACCTCTCGATTTAACTCTAATGATTGGTCAAAAATTGGCGATATTCCTTCATGTGTACATACTCCCCCTTTACTAAATTAATTAATTTTACAGAAAGCGTGGGTTTTTGGTGTAGAGATTAAAAAAGTGATGTAACAGTACATTTTGACCCCATTACATAATTATGGGTTATAAGGGTGATTTGCAATGTTTTATTGTGTAACTATGAACATACAGAGTGGTTAGGTCCATTGTCCCAATATAAAGAGAGATCCAAGCAGAATCAGGCAGTGTATCATACCAAGGTCACCGTTGGAACGTGCGGGAGTCGGAAACAGCCATGGCGGAGATGGTGATGAAGTCTGTTACATATAGATTGTGATTGGACAATAAAGTTATTCCGTCATAGAAAAAACAATAACGCACTGAAAACAATGCGTACGACTAGGGCGTTGTTCTGCAGAGCAGAGCTTAATGACGTCAAAGTCACACACACAAGCATAAAATTGTACATTAATCGGTCTCAGTTCATCACCGTCCACTAGAGAGGCCACAGCGATGTATCGCTGGTGGAATTAATTTTCATCAAAAGTTGTGAACAACAATTAGAATCTTGTAAAATGTGATATCAAACATGTAGTAGAGAACAGTAAACCAAAGTACATATTATAACACCTTTAATGTAGAGTCAGTGCAGAAAAATCTAACTTGTAATGAATTCAACGCCGATCATACTCCTGGGATACATCTGAGGCCAGCGAGGGAGCGACGATCCGCTTACCACAGAGAAGTCACAATTTATCTCTCTTTATATTTATTCATGAGCTCAATAAATGAAATAATAAATTGTATAAAATGTAATTACAGTAACGTGTGAGTGAGCGTGTGATTGCACTAGGGCGTGGCCATGCCTATATACGTATAGGGCATTGGTTTGTGTTGATATACGATACTTTAACTGCAGTATAAAATAAAAAGGAATCTAACTAATTTTAATGATGAGGCTTCTCAGTACTGATTTAATTAAATTAATAAAAGAAAACAATGAAGAAAGATAGCCGCCATTTTGTTTTTTGAGTTAATACTGGCAGCCATTTTGGGTTAGGCCTTTATGTATGTTTTACGAATGTATATTTTATTATGTGGAAAATTAAAACGAGTAGTTACAGTAGCTAAAGAATTTGTGTTTTCATTGTGTCACTTTTTCTGTTTAAACAAATCTCGCTGTTACGAATCCTGGCACCCCTTAGGTAAAAAAGTGTTTAAAACGGAGAAGCACATGTTCACCGGCAAGGATCCCGGTAAGTACACATGTGTACCATGTTTTGACCAACATTATACATATATAAGTACCATAGTTTATGTATATAAAAGGAATAATAGCTGGTAGTTAACAGATGCCGCCCTCACTGGGACGTAAGTAGCTGTTATTTAACAGATGGCGCCCTTACTGAGGACGATATAAATATTAATTTATATAAACAGCCAGATTTGAAAACAGAGAAGGTGGTGCAAAACAGAACATAACCAAAAAACACAAAAGGTTATGTTGACGAAACAAAACAACCAATAATTATATAATAAAAATACAGAGAGTAATAGAAACAGCTAAATTATGGCAGAACACAATAATAGTATGTTAGGTGTAAACGACACACACACAGAGTCTGTTTTATTAGACAGAATAAGCGCGAGTTCGACGCCTAAGGCAGTCGAAAATAAAATATCATTAGAAGACCTGTTCGCATTGATTAAAACACAAAATAGTGTGTTAAAAGAGATTGACGAGAAGTTTGATAGCCTCGAAAATGAATTGAAAAAACAAAATAATGTGCAAGATGTAAAATTGAACCAATTAGAAGAGAGATTAGAAAAATTTAAAAACGAAATACAGAAACAAAATTGTAACATTGACAAGGTAGACAAATCAGATAGAAATAAAGACAAGGTAAGTAGTGGTGAGAATTATAATAGAATTACAAATATGGTGTTAGAAAATAATTGTGTGAGTATTGAGAGTGGTGATAAAAGTATAATGGGAGTAGAATTTGATAATGAAGTGATAAAAAGTGTTGATGAGTTAGAGAGAAAGTATAGAGAGAATTTACAGATAAAGGGGTTGCAGGGGGTAAAATTTTCCCTTAATGTTGTAGGAGGGGGTGAAGTAAAGACTTCACGTGTGTTTAGGAAGGACGAGAGTGCCTTCAATGCGTATTTGGAAGACAAAAGGTCTACAAATAAAGTGGTCCCTGGGTTTTTTTGTGCACTTCACAGGTGGTGCAGTGATAAAGTAGTAGAGTCCCCTGCATATATGGAGAGAGAGTGTGTAGCTTGGTATGATGGTGAGAAATGTTTTGAGAGAGAGAGAAAGAGAGAAATTGAGATATATAAAGTAAAGAAAAATTATGAAGAGTTTAGGAAAAGGTTAGGTGTAGAGATGATATATAATAAAAATAATAAGTACTTACCTTGTAATGAAGCGGATATAGCAGTAGTAGGAGGTGATAATGAAAATAATGACTTTATAACATACCTAGTGGTGACGAATTATACTGGAGGTGACAGGACAATGACCAATCATGACAAATTAAATGAGTTTGTGGAAAATAATGAAAATTTGAATGGTATATGCATTTATGATGTTAATATAAGAGATTCAATAATAAGCAATGTATATAGATATAAGATAAGACTATTGTTCGACGATATGGGGTAATTGTTTATTGTGTTATGAACATTTAATTGTGTGGACAGTGTTTTAAAAAATGGACTGACTAGGACTGATTATGGTGAATGATTTCATGATTATGTGAATTGTATATTTTGTGTATTGATGTCTATGTATTTGTGTATTTTTGCTGTTGTGTACTTTATGTATTTTTTTTATGTAAGCATGTATTGTACGATTTTAAATAACTAAAGGAAGTTTAAATGATATTATGAGATTCAGGTTATAAGGGTTAGTAAATGATTAAGCAGGTAATAGATTTGGGTATTGAGAGGAAGTATTGTTAGTTGGTAAGTGATGAATTTTCTAATGTATTAAGTTGAAATGTTGTAAAAGAGTTTGGGTAGTAAGGATAAAATAGAGGCATGGGAGTTAGTTAGATAGAGTTATTGGGAGTTAGGAAAAATAAAGTGTTGAGATGCTGATAAAATATAAAGAGGTGTTAGATATTTTAGGGACACAGTGGTTAGTAATTATATGTAGAGTTGAGTGATGTGAGTGGTAATTATATTTGTTGTTGATGGTGATATTTTGTAATAAGGGTATTGGTGTAGGAGTCCAACGAGAGATGTTGAGACAGGAGGGATCGTTGTGTGCCGGAAAGGGTTATCTGAAAGGGTCAGAAACCGATAAGGGAATGAGCATAGTGAGGGAATACACACATACTAGTACAAAAAAGGCGCGGTGCCAGAGGTTTTAAATGGGATTTGAAGGGGGTTATTAAGAGATATTGGTGTCAAAATATATATTAATGGTTAGAAGCGGTTGTTAGTAGAAAAAAGGGGTAGTAAGGTTAGGTTGACAGATGCCAAAATAAGACAGAGAAAATAATGAATAATAGAGAGTCACCCAAACGAGTAAGGATAGAAGGGTTAGAAAAGGAAAATTCATAGCAGGAAGGTAATTGTAACTGAAAGGTAAGGATAAATTTGAAATTGTTGTATAGAGTCTGATGAATGTCAAATAATTAAAAGTTAATAGAAAATTGTTGAAGTAGTAATGTGATAAAGTTTGGTACAAATCATGTAAATTTAAATTGTTTAATGTAAGGTAAATGTAACAATGTTAATATGTAATGTACAATGTTTTATGATGTTTTATTAGGTTGGGGGGCAATAGAGTGTGTGGTTAGGAGGTCACTACAGGGGTAATGACGATAACAAGTGTTAAAAGATAGTATATTTTAAAGTTGGAAGTTTAAAGTTAAAAATGAAGTTAAATGAAATAGTCTAGTAAGCTGCCATTTACAAAAATAGATAAATGATTATAAGTTGAGCAACAAAGTTTAAAGTAAAGGTGTCTGCCATGATAGTTGTAAGCTGAATTTATAGAAATAAGTAGGTGAAGGTATTTTGGGGTATACTAAAGAATTGTTGATATATTGTGTTATAGGTAGTTACCTATATAGGTTGTTTATTTTCTTACAAGGAAGTAGTTGAATTTGGTGATGGAAAAAATCGATGTATTTTAAGTCTTGTTGTGGATAAGTGAAACTTTTGAAAAAAAAAAAAAAAAAAAAAAAAACAAACCAATGCCCGAACACAAACCAATGTATCTAAAAGGGAACATATCAGTTGTAGATATGGAAGTGTACTGGACCACTATTTTAATTTTGTATGCAATGTTTCAGAGTTTTGTGGTGTTGTGACCGCAGTCCTGGGCTGGCTGGCGCGTCAGAACAGGAGTGTAGAGTGCCTCATGGCCTTATGGTGTAGGGATCTCTCCGGAGAAGTCCAGTAAGGTCAGAGGGTGCGACCAGCATCATAGGACCAAGGGTAAGTGATGATAAAATTTTATATAATAACAATACAGGGGGTTGTGGTGACATATCTAGACCGATCCTTTTAGGAAAGTGTGAATGAGTCAAGGAAATTTTTTGTGTTCCGACACAAAAATTTTCCTTGAGGGGGTTTGTAACAGTACATTTTGACCCCATTACATAATTATGGGTTATAAGGGTGATTTGCAATGTTTTATTGTGTAACTATGAACATACAGAGTGGTTAGGTCCATTGTCCCAATATAAAGAGAGATCCAAGCAGAATCAGGCAGTGTATCATACCAAGGTCACCGTTGGAACGTGCGGGAGTCGGAAACAGCCATGGCGGAGATGGTGATGAAGTCTGTTACATATAGATTGTGATTGGACAATAAAGTTATTCCGTCATAGAAAAAACAATGACGCACTGAAAACAATGCGTACGACTAGGGCGTTGTTCTGCAGAGCAGAGCTTAATGACGTCAAAGTCACACACACAAGCATAAAATTGTACATTAATCGGTCTCAGTTCATCACCGTCCACTAGAGAGGCCACAGCGATGTATCGCTGGTGGAATTAATTTTCATCAAAAGTTGTGAACAACAATTAGAATCTTGTAAAATGTGATATCAAACATGTAGTAGAGAACAGTAAACCAAAGTACATATTATAACACCTTTAATGTAGAGTCAGTGCAGAAAAATCTAACTTGTAATGAATTCAACGCCGATCATACTCCTGGGATACATCTGAGGCCAGCGAGGGAGCGACGATCCGCTTACCACAGAGAAGTCACAATTTATCTCTCTTTATATTTATTCATGAGCTCAATAAATGAAATAATAAATTGTATAAAATGTAATTACAGTAACGTGTGAGTGAGCGTGTGATTGCACTAGGGCGTGGCCATGCCTATATACGTATAGGGCATTGGTTTGTGTTGATATACGATACTTTAACTGCAGTATAAAATAAAAAGGAATCTAACTAATTTTAATGATGAGGCTTCTCAGTACTGATTTAATTAAATTAATAAAAGAAAACAATGAAGAAAGATAGCCGCCATTTTGTTTTTTGAGTTAATACTGGCAGCCATTTTGGGTTAGGCCTTTATGTATGTTTTACGAATGTATATTTTATTATGTGGAAAATTAAAACGAGTAGTTACAGTAGCTAAAGAATTTGTGTTTTCATTGTGTCACTTTTTCTGTTTAAACAAATCTCGCTGTTACGAATCCTGGCACCCCTTAGGTAAAAAAGTGTTTAAAACGGAGAAGCACATGTTCACCGGCAAGGATCCCGGTAAGTACACATGTGTACCATGTTTTGACCAACATTATACATATATAAGTACCATAGTTTATGTATATAAAAGGAATAATAGCTGGTAGTTAACAGATGCCGCCCTCACTGGGACGTAAGTAGCTGTTATTTAACAGATGGCGCCCTTACTGAGGACGATATAAATATTAATTTATATAAACAGCCAGATTTGAAAACAGAGAAGGTGGTGCAAAACAGAACATAACCAAAAAACACAAAAGGTTATGTTGACGAAACAAAACAACCAATAATTATATAATAAAAATACAGAGAGTAATAGAAACAGCTAAATTATGGCAGAACACAATAATAGTATGTTAGGTGTAAACGACACACACACAGAGTCTGTTTTATTAGACAGAATAAGCGCGAGTTCGACGCCTAAGGCAGTCGAAAATAAAATATCATTAGAAGACCTGTTCGCATTGATTAAAACACAAAATAGTGTGTTAAAAGAGATTGACGAGAAGTTTGATAGCCTCGAAAATGAATTGAAAAAACAAAATAATGTGCAAGATGTAAAATTGAACCAATTAGAAGAGAGATTAGAAAAATTTAAAAACGAAATACAGAAACAAAATTGTAACATTGACAAGGTAGACAAATCAGATAGAAATAAAGACAAGGTAAGTAGTGGTGAGAATTATAATAGAATTACAAATATGGTGTTAGAAAATAATTGTGTGAGTATTGAGAGTGGTGATAAAAGTATAATGGGAGTAGAATTTGATAATGAAGTGATAAAAAGTGTTGATGAGTTAGAGAGAAAGTATAGAGAGAATTTACAGATAAAGGGGTTGCAGGGGGTAAAATTTTCCCTTAATGTTGTAGGAGGGGGTGAAGTAAAGACTTCACGTGTGTTTAGGAAGGACGAGAGTGCCTTCAATGCGTATTTGGAAGACAAAAGGTCTACAAATAAAGTGGTCCCTGGGTTTTTTTGTGCACTTCACAGGTGGTGCAGTGATAAAGTAGTAGAGTCCCCTGCATATATGGAGAGAGAGTGTGTAGCTTGGTATGATGGTGAGAAATGTTTTGAGAGAGAGAGAAAGAGAGAAATTGAGATATATAAAGTAAAGAAAAATTATGAAGAGTTTAGGAAAAGGTTAGGTGTAGAGATGATATATAATAAAAATAATAAGTACTTACCTTGTAATGAAGCGGATATAGCAGTAGTAGGAGGTGATAATGAAAATAATGACTTTATAACATACCTAGTGGTGACGAATTATACTGGAGGTGACAGGACAATGACCAATCATGACAAATTAAATGAGTTTGTGGAAAATAATGAAAATTTGAATGGTATATGCATTTATGATGTTAATATAAGAGATTCAATAATAAGCAATGTACTGTATATAGATATAAGATAAGACTATTGTTCGACGATATGGGGTAATTGTTTATTGTGTTATGAACATTTAATTGTGTGGACAGTGTTTTAAAAAATGGACTGACTAGGACTGATTATGGTGAATGATTTCATGATTATGTGAATTGTATATTTTGTGTATTGATGTCTATGTATTTGTGTATTTTTGCTGTTGTGTACTTTATGTATTTTTTTTATGTAAGCATGTATTGTACGATTTTAAATAACTAAAGGAAGTTTAAATGATATTATGAGATTCAGGTTATAAGGGTTAGTAAATGATTAAGCAGGTAATAGATTTGGGTATTGAGAGGAAGTATTGTTAGTTGGTAAGTGATGAATTTTCTAATGTATTAAGTTGAAATGTTGTAAAAGAGTTTGGGTAGTAAGGATAAAATAGAGGCATGGGAGTTAGTTAGATAGAGTTATTGGGAGTTAGGAAAAATAAAGTGTTGAGATGCTGATAAAATATAAAGAGGTGTTAGATATTTTAGGGACACAGTGGTTAGTAATTATATGTAGAGTTGAGTGATGTGAGTGGTAATTATATTTGTTGTTGATGGTGATATTTTGTAATAAGGGTATTGGTGTAGGAGTCCAACGAGAGATGTTGAGACAGGAGGGATCGTTGTGTGCCGGAAAGGGTTATCTGAAAGGGTCAGAAACCGATAAGGGAATGAGCATAGTGAGGGAATACACACATACTAGTACAAAAAAGGCGCGGTGCCAGAGGTTTTAAATGGGATTTGAAGGGGGTTATTAAGAGATATTGGTGTCAAAATATATATTAATGGTTAGAAGCGGTTGTTAGTAGAAAAAAGGGGTAGTAAGGTTAGGTTGACAGATGCCAAAATAAGACAGAGAAAATAATGAATAATAGAGAGTCACCCAAACGAGTAAGGATAGAAGGGTTAGAAAAGGAAAATTCATAGCAGGAAGGTAATTGTAACTGAAAGGTAAGGATAAATTTGAAATTGTTGTATAGAGTCTGATGAATGTCAAATAATTAAAAGTTAATAGAAAATTGTTGAAGTAGTAATGTGATAAAGTTTGGTACAAATCATGTAAATTTAAATTGTTTAATGTAAGGTAAATGTAACAATGTTAATATGTAATGTACAATGTTTTATGATGTTTTATTAGGTTGGGGGGCAATAGAGTGTGTGGTTAGGAGGTCACTACAGGGGTAATGACGATAACAAGTGTTAAAAGATAGTATATTTTAAAGTTGGAAGTTTAAAGTTAAAAATGAAGTTAAATGAAATAGTCTAGTAAGCTGCCATTTACAAAAATAGATAAATGATTATAAGTTGAGCAACAAAGTTTAAAGTAAAGGTGTCTGCCATGATAGTTGTAAGCTGAATTTATAGAAATAAGTAGGTGAAGGTATTTTGGGGTATACTAAAGAATTGTTGATATATTGTGTTATAGGTAGTTACCTATATAGGTTGTTTATTTTCTTACAAGGAAGTAGTTGAATTTGGTGATGGAAAAAATCGATGTATTTTAAGTCTTGTTGTGGATAAGTGAAACTTTTGAAAAAAAAAAAAAAAAAAAAAACAAACCAATGCCCGAACACAAACCAATGTATCTAAAAGGGAACATATCAGTTGTAGATATGGAAGTGTACTGGACCACTATTTTAATTTTGTATGCAATGTTTCAGAGTTTTGTGGTGTTGTGACCGCAGTCCTGGGCTGGCTGGCGCGTCAGAACAGGAGTGTAGAGTGCCTCATGGCCTTATGGTGTAGGGATCTCTCCGGAGAAGTCCAGTAAGGTCAGAGGGTGCGACCAGCATCATAGGACCAAGGGTAAGTGATGATAAAATTTTATATAATAACAATACAGGGGGTTGTGGTGACATATCTAGACCGATCCTTTTAGGAAAGTGTGAATGAGTCAAGGAAATTTTTTGTGTTCCGACACAAAAATTTTCCTTGAGGGGGTTTGTAACAGTACATTTTGACCCCATTACATAATTATGGGTTATAAGGGTGATTTGCAATGTTTTATTGTGTAACTATGAACATACAGAGTGGTTAGGTCCATTGTCCCAATATAAAGAGAGATCCAAGCAGAATCAGGCAGTGTATCATACCAAGGTCACCGTTGGAACGTGCGGGAGTCGGAAACAGCCATGGCGGAGATGGTGATGAAGTCTGTTACATATAGATTGTGATTGGACAATAAAGTTATTCCGTCATAGAAAAAACAATGACGCACTGAAAACAATGCGTACGACTAGGGCGTTGTTCTGCAGAGCAGAGCTTAATGACGTCAAAGTCACACACACAAGCATAAAATTGTACATTAATCGGTCTCAGTTCATCACCGTCCACTAGAGAGGCCACAGCGATGTATCGCTGGTGGAATTAATTTTCATCAAAAGTTGTGAACAACAATTAGAATCTTGTAAAATGTGATATCAAACATGTAGTAGAGAACAGTAAACCAAAGTACATATTATAACACCTTTAATGTAGAGTCAGTGCAGAAAAATCTAACTTGTAATGAATTCAACGCCGATCATACTCCTGGGATACATCTGAGGCCAGCGAGGGAGCGACGATCCGCTTACCACAGAGAAGTCACAATTTATCTCTCTTTATATTTATTCATGAGCTCAATAAATGAAATAATAAATTGTATAAAATGTAATTACAGTAACGTGTGAGTGAGCGTGTGATTGCACTAGGGCGTGGCCATGCCTATATACGTATAGGGCATTGGTTTGTGTTGATATACGATACTTTAACTGCAGTATAAAATAAAAAGGAATCTAACTAATTTTAATGATGAGGCTTCTCAGTACTGATTTAATTAAATTAATAAAAGAAAACAATGAAGAAAGATAGCCGCCATTTTGTTTTTTGAGTTAATACTGGCAGCCATTTTGGGTTAGGCCTTTATGTATGTTTTACGAATGTATATTTTATTATGTGGAAAATTAAAACGAGTAGTTACAGTAGCTAAAGAATTTGTGTTTTCATTGTGTCACTTTTTCTGTTTAAACAAATCTCGCTGTTACGAATCCTGGCACCCCTTAGGTAAAAAAGTGTTTAAAACGGAGAAGCACATGTTCACCGGCAAGGATCCCGGTAAGTACACATGTGTACCATGTTTTGACCAACATTATACATATATAAGTACCATAGTTTATGTATATAAAAGGAATAATAGCTGGTAGTTAACAGATGCCGCCCTCACTGGGACGTAAGTATCTGTTACTTAACAGTGACGCCAAATATTTTGTCAAAATTAATGAAAATACATTACAACTGATATAAAATTCTTGTTACTTGTGACTGCCCATCTAGCCTTACCATGATATGGCGATTGTCTGGCTCATTATTTAGACACCTCACAAGCCCCACTTTCTTCTATTATTAACCAAAATAGAAATTTGAATCTAGGATTAATACAAATTTTAATAAACTTATGTACTATTTGACTTAAATTAACATTTGATTATCATATCTCCTAGAGATAATGCATTCCAAGTCCTTTTTTACACTTATTACTCAGTATTTACATAAAATTATGCACAAAACACATAGGTTAGGCCTAGGCTTCTGTATGCCTATAGCACTATGAACTCGATTCACTTATGATAGTTTAATAGTAGAGTCTGAACAATTTCTAACATGTCATAATTAATCTCACATGACCATTACAACTTTTGGTCACCTCAGGTTTTTGTTAATACACTTTTATTTTGTTGGATTTAGTCATTATAATCACCTATATAGTTCTGCATTACTAGGTGTCATATGAATTCTCCTTATTCTAATTTATACATTTGTTATCAAGTCCTTATCTTTTACATAAACGACCATCATAGTTACTATCGAGTTTTATACTAGTTGGTTTACATCTGAATATTCTTATTTGCTGGTTATCCAATAATGACTCTTGCACCTAGTGCCACATGTCATGTACTATCTTATTTATATTATTATGACTTAATTCCGTGACAATTATTATTGGTTTACATAATAATGTTAGATTACATATCATTGTTTACATTGAGATTAATTTCTTTCTCTTTTTTCTATTATTTCTAAGGGTTTTTAGTGTATTTAGTAAGTAAATTCTATGCTATCCATTCAATCTGTTAATTTACACTAATCACAACACATATCACCTTTTTGGGTAATTAATCTTAGTCATAGAATGGTCCTTATAATATCTAGTTTCAGTAGAGTACAAGATACTATAGTTTTATAACATTTTTAGTATCGATTCTTGTCATTATAAGTGAGAATGCTTAGTGAGTTAGGTTATGTGGACCCCCCCCCCCACTCTGATTTACAACAATAATTTGCATGGTGTGTTATTTTTATACCTTCCACTCCATTATTCTTATTTACTAATAGTATTAACTATCATTTACTGTTTTGGTAGTTATGATTCAATTTAATTTATTGACAAGTTTAATGGTTATTGTAACATCACAAAACGTTCCATAACAATAATGAACACCAGAAGGGTGAATAATACTAAAAGAACTATAATTGAGTAACCAGAAAGAATGTAACAGTAAAAATAATCAACCAATAAAGAAGAGAAGGAATTCAAGTAAACAGTGATGAATCCACAACATTTACTAAATGACACTACAACATAAATAAACTGAATGACAAAGACAAAATGACAAGACAAGTTTCCCACATAAACTGTCAAGTGAGCCCAATAAAAACATTTTATAAATAAAAGCAAACAGTATAAATAAAATAACAACTGACTTGAATAATATTGTACTATATATTATGAATAAATAACAGCACATTAGCTGATCTAAGTAGAACAATGATATAAAAAAGACAAATATAAGGTACTATACTAGAAATAGTCACAAACTGTAAAAGATAAGGTGAAAGCCAAATATGTATTATTATAAATTAAGAATAACTATAAATGTAAGCACTATATGTGTTTAGGTAACTTCATAAGTAAGTAAAATGTGTACAAAAGATAATAATAGTCAGGGAACAAAACATTGTAACATAATGATAACAGACCCTGAATGACCAATTGAAATCAATGAAATAAGAGTTAAATAGAAACCCTGCTAAGCATAATGCAGTAGAATCATGACAATGATGAAGAGAATGTAAAGTACCACCACATGGGTGATATTATAAAAATAAGAGATGAGAAGGACATGTTAAAATATAAATAGTAAAAAATGGAAGTTTATGTTAGTAAATCAACAAATTAGACAAATAATTAATATTGTTCAGCTGAATGCAGCATTTATATATAATAAGGTATTCTTTTTAATCAATTAATCATGTTCAAAGTAGAAATTAAGAATAATTAAAAAAATGTTAGAAAAAAGTTAATAGTCAGATTTGCCACTTTTAGCAGACGACGCATGTAAATAATGTACTAGTGAGTTTAAATTAATGAAATATTAATGAAAACTGTGACTAAACTGGCATCAAGCCATATCAAAATAAAGATAAATAAATAAGCTGTACAATGATAGTAATAGAACCCGAAATGGAATTGTAATAGTTGAGATATTAACGTTAGCATCATAAAATTGGCGAATTACGATTGAATACAACGAATAATATCAACATTGAAAACAGACGCCAAAATACAAATGTGTAATGCCTATTAATAGAATTACGTCATCATGACACAATTTCGCACCAATCACGAACGATGTTAGTAAGACTTCAAGCACTCTAAGCGGCTTTCTGGAAAAACTATATAAGCGAGGATCATTGTAAACACAGAGCATTTTGTCTAAATTCACTCAACCAGCAACAACAAATCCAGGCCAAATAATCATCGAAATTTAATAATTCAACGATAAACAAGAAGTATACTTTAATCAGTGCATCGACAAATAGTAGTGAAACTTTAACCAGTAGTGCGTGTTGTTACAACACAAATAAGCCACCCCAATACCAGGGATAAAAAAGATGAATCAACAATATAATAAGTAGTTCATAATATAAAATGCTTAAAATAACGAAGATAAAAAGACAATGACACGACAAACGACGACATGACCTAACCCAAGTGATTGACCCAACAAAAGGAAACAAAACAAGAAGGGAAGAACCAAACCAAATGAAGAAGAAAGTGATTGACCCAACAAAACAAGAATTGAATGACTCAATGCAACTAAATAAAATAAAACCGAAGGAGAAGGTGGAGAACCAAGATATAAATCAAATACATTGAAAGTGAAGGAGAAAAAATGAAAAAGAAACAAACCTAAGATAAAGGGAAATAAATAAAAAGGAAACCAAATGATAAGACACAAACAAGTAATAAAGAATAAAAGCAGGAGAAATGGTACACTCAAGGTAATATTGAAAAAGGAACCGATAACTAACCTAAGTAATAAATAAAATTATTATCAATTAAGTAGTAAAGGTAAATGATATTTGATGAAACTCAATTAAAGAATGTTAAATATAAAAGCAAACTAACCCACAAATTAGAGTTAGATGTACTGATGAAAAATAGAGACATAAAATTGTTAATATTATTAATGATATTTGTAATGAAAGAGATAGTACGGTAGTGAGAAAGTAATTATAGGGATTACCCATTTAGAAACACTTAAAACAAAGACATTTAAGAAGTGCAAAAGTGGAAGTGTAAAAACCCCAAAGTAAAGTGATAAAGAAAAAACACTAAATAAATTATAATAAACAATAGATAATTTAAAAGTGAAGGTAGTGAATAAATAAGAATAATGTATTAAGAATGTTAGTATTGTGAAAAATAGTGAAGGATAAAAAATAAACACTATTAAAGCAATAAGAAACACTAAAGGTTTAATAGTGAAAAGTATTAGTAATTAAGAAAGTTGTTAAGAGTAGTATTAAGTGTAAACAATTAATTAAGATGTAATGAACACTGAAAAGTGATGATAACAGTATTAATTAAAAGAGGAATCACATTGATAAGATTAAACATATCCAATAGTATTTAAAAGGGAGAATCCCATGAAAGAGGAAAAAGATAGTGTTACCATGGAGTGAAGGTAAAGATTATCTAAAAAATAAGGAGTTAAGACAAATCAATAAACACCCCATGTTATAAGGGGTAATTATTTAAATAAGTTCAAAAAAAATGTGATGTTGTTTATCACCCAAAAATAATGTAAAATGAAATGAACTGTAAACAAATATTATCTAATAATTGTTAAATGATTGTTTCAGCAAATTTATGAATAGGATATGGCTGGAAGAAAGTATACAGACCATAGGCCTAGATGTTGTATTTTATGTGATCAAAAATAGTAAATAATTGCCACATTTTATTATTGGCAAATTAAATAAGTATGACTTAGAAAACGAGAAAACCAGTTAGTAAACAATTAGCAATCCATGATGTATATAATAAGAGTAACATAATAATAACACAAAAACAGCTCCAAAACACATCAACAAATAACACAACCAATTATAATAACAAAACAAAGCTCATTAGGCTAAAATGAGATGTAATTTGTACGAAATAAGTAAATACCAATAATGGCTACTTAGGCCTAGGAAATGCCTAACTGTCAAAACAAACAACTACAAATTGTAACAAATTAACAAAGAAATTAGCAAATCCAAGGCGAATAACTAACCAAGGATAATTTGTAAATCATATTAAAAGCAAAATATTAGAATAAGGATTTAAATTAAAAGAGAAATGTAATTAGTAAATATTAAAATAATTGTAAAATTATAAAACGTAAAATAACCCAATCTTATGGGATTCAAAATAATCTTTGAAAGGAAATACAAATAACAGTGATAATAGTTAATACTTAGGAAGGAAGATAGAAGAATAAAAGCAATCAGAAGATATACAAGGATTTTGAAAAGAATTCAAATATGATAACAATGGTTTTTTGTCAATCTAAGCCAATCAGATTTAATTAGTAACCTTGACAACCACCGTTAGTTACAAAATTACGGTTGAATATAGTTACTCATAAAGTGACGCTCTTGCCGAACAGAAGCCAGATTTTGAACGGCCAAATTTTTAATTTAATATGTCACAAAAGTAAACAAAATTCCTAACGATGATCCAATAAGAAGCAGACGAACCACCAGAACATTTAACTGATGCCAAGGACCATTTTACCTGGAAATTAAAAGAAAATATGACTCCGCCCAACATGAAAAGGACGCAAGACATACTTAAGCCCCAAGATTAACGAAAATTGAATACGATTGCAGCCCAATCCAATTTTGACTGACAACTATTTATACCAAGTCATCTGATTCGATAAGTATCCTTGATTTACCCAAATTCCAAAAATAAACTCCCTTTGAATATTTCTAAAAGTAATTTGAACACTCACTATAAACCGAATATTCTCTTTCAAAGATTAATTAAGGAAAACAAAACACTGAAAATTTGTTAACTTAGAATATAACCTGTTGATAGAATACGAACTTTAGAAACACACTTAACTACACCACAAAACAAATTATAACCAAACACTATATTATTGAAGTACATAATATTATAAGGTAATGTACTTTTTATTGTAATCATAGAAAATATTTGTCTTGTAATCAAAAGAACTCCAGATTTTGAACGATACAATTGTTAACTAACAAAACGGCAGCCATGCTGGATTGATTCACTCGTTACAAAATCGATTCGTGAACCCTAGGGAAAGACGTCTCAAAACTAATGTCGGTGCAAATGTATTAATCCACAAGTATAATATTATTGTCAAACTGAAACATTGCAAATCGACCATTAAAATAACTAGTACAGAGTGGAACCATTGTTTTTATTTCATAAGGAGTGTGTCATATAATTTGTGTTTATTAGCGAACTATATTTGACGGCCAGCGCTCACGGTGCGAATCATCAAACTACCTGATCGAGTCAGTAAGTCTAACCAAGGCGGGAAGTATTTGAATGCCCCAGCCGTCATCGCTGAGAACTTCTTTATAACATACTGTTTAATAATTTTAATTGTTTTCAAAAAACAATTTGGCGCCACCCGGGATTCACAAACCCCTATTTAAGAACAGGTAAGGTTACTACTGCGTTGTACTGGTAATTATAGCATCGCTACAGACTTCGTTAGTGCAAGAATTGATGTAACGACTCCAGTGTGAAGCGAACACACTATACACACACACTTTTTTTACAGAGACGACCGAGTCACTTCGTTACCGTGTGAACGAACGAGGTTAGGTATCAACATAACCAACGCTGCAGTTTATTCAAGAAGCAGATTAAACCGTTCAAGTGCGAATGATCAGTGAAGTGTAAAAACGATCACAGAATAAGATCGTTAAAGTGTTAATAAATTAATCATTACGATTAATCAACAGGGAGTACAGTGCTCATAATTTCTTATGTTTACATTTTAGCCAATAACAGTATAGAATAATACACAATTGTACTGACGCAAAAAACACTAAGACTATAAGTAACTAACACTGTATCAAAGTTATTTAGAGGAATTAACAGATTCCGACGTAAGATTTCATATGTTAACGTTTTTATAACTAAACTCAATTTTATTCAGAACAAACGAACTTTTTGTTTATTAACTTTTGATAACTAAAGGTGTATAACCTAACCATATGATATATCATAGTAGCATTGTGAAATAAAGTGGCATTCTTTTCTGTAGTTTAAAAGAAGCCACCCTTGGGATAAATAACTATAATAAATAATTTATCAATCATAATTAGAGTTTGCATGTTAACTAAACTGAGCTAGACAAGGTAAAGAAACCGGACGATTTGTGATCCGTTCGGTATTTTCTAATGAATGTATTTAGTTGAAGTTATTCCATAACAAATAATAAATAACAGTATTGTAAAGCAACAACATTTGTCAACAATTATTTCAACTAGTAATTAATCAGTATTACTAATTACTGAGGTGCATTTGATAGTAAACAAACAAACAGAAATTTAACGCATGATCTCAATCTAACCATTTGATCATTTATTGATTAATTAAATATCAGAATTAACTATCAATTTATTCAGAAGAATTCTTTTATGGGACATTTCTCTTGAAAACCCATATGGCGCCCAAATAAAAATTAAAAGTGTTTACAGAAAGCTTTTACAGCATTAATATACTGCTCAATCAAAAGCTTGACAGGTTATTAACCACCTGTGACCAACTGAACGTCTGGTCCGATATCACAGGTACGTGAAAGTTTGATTTATGTATAATAACCTTGTCAAGACAATACACTGACATACACAGACGACACTTTTAACTAGGAGAGTGAACTAACATCAAGAGATCTACGCAATTGTGTACCTTCATCAACGGATCTACAACTAAATATTTACTCATAAATAAAAAACATCAAAATCGAATTAAACCAGTGAATAAATTTATAAACTAATTTTAAAATTATGAACACTAATAATTACTACAATACACGAGTCTCGTAGAGAACTATAATTAAACATCACAGAATTGACTCAACCAACGTGTGGCTTGCAAACCATACTGATTTAGTATATTATAGAATTGACACCAACAACGTGTGAATTTGTAACAACCGAGAATTTAGTTGTTACACAATTGGTGACCAACGTTAGAGGCTAGAATTAGGTGAAATCTAATTCAAAATAAACAAAAAACAATATTTTAAACAACCTAACTTCTAGTGGCAGCTACAATACAAACAAAGGGAAAATGCACCGGAGAGCCACATCGAAGAAACGCGCAGTGGAAGCCGAAAAAGAATTAGATATGGACGACAAGGAGGCGACACCAGTCGAAGATATCAAAGCGATATTAACTCCCACGGAACCTACCAAAACCGCACGACCAGAGGAACAACCCGAGAGGCCCACACAAACAGGGGGCGCGAACTTATTAGAAATGATGGAAGAAACATTAAAAAATAATAATAAGGAATTAAATAAAAAAAACGGAAGAAACCTTAAACAAAAATAATGAGAAATTAAATAAAAAATTAGACGATAATAATAAAAATATCGAGTCATTAAAGGAAGAATTAAATAAAAAATTAGACGACAACAGCAAGAAAATGGAGGAGAAAATAGGACAAGAAAATAAAAAGAAAATAGAAAAAATGAAACTATATAATTTATATCAACTGATAAAATATTCGAGTCCCTGTTCTCGGGCGCCAGTGAAACGATATAAATTACTTCAAATTAATAAACTCTTACCTTAGGGTTCTTCTCCAGGGTTTTACAGGCGAACACAGCTGCAGAAAGGATTATTTGGATTTGATTTGCGAAATAATTACGCTAACACAAAATTTTCGATTTCTAACAAATTATCTTTCTTTTTTATTAAGTACTCATATCATTATCTTTACTTTATGCATTCATAATACAACAGGTTATTGTATTGTTTATGACTCTACCTTTTCTTGCTGTTACCAATAAATTACAAATAATTATCAATCAAAAACAAGTATACATCAAAAAAAAACTTTCCTTAACTATTTCTGAATTAACTATAATGACTTCTATTTAATGAACCAGTACTCCTTTTACATCTTTCCCCCCTTTACTCTATTTTATAAAAAACCCCTTTCCCTTAGAGATCTCTTATTAATTAATCTTGTTTAACCATTTAGCTAGGATGAATTATACTTCAATAAGTTTTAAATGATTTTATAATGGAAAATCAGTCAATACTTAACAAGGGATGCTCTCCGCTGTTGCACTATTGTGACGAATATCGACACACCGTAAATTTGTTTTCACTGTTTAATTGTGACACTGTTATTGAATGGTTCTGATCACATACTTCACTGTCTTTTTAACTCACTTGACAATATAATTTTTTCGTCGTCCGACGTAACTTTTTCGTTAGTTGGTTGACCGCTTACTTCGTTCTCACTCTTATAGATTATATAATGAAACAAAATAGATTTTATTGGATAGGCCGATTATAACATTTTCGGCCTATCTTTCACCCGAGGCCACCGTTTAACTTGTAGACGACTGTATGCTGCTTCTGTCTGACGCAAACACTAAGGTGACAAAGCTCTTATTGTGATTCACAAAGACTGCTGGAGAGCTGTTGCGTAATACGTCTGGGCTGGGCTGTCTAGACATCAAGCATAAACATTTTACAATAACACTGTATGTGTTGCTGGTTACTGTGAGGTTCCCCTTGGGTGAATACTAGCTGATAAAAATTAACTGATTTAAATTGAAACTATTGTAGCACACAATTCTGTACCGTTACAACGACAACAGCAAGAAAATGGAGGAGAAAATAGATGACATCAGCAAGAGAATCGAGGACAACAACATGAAGATAAACACGAAAATAGACGGAGAAATAACAGTAGTTAGAAGAGAGATCGCGGAAGTACATGAGAGGTGTGAACAGTACAACCAAGAGTTACAGCAAACTAGAGAAGAGGTCGATGGACGGATAAACAGCCTCGAAGAAGTTAACGAAGTCAGAATAGAATCTCTGAAGAGGATGAATCAGGAAGAAATAAAACGGGTACGAACGGACGTAGGGGAGAGATGCAAGGAAATAGACGCGTCAGTAAACAACATACGAAGCCTGACCATCAATAATAAAGAGAAGATTGAAGAGTTACGACAACGGGAGATCCTGCAGATACAAGAGGAACTCGAAACAATTCGTAACCGACCAGCACCGGGTCAATACATGCAAAACGCGGACAATCGCGACAACATAAATTTCAAAAATTACAAAAAGAATCCAATCGAATTTCTAGAAAGAGTAGAAGAGAACTTGGCCAGAATTCGGGAGAATAGATGGACTGTGATACGCAGTTTAATCGACGAGTATTTTAAAGAAATACATGACAACTGGTGGACGGCAACCCGACACGAGATTCAAAGTTATGAGGAGTTCAAGACGCTCTTCAGGGCTAAGTATTGGTCCAGAGTCCACTCAAAACATTGTACGAGACGACATATGTAACGGCAAGTACGACGCCAGTCGAGGGACGACACCAACCACTTACTTCCTCGGTAAAGTATGCTTGGCGAGGAACCTCGAACTTAAATACCGGAGGAATGCCTGGTTATGAAATTATCGTATCACTATGCGGAGGGAATAGCGCGAGCACGGCAGTAGGGACAGATTAAAACCATCCAATCCATGGCAACGCTACTCGAGAACCATGAACATGAGGTTTACTACAGAAGAAGTCGTAGGAGGAACGATTATTACCTGGATAGGAATAATAACCAAAGTGGTAATAACAACCCAAATTACCGGAATAACTACGACAACAATGTCAACAGAAACAGCGAAACCAATCACCGACCAAACAATCCGGGTAACAACTACGCGGACAATAATAATATTAATAATAACATGAGACGGCCTCCATATAATAATTATAACCAAAACCGACCATACAACCAAGGCGGGAATAATCAACCCCAACCATACAGAAGGGTTAATTATGTCCATGCCAATAATGATTATGGGAGGAGGCGATATTACCAGAGACGCTGGAGCTTTAACGGATATGATGATAGGGCGTACCATCACAACGACAGGGGAAATTCAAGGGGCGAACCACGGAGGAGCCGAAGTAATGAAGACGGTAGGAGGAGAAACTCCGACGAATTCAACCATCACCAAGGAGGAGGCGACAGAAGAGATAACAATTATCGACCCCAAGAACATGTCATACAAACCAGTAACCAAACCAACCAAAGAAGGGACGCACCCTCTGGAAATAATCAAAGTGATGAGACTCGAAGGAGTAGACAGAATGAGAACGGTCACATAACTGAGGACTATGATTGGATACCATTCAGCGATAACCCTGTGGAAAATTTCCGAATTGCTTACAATCAACGGAACCCACCAGAAAACTGGAATCCCCCCAAGAAGGAATGGTAACCACTCCAACACACATCAGGTAGAAAGACAGGAAGTCAATGAAGAAGAATCCACTGCAGATAGGTGGAATGAATAATATTAAACAATCAACCATTGAATAAGAAGGACGGATGTTATAGATAACCAAATGAAGCAAACCAGAGGAGAAGAATTATGTGAACCTAATTAAAATATATAATACCAACTATGAGTGAAAATAAAATGATTATGGGAACAGACGAAGACTACACAATATCATGAACAATCAATATAATATAAAGTGTATAACAAATAAAACGAAAATAATGATTAAACGACCCACAATGAGATAGTGATAATAAACGAAACAACTACATAAATAAACAATTAAAAGAAACTAACCAACATTAGGATGTCACAAACTATTGTATAATCAATGTTAAAAATGAATTAGGTGAAAATGTGAAAACCAAGGACAGAAAGAAGAAACTATAAACGAAGAAGAATAGAAGACTATAACATAACATAAGATGATGATGAATTTAAGAATTAACTGCATAATTATATGGTGATGAAGATAAGTGTGTAAATAAAAATATGAATAATCACAAAACCAACGTTGAAAATAGTATTGATGAATAACAGCCAAGATTATGATAATATAACAAATATGTCAAGTTATAACTAATAATGACCTGTGAGAAGAGATATGTTAAATGAATTGATAAAGCGTCAGAAGTGATACAGTAATGGAATTTATGTATGGAACCTCTAATCCTTTGAGGATTCTAATGAATATAATGTCTTATAATGAAGTATAAATAATATATTATGTCTTAGGTGTTGTGATAGTGCAACTGTTGTTATGTACAACTTTTTATTGTCTCAGACAGAGATAAAGATTCCTCTGATCTGTGAGTGTATAGTTAAGGAACGGCGGAGAATGGATGTCAATGAGAGCCCCTCTGACTCCGAACCTGCTATAAATTTTATATAATAATGAAACGTTCAACTTGTGAACTTATTTGTCTTTTCTTGTCGAACGCGTTTCGGCGTGGCATTCGCCTTCGTCAGCTTTGAGACAGACTGCCATTAATTTGTAACGGTTTTTACTTGGAAGGTATAGTGGGGGTGGTGTGTGGAGGAAGGGGATTGGCGCGGGGATCCAAATTATTGTTAGTTTTTTGTATAATTGTGTCGAAAAGTGTATGTGATTTATACTGTAATTGGTCGTTAAGTATGTTGTTTGGTTGTGTTGTGTGGTGTTTGTATATTTCATATTGTTCTGCTGTGTTAAGTTTTCAACGTTTGGGTAAGTAGTGTAATATTTAAAGATTAGTGTCTATGTTGGTGTAGCTGTGGTTTTTTGTGTGTACGTGTGTGGCAAATGCGGAATGTGTATTGTTGGATAAAGCTTTTAAATTTAATTAACTGCAATAGTTTCTACATAGGCCAGACGGGAAGATCTTTTTCATCCCGTTACTCTGAACACCTAAAAGCTTTATCCAACAACAATATACATTCCGCGTTTGCCACACACACACACAAAACCAGAGCTACACCAACATAGATACTAATCTTGAAATATTACACTACTTACCCAAAGGTCGAAAACTTGAACACAGCAGAACAATATGAAATATACAAACACCACACAACACAAACAAACAACATACTTAACGACCAATTACAGTATAAATCACATACACTTTTCGACACAGTTATAAAAAAAACTAACAATAATTTGGATCCCTGCGCCAATCCCCTTCCTCCACACACCACCCCCACTATACCTTTCAAGTAAAAACCGTTACAAATTAATGGCAGTCTGTCTCAAAGCTGATGAAGGCGAACGCCACACCAAAACGCGTTCGACAAGAAAAGACAAGTAAGTTCACAAGTTGAAAGTTTCATTATTATATAAAGTGTAGTGCTGTGAAGAAAGATGATGAACAATCAAGACAACCTCCTATAAATGTTAGGGAATTATAATATTTCAAGGATTAAATCAACAACTTCGAGGTAAATGAAAGAGAAAGGGAGAATTGTCACAAGAATCAGGATATGTATAATGAGAAGGAGAAATGGATTACTACAGGAGAACAGGGAAATTATCAAAATAAGAATAAATGTATAATATAACCAAATCACCAAGAGAATAAAAATTGACCAATACTTGTAAGCTGAAGATAGGACTAGCGATGAACATAGTCTAGACCAACACACCAAAAAACCATTAAGTTAGATAAAGAAGAAAGCAGTAGTTTTATAATTAAACCAAGTGAAGATGATAATTTCATCAAACCACAGAACTTGTTTTTCTCAAATTATCAATTTTGAGAGGGGAGCATATGTAACATCACAAAATGTTCCATAACAATAATGAACACCAGAAGGGTGAATAATACTAAATGAACTATAATTGAGTAACCAGAAAGAATGTAACAATAAAAATAATCAACCAATAAAGAAGAGAAGGAATTCAAGTAAACTGTGATGAATCCACAACATTTACTAAATGACACTACAACATAAATAAACTGAATGACAAAGACAAAATGACAAGACAAGTTTCCCACATAAACTGTCAAGTGAGCCCAATAAAAACATTTGATAAATAAAATCAAACAGTATAAATAAAATAACAACTGACTTGAATAATATTATACTATATATTATGAATAAATAACAGCACATTAGCTGATCTAAGTAGAACAATGATATAAAAAAGACAAATATAAGGTACTATACTAGAAATAGTCACAAACTGTAAAAGATAAGGTGAAAGCCAAATATGTATTATTATAAATTAAGAATAACTATAAATGTAAGCACTATATGTGTTTAGGTAACTTCATATAAGTAAAATGTGTACAAAAGATAATAATAGTCAGGGAACAAAACATTGTAACATAATGATAACAGACCCTGAATGACCAATTGAAATCAATGAAATAAGAGTTAAATAGAAACCCTGCTAAGCATAATGCAGTAGAATCATGACAAGATGAAGAGAATGTAAAGTACCACCACATGGGTGATATTATAAAAATAAGAGATGAGAAGGACATGTTAAAATATAAATAGTAAAAAATGGAAGTTTATGTTAGTAAATCAACAAATTAGACAAATAATTAATATTGTTCAGCTGAATGCAGTATTTATATATAATAAGGTATTCTTTTTAATCAATTAATCATGTTCAAAGTAGAAATTAAGAATAATTAAACAAATGTTAGAAAAAGTTAATAGTCGGATTTGCCACTTTTAGCAGACGACGCATGTAAATAATGTACTAGGGAGTTTAAATTAATGAAATATTAATGAAAACTGTGACTAAACTGGCATGAAGCTATATCAAAATAAAGATAAATAAATAAGCTGTACAATGATAGTAATAGAACCCGAAATGGAATTGTAATAGTTGAGATATTAACGTTAGCATCATAAAATTGGCGAATTACGATTGAATACAACGAATAATATCAACATTGAAAACAGACGCCAAAATACAAATATGTAATGCCTATTAATAGAATTACGTCATCATGACATAATTTCGCACCAATCACAAACGATGTTAGTAAGACTTCGAGCGCTCTAAGCGGCTTTCTGGAAAAACTATATAAGCGAGGATCATTGTGAACACAGAGCATTTTGTCTAAATTCACTCAACCAGCAATAACAAATCCAGGCCAAATAATCATCGAAATTTAATAATTTAACAATAAAGAAGAAGTATACTTTAATCAGTGCATCGACAAATAGTAGTGAAACTTTAACCACTAGTGCGTGTGAACGAACGAGGTTAGGTATCAACATAACCAAAGCTGTAGTTTATTCAAGAAGCAGATTAACCCGTTCAAGTGCGAATGATCAGTGAAGTGTAAAAACGATCACAGAATAAGATCGTTAAAGTGTTAATAAATTAATCATTACGATTAATCAACAGGGAGTACAGTGCTCATAATTTCTTATGTTTACATTTTAGCCAATAACAGTATAGAATAATACACAATTGTACTGACGCAAAAAACAGTAAGACTATAAGTAACTAACACTGTATCAAAGTTATTTAGAGGAATTAACAGATTCCGACGTAAGATTTCATATGTTAACGTTTTTGTAACTAAACTCAATTTTATTCAGAACAAATGAACTTTTCGTTTATTAACTTTCGATAACTAAAGGTGTCTAACCTAACCATATGATATATCATAGTAGCATTGTGAAATAAAGTGGCATTCTTTTCTGTAGCTTAAAAGAAGCCACCCTTGAGATAAATAACTATAATAAATAATTTATCAATCATAATTAGAGTTTTCATGTTAACTAAACTGAGCTAGACAAGGTAAAGAAACCGGACGATTTGTGATCCGTTCGGTATTTTCTAATGAATGTATTTAGTTGAAGTTATTCCATAACAAATAATAAATAACAGTATTGTAAAGCAACAACATTTGTCAACAATTATTTCAACTAGTAATTAATCAGTATTACTAATTACTGAGGTGCATTTGATAGGAAACAAACAAACAGAAATTTAATGCATGATCTCGATCTAACCATTTGATCATTTATTGATTAATTAAATATCAGAATTAACTATCAATTTATTTAGAAGAATTCTTTTATGGGACATTTCTCTCGAAAACCCATATGGCGCCCAAATAAAAATTAAAAGTGTTTACAAAAAGCTTTTACGGCATATTATACTGCTCAATCAAAAGCTTGACAATTTATTAACCACCTGTGACCAACTGAACGTCTAGTCCGATATCACAGGTACGTGAAAGTTTGATTTATGTATAATAACCTTGTCAGGACAATATACTGACATACACAGATGACACTTTTAACTAGGAGAGTGAACTAACATCAAGAGATCTACGCAATTGTGTACCTTCATCAACGGATCTACAACTAAATATTTACTCATAAATAAAAAACAAAAAACATCAAAATCGAATTAAACCAGTGAATAAATTTATAAACTAATTTTAAAATTACGAACACTAATAATTACTACAATACATGAGTCTCGTAGAGAACTATAATTAAACGTCACAGAATTGACTCAACCAATGTGTGGCTTGCAAACCATCTGATTTAGTATATTATAGAATTGATGCCAACAACGTGTGAATTTGTAACAACCGAGAATTTAGTTGTTACATTATCAGTTTTTCTGATATCCCTTGGGTTGTATCGATTATACAATTTGCAAGTAAGACAATCTTATTGTTATCTATTATACATTATTATTTTATGTTAATACAGGTTTTATTTTCACTCTCCTAATCATTATTGAGTATGTTTTTGTTTGGATTCAGAATTATAGTCATAGTCAAGTCAATTAAAATGGTCTGTTAATGGTTTTATATTATCATTTGTCCTTCACTCTGGAGTTCTCTTTTCCCATTTTATTTATCTTATGGTTATTCTCATCTTGGTATAGAGTGGTTAAGATATTTTATTTCTTCCTTGTCTTATATGCTTATTTGGGGTTTTCATGATGCCTTTTAACTTATTCTTTCCTACTTATTGTACCTGTTTTTTGTTTCTACTCACCTACCTAATCTATTGGGTATTTGGGTTAATCACATTTGGTATAGTATCTTCTTTGTTGTTGTCTTCATTACTATATTATTCATTGTTTGTTGATTCATTATTTAGTCATGAATTCTTGAACTGAATTTAATAATTGTAAATATCACTATAATATTGATGACTCGGAACACTAAGTTTTTTATAAGTAAAAACGTAAAGTTTTACCTCACAGCCTATGTTTAAAAACTATATGGTTTTAACTATAAAAACTATATATATGGTTTTAAAAACTATGTATAAAAACTTTACGTTTTTACTTATAAAAAACTTAGTGTTCCGAGTCGTCAATATTATAGTGATATTTAGTTAAGTAACGGACACGTCATGGACAACGAAATCCAAGAATTTAATAATTGTTGTACAATTCCTTATACTTGGTTGTTTATGTGTCAGCTGATGGTTAGTGTATGTTTAATTATGGTTATTTGGTATGGTGATGATATGTAACGTTACAATATTATAAAAATGTTAAACACTGTTTTAATAAATGCTGTGGAAAGACCCACGCGTATGTAACCAAGCCTACCCAACGACTGACCAAAAGTAACTTTCATGCACAGACATGAGAACGACTCACCCTACCAGTGATGAATTGTAGTCATAGCACCCAAGATTGTATGATTTTCTTACACACACAAGTTCTAAGTGGTTCAAATTTTTCATATGCAAGCAATATTTCTTATATACTGGTCATTTCAATAACAGCTATCATGGATTTATAATTTTAATAAATTGACGAGTGGAAATCACTAAAACTATTTTATGGTTTTATTTTTTACTATAATTTATAATACTGGTAGTAGCAAGTGAGCCAGAATACCCAGGGTGCCAAATTATCACGAACCTACTGTAATAAGAAATGCTACTAATTTACAGTTATAAAAAAAAACTGGATGTTGAAAGCAGAAGAAACGATTCACTGTCTATCCCTGGCTTATCCAGATTGGCTGATTGTCATATTAGGCCAGATAGTCACGAGTCTAAGAATCTACTGTTTCATTTGGAAAAATTAATGCAACCAAAAATGAAATATAGCTACCACACTAAAAACAAAATGTGAATTTTAGAACTGAAAAATGATATATTGTATATGAAAATCACACCAACACTCATAACACTTGGAAACCAGAGCTTGTATAGCATATGACAAGCATCCATGTGTAATATGCTATTACCACAGAGTACGAATATATCGTAATATATCGAGGGGTTAGTGGTAAAACTACCCGACTCCACTCATGTGAATTTATGGTAAACTGAAATTAAAGGTTTTCAAGTGCAATGATAAGTCATAAAACTGATTTTCAAGGTTAATTTTTATGATTCATAGAGTGTTTTTATTGATTACAGAGCTGTTAAAAAGGAAAAGAGAAATTCATAAACATGCCGTTTTTAAAACATCTTGAAGTATAATAAAAAACGTGTGTGTGTGTGTGTGTGTGTGTGTGTGAATAAACGTAGTCTACTACTATCAACATGACTGTTCTTATTTGGACATGTTCCGAGCATTAGGCAGTAAGCTTATCGCTCTGATGGTCAACATATGTAAAAGTAAAAGTAGACATCTTGAACGATATTAATTGGTGACTCCTTGGGCACTTGGTGAAACATATTAATAGAAAGGTTTTTAAAAATATATAAACACTTGGTAAGTTTCACAGTTTTTATTTAACTCTGACAGTTGTTTCAGATTCTCAAGCTATTGTCAAAGAGATCAGTGAACAACTAAACAGAGGATAATAGGGTGGTGAACATCTGCTTACGGCGTGTATCCGGGCATGCATGGGGTGTGAAGATGGGGGGGAGTGTAAGAGCTAAGGGAAGGTCAAGTGTCTGTAAAAACTAATATAATCTTTATGCAAAATATAAAAATTAACTAAACTAAATAACAGCTTTTAATAAAGAGGATACACAGAATTCAGTCTGTTCATTTGTTAAATTTTTGTTCACTGATCTCTTTGACAATAGCTTGAGAAGCTGAAACAGCTGTCAGAGGTAAATAAAAACTGTGAAACGTACTAAGTGTTTATATATTTTTAAAAATGTTAGATATGTTGAAAGTAGACTTTATACAACTTTTGTTTATTAGTACATCACGAAAAGGAGCTGGTCAAGTTTCGTATTTATCTGTTTATTTATTGAAAAAGAGAAGAGAGTTCTCAGTTTTGACTCGACTGATTTGCATGTGTGTGTGTGTCTGTCTAAGTGTTTGGGGCATGTCTCACGATAACTTTTAAACGCATCAACCGATTTTCGTAAAACTTGGCATGCGTGTTCATACTTTTACCTTACAGAACTCTATTGTTTTTTAATTGATTCCTCTACAAATAGATGGGTGTGAGGAAAAAATGTGTGAGCTCAAAACTGTGAAATTGTCGCCAAAGTTTATGTGGGATATCAAATTAAAAGGAATTGAAACTACAGTCTGACATAGTGTTCATTTTTTAGAATGTCTAAATTTTTGGAAGTCTGGAACCAAAAAGTGGGTACTGTACACATTTTGATAAAATTGCAAAATTCCATGAGGTGTAACAAATTAAAGTGAATTTAAACCGTAATCTGAATATAGTGTTCATTTTTTAAATTTGAAAATTTTTGGAAGTCAAGGCCCAAAAAGTTGGTGAGATTTTTGAAAAAATCGCAAACCTTCATGTGGTTTTGAAATTTTCAAACTTTTCCCATAAAAGTTCAAAAAATTGAAAAAATTCTCTAATTTCAGCAGAGTGTCAGACTGAAAGTGATCGTAACCGAAATTAGAATGTTTCGAATTTGTATTGTCTATTGTGTGCTCTAACGAGACAGTAGAGGAATCGGGATAGGCCTATGTAAGTTTTCCCATAACTGAAGAATTATCTAATAACAAAATTTAAGTAATAATAAATGTACTTCTTTGATAATAGTGAGCAACTTCAGAGAGCATACTAGTTTATTAATTTGTTTACTTATTTGTAAATACGAGACCTTTTGCTTGTACACATTTTTCTTATTATTTATTCGTTAGTTACTAAAATGTATATGGGAAATTATTGCACATTTGTTGATTAAAATGCGTTCCCACTAATAAAATGAATCAAAGGAGTTTAGTAGGCGAGAGGGTGTGAGGCCTCACGACTAATACAGAAGTTCTCGGTTCGATTTCTGGGCACTCTATAAAATCGAGGTCAGCTTTTTAACGCCCAGGTCGATTCTCTACCTACGGAATTGAATAAGTCTACTTTGAATAATGGGAGGCTGATGTGTAGTGATGGGCACACTACCTTCTTGTATGTCGAACGGCTCAACGTACTGACTGAAGCCTCGGCCATCTTGATAATACAAAAAGAATCAATATCGATTCACTCAAACCCACACTTAAAACGTATACGCCTGTTTGCAATTAAATAATTATAAACTTTTTGTTTAAATATCATATCAAATATTAATATGATATAAATATCAAAATATGTTACGATTATTTATGAAAGTATCAGTATGGAGAACCATACATGACTTCCATATTCTAAGATTTATATTTAAAATCATTTTCGAAATGAAATATTACCATAGAAACTACTTCTTTCTACTTACTGCTTCAGCCTTAACCACAGTACTGTGGTCACTAACATATACCACCTCACGTTATCGCACTCGATTGTCACTGATGATGGAAGTCGATGGCATTGCCGAAACGTCTGGTTTTGTAGAAAACATTGGACTACGGCCAAATATCCCGGGAAGGAATTTTAACAAAAACTACTTCTTTGTTGCCGATAACGTTGTACACATATATATAAAAAATATGCATAAAATTAATGGCTTGTATAAGTTAATGATTGATCTCCATTAAGTAGTGCTCAAGTTTCCAAAGTTTTAATATTATGATGTCCGTAATTAAAACATCAGAGCAGGTTTAGTGTGTATGAGGGTACACCGTCGACAAAAATTTTCAACATTTCCTATTGAGCGTTGCTTAGAATAAAGCTGCGAATCTACAGTGTACATTTCACAGAACAAACACGCGGAAAAGAAGGAGCGCTCTGAAGTCACTCATGGACCCTCAGCATCTTGCAGAGGGTTCATTCCCTAAAGACGAAAAGTCTGTCTATGAATCGTTCCTCTGTAAACACGTGCAGTTACACTGCCCAGCGATCCACAGGAAGCAAATCGCTATCCACGCTGGACACTTTTTCGGCTTGCATGCGTTATGTTGGTATGGGTTCGGCACTTTCCATTTAAAAACCGTGCAAATGTAAGAAAATAAACATGAATGAGGCCAGAAATAACGCGGATTGTGTGTGTGTGTGTGTGTGTGTGTGTGTGTGTGTGTGTGTGTGTGTGTGTGTGTGTGTGTGTGTGTGTGTGTGTGTCTTCCCTGCCTTTTCATTGCGGTAGTCATAATAATAAAATGGAAACGTAAACAGTACATAACTGAGAAAAAAAATATCGGTATGGAGAACCATACATGACTTCCATATTCTAAGATTTATATTTAAAATCATTTTCAGCCAAACAGCCAGGCTGTGTCTTACCTGCCTTTTTATTGCTGTATTAAATGAAAAATATTATATTACATTAAAATGAAAAAATTATAATTTTATTGCCTGCCAACAAAATTATTTTATTTTTAACAATTACCATTGTTTCAAAAAGTTTAAATAAATTTTCAAGTACTTTACTCTTGTTAAAACGTAAAAGGTTGCAGGTAAACTACCCCTTCCCCTTAACCGATCTTCACCAAAATCGAAAGTCATTGAGACCTCTACAATTTAGGGACGTATGCAAAAAATTATTTGATTCTGTTTGAATTTGCGGCTGTTATCGTTTGCCATAGAAAATACGCTTGATAAAAAAACGTTGCAGGTAAACTACCCCTTCCCCTTAACCGATCTTCACCAAAAAACAATAGGTCTTGAGTACTCTACAAATCAGTGCTGTATGCAAAACATTATTTGATTCTGTTTGAATGTGCGGCTGTTATCGTTTGCCATAGGAAATACCCTTGTTAAAACATAAAACGTTACAGGTAAACTACCCCTTTCCCTTAACCGATCTTCACCAAAATCAACAGATCTTGAGAACTCTACAATTCAGGGCTGTATGCGAAACATTATTTGATTCTGTTTGAATTTGCGGCTGTTATCGTTTGCCAAACAAACAAAATTACCCTTGCTAAAAAAAAACTGTTGCAGGTAAACTACCCCTTTCCCTCAACCGATCTTCACCAAAAACAATAGGTCGCGAGTACTCTGCAAATCAGGGCTGTATGCAAAAAATTATTTGATTCTGTTTTAATTTGCGGCAGTTATCGTTTGCCATAGAAAAAAATCTACAGACAGACAGACACACAGACAGACAGACACACAGACACTTTTCGGAAAACGACTTTTTTTCATGTTTTGAGTGTAGTAGAATCAGAATCTGCAATAATCTCGAACACGATTTTTTTTGCCATCACCATACTTCCATTCCTTAAGGAATATGGAAGTAATACATAAATGAAAAAATTATAATTTTATTGCCTGGCAACAAAATTATTTTATTTTTACTTCCATATTCCTTAAGGAATGGAAGTATGGTGATGGCAAAAAAAATCGTGTTCGAGATTATTGCAGATTCTGATTCTACTACGCTCAAAACATGAAAAAAAGTCGTTTTCCGAAAAGTGTCTGTGTGTGTGTGTGTGTGTCTGTGTCTGTAGATTTTTTTTCTATGGCAAACGATAACTGCCGCAAATTCAAACAGAATCAAATAATTTTTTGCATACAGCCCTAATTTGTAGAGTACTCGCAACCTATTGTTTTTGGTGAAGATCGGTTGAGGGAAAGGGGTAGTTTACCTGCAACGGTTTTTTTTATCAAGGGAAATTTTTTTTGTTTGGCAAACGATAACAGCCGCAAATTCAAACAGAATTAAATAATGTTTCGTATGCAGCCCTGAATTGTAGAGTTCTCAAGATCTATTGTTTTTGGTGAAGATCGGTTAAGGGAAAGGGGTAGTTTACCTGTAACGTTTTATGTTTTAACTAGGGTATTTCCTATGGCAAACGATAACAGCCGCAAATTCAAACAGAATCAAAAGATTATTTGCATACAGCCCTAAATTGTAGAGTTCTCAAGACCTATTGTTTTTGGTGAAGATCGGTTGAGGGAAAGGGGTAGTTTACCTGCAACATTTTTTTAACAAGGGTATTTTCTATGGCAAACGATAACAGCCGCAAATTCAAACAGAATCAAATAATGTTTTGCATACAGCTCTGATTTGCAGAGTACTCAAGACCTATTGTTTTTTGTGAAGATCGGTTAAGGGGAAGGGGTAGTTTACCTGCAACGTTTTTTTATCAAGCGTATTTTCTATGGCAAACGATAACAGCCGCAAATTCAAAGAGAATCAAATAAGTTTTTGCATACGTCCCTGAATTGTAGAGGTCTCAAGGACTTTCGATTTTGGTGAAGATCGGTTAAGGGGAAGGGGTAGTTTACCTGCAACCTTTTACGTTTTAACAAGAGTAAAGTACTTGAAAATTTATTTAAACTTTTTCAAACAATGGTAATTGTTAAAAATAAAATAATTTTGTTGCCAGGCAATAAAATTAAAATTTTTTCATTTTAATGTAAATCATGTATAAGAGAAAATATATCACGCTTGGCAGGCGATATTAAGATTTAAATATAAATCTTAGAATATGGAAGTCATGTATGGTTCTCCATACCGATATTTAACAATTACCATTGTTTCAAAAAGTTTAAATAAATTTTTAAGTACTTTACTCTTGTTAAAACGTAAAAGGTTGCAGGTAAACTACCCCTTCCCCTTAACCGATCTTCACCAAAATCTAAAGGCCTTGAGTCCTCTACAATTCACTGACGTATGCAAAAAATTATTTGATTCTGTTTGAATTTGCGGCTGTTATCGTTTGCCATAGGAAATACGCTTGATAAAAAACGTTGCAGGTAAACTACCCCTTCCCCTCAACCGATCTTCACCAAAAACAATAGCTCTTGAGTACTCTACAAATCAGGGCTGTATGCAGAAAATTATTTGATTCTGTTTGAATTTGCGGCTGTTATCGTTTGCCATAGAAAATACCCTTGTTAAAAAAACGTTGCAGGTAAACTACCCCTTTCCCTCAACCGATCTTCACCAAAAACAATAGGTCTTGAGAACTCTACAATTTAGGGCTGTATGCAAATAATCTTTTGATTCTGTTTGAATTTGCGGCTGTTATCGTTTGCCATAGGAAATACCCTTGTTAAAACATAAAACGTTACAGGTAAACTACCCCTTTCCCTTAACCGATCTTCACCAAAAACAATAGGTCTTGAGAACTCTACAATTCAGGGCTGTATGCGAAACATTATTTGATTCTGTTTGAATTTGCGGCTGTTATCGTTTGCCAAAAAAAAAATTTCCCTTGATAAAAAAAAACCGTTGCAGGTAAACTACCCCTTTCCCTCAACCGATCTTTACCAAAAACAATAGGTCGTGAGTACTCTACAAATCAGGGCTGTATGCAAAAAATTATTTGATTCTGTTTGAATTTGCGGCAGTTATCGTTTGCCAAAAAAAAAATCTACAGACACACACACAGACACTTTTCGGAAAACGACTTTTTTTCATGTTTTGAGTGTAGTAGAATCAGAATCTGCAATAATCTCGAACACGATTTTTTTTGCCATCACCATACTTCCATTCCTTAAGGAATATGGAAATAAAAATTATGGAATGGAGTGTCACCGAAACCTAAGGTTCCTGAAGTAGAACCCAAAATGAAGCAAACACCAGAACATCAAAAAGATCACCCAGATCGGGTTCCTCCTCCAGAATATAAAAAAGATGAAGTGAAAACTTCAATAGGCATGTTGGGCGATTTTTAGATGGGTAAAATCTTATGAGTTCGCGTCACCGACATGCTAATGCCAACATGATAATGTCGGCATGCTAATGTTAACAGTATATCTGTATCTATAAGTATGACGTGCGCGCGTGGCCAGCAGTGAAAGTATAGATTATACTTGTGTGTAATACTATTATTTATACTATTTAACACACTTTTATCGTTTACGTACTTTATTTACGTGCCTATAGAAGTTTTCACTTCATCTTTTTACTTCCATATTCCTTAAGGAATGGAAGTATGGTGATGGCAAAAAAAATCGTGTTCGAGATTATTGCAAATTCTGATTCTACTACACTCAAAACATGAAAAAAAGTCGTTTTCCGAAAAGTGTCTGTGTGTGTGTGTCTGTCTGTCTTGTGTCTATAGATTTTTTTTCTATGGCAAACGATAACTGCCGCAAATTCAAACAGAATCAAATAATTTTTTGCATACAGCTCTGATTTGTAGAGTACTCGCGACCTATTGTTTTTGGTGAAGATCGGTTGAGGGAAAGGGGTAGTTTACCTGCAACGGTTTTTTTTAGCAAGGGTAATTTTGTTTGTTTGGCAAACGATAACAGCCGCAAATTCAAACAGAATCAAATAATGTTTCGCATACAGCCCTGAATTGTAGAGTTCTCAAGATCTGTTGATTTTGGTGAAGATCGGTTAAGGGAAAGGGGTAGTTTACCTGTAACGTTTTATGTTTTAACAAGGGTATTTCCTATGGCAAACGATAACAGCCGCAAATTCAAACAGAATCAAAAGATTATTTGCATACAGCCCTAAATTGTAGAGTTCTCAAGACCTATTGTTTTTGGTGAAGATCGGTTGAGGGAAAGGGGTAGTTTACCTGTAGCGTTTTTTTAACAAGGGTATTTTCTATGGCAAACGATAACAGCCGCAAATTCAAACAGAATCAAATAATGTTTTGCATACAGCCCTGATTTGTAGAGTACTCAAGACCTATTATTTTTGGTGAAGATCGGTTAAGGGGAAGGGGTAGTTTACCGGCAACGTTTTTTTATCAAGCGTATTTTCTATGGCAAACGATAACAGCCGCAAATTCAAACAGAATCAAATAATTTTTTGCATACGTCCCTGAATTGTAGAGGTCTCAATGACTTTCGATTTTGGTGAAGATCGGTTAAGGGGAAGGGGTAGTTTACCTGCAACCTTTTACGTTTTAACAAGAGTAAAGTACTTAAAAATTTATTTAAACTTTTTGAAACAATGGTAATTGTTAAAAATAAAATAATTTTGTTGCCAGGCAATAAAATTATAATTTTTTCATTTTAATGTAATATAATATTTTTCATTTAATACAGCAATAAAAAGGCAGGTAAGACACAGCCTGGCTGTTTGGCTGAAAATGATTTTAAATATAAATCTTAGAATATGGAAGTCATGTATGGTTCTCCATACCGATATTTTATATTCTGGAGGAGGAACCCGATCTGGGTGATCTTTTTGATGTTCTGGTGTTTGCTTCATTTTGGGTTCTACTTCAGGAACCTTAGTTTTTGGTGACACACCCGTCCAAAATTTTTTCATAAATAATCGTAACATATTAAATTTTGATAACACAAATTTTGTTTCTAACTCGAATTCTACGAAATGTATATAGAAGTTAGTTACCTAGGTTATATCCTCATTTCATTGTTGGGATTAAGTAGACAATCAATATGGCGACATACAATTGTACGGCGAATATATATATTTTATATATAATATGAAACTTTCTCTTGTGAAACTTACTTGTGGTGTCTTTTTTCCGTAGAACGCGTTTCATATTAAGTCAATTTCAATCAATATTAAGGAAAGTTTCATATTATATAAAGTTTAGTGCTGTGAAAAGATGATCGGGGTGTCTTGGGGAATCTAGCTTATGCTGGTACGGCAAACTTAAATAAATATCACTATAGTATTGACGACTCGGCCACCAGGCCTCACAACTACGTCATACGTTTAATGAAGAAATTTGTGTTAGTGGTTGAAATCACAATCAGAATGATCACTGTTGCACACCACTATATAAAAATTATTCCGATTAGCGCTTTCAAGCTTCACAGCTCATCGTCAGATCGGGAATAGACAGGAAATATGTGAAACCCAACCCTTCACCCCTCTCCCCCACCCTGCTCACCCACAACAAACTAAAAATTAATGACCCTTCACCACCCCCTAAACTCTGTCTCACTATCTGTACAGTTACATATTTTTCTAGTAAATTCCTTGTGTTTCAGTGTGTGTGTGTGTGTGTGTGTGTGTGTGTGTGTGTGTGTGTGTGTGTGTGTGTGTGTGTGTGTGTGTGTGTGTGTGTGTGTGTGTGTGCATCCTTTTAAACTACCCTCTTCCTCTCCACACACGTGGGTCAGTCACACACCCTTATTTTAAAACAACCAATTAGTACTATGCAATATAATTCTTAATCTTATCTATCTGTCCTCTCTCTCATTTACTTCTTAATCATGTTATAAAATATTTCTTCATTGTCAAATTTAATTTTAATATTAATTAAATTGTCTAACCCTTTTTCTCTTTCTTTCAATATTTCTAACTCCTCTCTAAGCTTTCTTTCAACTGTGTTATTTACTACTTTTACAATTTCGTATTCTTCCAAAGAATTAACAAACTTATAGTTGTCTTCCATGAAATGTCTTGCTTATAACGAATTGGTTGTTCTATTACCTTCTCCACGTTTGTGGTCAGACAACCTGCATACGAATTTTCGTCCTGTCTCCCCTACGTACACTTTGTTGCAGTCTTTACATTTTAATTTATAAATTCCACTTTTCTGTAATACTGGAATTTTTTCTATATTCTTATTCCTTATCTTATCAAATACCGTTTCACATTTTTTAATAGCTAAATCTACTCCATATTTATTAAAACATTTTATAATTTTTCTAGTATGTGAACCTATGTATGTCAATGACCCTGCATAATTCTTTTGTTCTGGTTCTATTTTAGCTTTTTGTATGTTGACCCTTTTCATAACTTTATCCACTATGTTGGTGCTATAATTATTATTCCTTACAATTCCCTTTATCGTTTTTAACTCCCTATCTTTTGATTCGGTCTCCTTTAAACACTTCTGAGCTCTGTAGCAAAAGGAATTGATTGTAGCCAAAGCTTCACAAGGAGGGGATTCCTATTAGACCACTAGTAAATTTTACCACTGCACCCGGTTACAAAGCAGCTAGAAAATTAGTGAGTGTATTAAAACATAATTTACATCTGATTAATAATCGAAGTTTGATTAATAGTTGTGATTTCGTTGGAAAAGTGAAAAACCTGATGATTGAACCCCACTATAAACTTATTTCTTTTGACATTGTGAACTTGTATACAAATGTACCGGTGAGTGAAACCCTACGCCTATTAAGAACTAACCTTGTTAACACCAATAAACTGGATGCTAATTGCATAAATGAAATATTAGAATTGTTGGAAGTGATTTTGGACCAGAATTATTTCACACATAACAAACAGTTTTTCAGACAGCTGGAGGGGTTGCCTATGGGTTCCCCACTCTCTAGTATTCTAGCGGAGGTGTACTTAAATTACTTTGAAAATTCTTTCTTGTTTGCAAACCCTACATATAATTACAATGTGGTGTTCTATGGTAGATATGTCGACGACACTTTTATGGTGTATAAAGGCACAAATCATCAAATTGACAAGCTCCACAATTACTTGAATGGCATTAACAACAAAATACAGTTTACTTTGGAGAATGAAGTTAGAGGTCAGTTACATTTTCTAGATTTGACAGTAACTAAGGATTTTGTTACTAAAAAACTGTTTTAATATATTTAGGAAGCCCACGATGACTGACGCTGTCATACATGCCTCATCGTTCCACCCCATTTCACAGAAATTAGCTGCATTCCATAGCATGATACATCGCCTATTGTCTATACCCCTTGGCATCGAGGATTACATCGAAGAATTAAATACCATTAAAGTCATTGCGTTTAACAACGGGTACAACGAAAGAATAATAGATAATATTTTAAAAAAACAAAAGAAAAAGAAGAGTAACACTATTAAAAATGAAACTAAAGATATAAATAGTAGAAATGAGAACCTCGAAACAAAGGCACGCAAGTACACTGCGGCACCTTATACGCATTTCATGCCAGGGATTTTTAAGTCAACCATTAATAAAGTCAACAACATAGTCGTTTCCTATAAGACTAGTAATAACATCTTGAATAATCTCCGCACCCGTGAACATACCAGTCTTGAAAATAAAACGAGTTTATAAGCTAGTCTGCAACGACTGTGAGGCTTTTTATGTGGGCCAGACGGGTCGAGGTTTTTTGAAAAGATTTTCTGAACATAGACCCCCTACACGAGTTTACAACTTTGACAATATCAAGGCAAATTTCGCCAGGCACCTTATAGACAACAATCACAGTTACACGGATTTTAGCTCGAATTTAATACCCCTTCATTTCTGCAGTAAAGGGGGTTATTTGAACGCCCTTGAAGAATATGAGATTTACAAAGCATACAACGACGCCAGTACCAAGCCACACGTGTTGAACGACCAGTTACAATATAAATCAAATATACTGTATGATACCGCTATGCGATATGGTCGAGATAAGGCTTAGTTTTCGTCAGTACGGCACGTGTTGTCTTGCAAGGCACACCTAACAGTTTTAAAGCAAGTTATGTACATAGTTTAATTGCCGTATTGTGTTTTTAATATTTTGACAAATGTCATCATTTATGACATAGATTGGTTTTTATAAGTTCTGATGATGAGGCAAGTGCCTCGAAACATGTAAACACGAGAAAACATTAGGGAAAGGCCATAGACGGTGAGTAACAGTGTATTTGGTTAAGGGTGCGTGACTGACCCACGTGTGTGGAGAGGAAGAGGGTAGTTTAAAAGGATGCGCACACACACACACACACACACACACACACACACACACACACACTGAAACACAAGGAATTTACTAGAAAAATATGTAACTGTACAGATGGTGAGACAGAGTTTAGGGGGTGGGGAAGGGTCATTAATTTTTAGTTTGTGTGGGTGAGCAGGGTGGGGGAGAGGGGTGAAGGGTTGGGTTTCACATATTTCCTGTCTATTCCCGATCTGACGATGAGCTGTGAAGCTTGAAAGCGCTATCGGAATAATTTTTATATAGTGGTGTGCAACAGTGATAATTCTGATTGTAACTACGTCATAGTTCAACTGTCATGGCTGCCTATGTAGTCCGACGGCATCTGAAACTTGGGCGTAGCAGCACAGTCGCTTTACGTACTTATTATAGGTTACGTTATGCATTGTATGCTTAGGTTAGAAACGCACGTTGTTGTATTTGTATCAGTTACAAGTATAACGGTGCTGCTAATTTTGTTGAATTTATTCTGAATTATTATGGGGTTCAGGTGCTGTGTTCCGAATTGTCGCGGAAACTATGACAATGGACCTAAAGTTTCTGTTTTTTCGTTCCCAAAGGGGAAGAAATTGAAGCAAAAATGGATAAATGCAATTCATCGAAAGAATTTTCAACCATCTCCCTGTTCCAAGGTACGTGTTATCAAAACTTTTTTGTTTAAATCAAATATTTTTCACTAATTTATTTCCTGCAAATACAAACAATTTTTTAAAGTTAATAGGCCTACTAAGCCGTAATTAATGAATATATTCATATTTTATTAGAATATCATAAAAGGTTACATTCCGGTTTTCAAAATTTTTATTAGACTTACAAAAAATATAAAATTGCAAATAAGAAAAATTATTTTCTACTAAGCACTAAGTTCTATGTCTATGTATTTGTTTTATTGTATTTATACAATATCAAGTACTTTTATTTGTATTTATTAAATTTATTAAACTGTGCACAACTTTCTATGGTGAAACTAACTTAATAATTTATATTCATTTTTCAGTAGACTAGTATTCCGAGTCACAGATATAAATAATATTAAAATATATAACAGTCAATGTAAATGTAAATAACGCAAGAACGAAGTCACACAACGGATATTAGGTTATATATTTTAATATTATTAATCATTTACCTTCTCTTTATATTATTTTCTCATGAACTGTAATAACCTTGTTATTTCTATTACAGTCTGTGAAGTTCATTTCAGCCCAGAATACGTACAAAGGACTGTGGACTCTTTCGACCACACAGGAAAAAAGTTGGAGGTGCCTTTAAAAAGGATAAAATTAAGAGAGGGTGCTATTCCAACAATACTTCCAAATTGTCCTCAATATCTGTCTGTTCCATCATCATCCAGAGAAAGTACTGACGAAAGGAGAACAAGAAAAGAAAATAACAGTCTGCTCCTGGCAATTCAGCAAAGCATTACAGCTAAAAGTGAATATGAGAATCATATGTTTAATAATTTTTGTGAGTTAGTGAAGTGTTTGAAAATTTTCAAAACTCCCAGTGAGTGGACATTTAATATTAAAGAAGACAGGTATGTACTATTTTTTTATATAATAGAAAATCCTATCCCAAGTGTTCCAATATTAGCCAGAATTAATAATAATTTACAAATTAGTATTTTTATTAATTCAGTAGAACTGAAGCAACTAGGCAAAGAAAGTTTGCCTCTAGCTTTAAACAATTTAAATAGATTAAGCGATATTTTAGAAAGCCTCAAAAATATATACTCGAATGAGGAGACACAAATATCAACAGAGCTTGTCAACTGTATCAAGGCTATGTTAGACAAAGTTGGAACCTCACCTAAATGTGAAATCCAGGAGAAAGTTCAGTTTTTAAAGGAGCAGGTGAGTTTGTTACCAATGAGTAAGGAATGCTATAGATATTCACCTGAATTCTTAGTATTCTGTAGTATTTTGTACACTATATCTCCACACTGCTACAAATTTTTCAGAAATTCTGGTTATGTCACAGTACCACATCCCAATTCTATTAATAAAGTGTGTTCCATTTATCAGACGAACCCAAACATTGAACAAAATGATATCAACTTTGTTAAAGTGTGGATTGAAGAAATATAAGAGTTTTCAGAGTATAATAAAGTTTATTAAACCATACACAATACATACTTAATACACAGTACTACGACATGTGCTTCACTCACAGCGTCTTGTTACAAACTGAAAACTAACAAACTTATACATGCTCACGCGCATTACATATATTATACAATATAAATGTATTGCATATATCCAACACGCCTCCTTACATTTATATTGTATTTACAAATTCAATTTTTACAAATACACATTTCAAGTTCAACTTTTCAAGTTCAGCATAGTTCGAAATCTCTCAAACTTTTCTTTACACAATGACTTTGTAAATATATCAGCAATATTATCATCAGAATTTACCTTTACAACATTAATCATATTTTCTTTTATACATTCGTGTACATAATGGTAATGAACTTCAATATGTTTAGAATTTTTCGTAAAACTTCCATACTTTGCTAAACTTATCGCTCCCGAATTATCTTCAAAAATATTAATAGGTTTTTCTAAAGTTACATTAAACAATTTTAGCAATTCTTTCACAAATTTCAATTCACTCACAGCTTCCGACAACGCTACATACTCTGCATATGTCGAAGCCTTTGTTACACACTTTTGTTTTCTCGACTTCCAATAAATTACATTACCAAATAATCGAATTACATAACCAGCTGTAGATTTTCTGTCCAAATGGTCACCAGCCCAATCGGCATCAACATATCAATCTATAATTTCAGAATTATCATTTCTTTTATAAGTCAATTTTAAATCTTTCGTTAAATACAAGTACTTTAATATTCGCAAAGCATATTTAAAGTGTGTTTCATTATAACAATTCTGATATCTACTTAAATAATTTACACTAAAGCTTATATCAGGCCTTGTAGCTGAGCTTATATATAATAATGCACCAATTAAATTTCTATATTGAATATTCCTTCCACAAATATCAGACTTTTCAACTTTTAAATTTACCTCCATAGGTGTATTATACATCTTACTGTTTTCTAAATTATACTTTCTTACTAATGACTCAATATATTTTGTTTGACTTAATTTTATTTCACATTTACGGAACTCATACTCTACGGTAATACCAAGATATTCTTTAATTTTACCAAGATCTTTCATTTTAAATTTTTCTGATAAAAGTTTCTTAATATTTTGCATTTTTTCTTTGTTACGTCCACAAGTTAATAAATCATCCACAAATATTAATAAATAAATAGTATCTTTTCCATTTCGAAAAGTATATAAACAATAATCTAAATTACTTTTCTTAACACCCAAACTTATTAAAAATTTATCAAGACATTCATACCAAGCTCTGGGACTTTCCTTTAAACCATACAAAGCTTTTATTAACTTACACACTCTATTTGTACCATCCTCATAACCTTTTGGTTGATGGACATATACCTCAGAACTTACTTTACCATTTAGAAATGCAGTTTCTACATCCATTTGTTCAATAATTAGACCCATTTGACAACAGTATGATAATAAAATCTTTAAAGTTTGCATTCTCGCAACAGGAGAATAAACATCATCAATTTTATAGGTTTGCTGAAAACCTCTTACAACTAACCTGGCCTTATAAGCATTGTCAGACTTTTTTGTATAAATCCATTTTACATCCAATATTTTTTTACCATTTACATTTTCAACTAATTGCCAAGTCTTATTTTTATTTAACGAATCAATTTCTTTATCCATAGCTTTTGACCAATACTTACTTTCATTGCTCTCAAGCGCCTCCTCAAATGTACTCGGAGTATCTGCTCTACAATAATTTGCAAAAATATTACTATTATATACATAATAATCTTCATATCTTTTTGGTGGGTTTCTTATACGCTCAGATTTTTTATTTTATTTTCATTTTCATCCCATAGATTTTCATCTGTACATTTAAAGCTATCATCAAGAGATTCATTATCTGAAGATTCATATACTTCTTCATCAGACTCACATTCATTCAAGCCAATACATTTTACATTTTCTTCAACAATATCAACATGTCTAGCCACTATTACTTTTCCATTAATTAGCACTCTATAACCAACTTCACTATAACCGATCAAAATTCCCATATCAGCCTTTTTATCCCACTTAGAAAATCTTGTTTGTTCCGGTTTTCTTACAAAAACTTTACTACCATATAAATGTAAATTTGAAACATTCGGTTTCGCCCCAAAAAATATTTCATAAGGAGTTTTCTTTTCTATAGTATTTGATAACGTACGATTTTTCAAATAAGTAGCAGCACAAACTATTTCAGGCCAATATTTTTATGGATTTGTGCTTCAGCTAATAAACAACGTGACATATCCATTATCGTTCTGTTAAACCGTTCTGCGGTTCCATTTAATTCATGTATGTAAGCAGGACAATTATTAATTATAATACCTTTTTCTTTGGCAAAATTATAAATATTACCATTTAAGCATTCTTTCCCATTATCACACCTCAAAAATTTAATTCTTTTACCCGTTAAGTTTTCACACTCATTTACATATTGAACAAAACAATTGAAAACTTCTACTTTAGACATCATGGTATAAACTTTAGCTATCTTACTGTAATCATCAATAAAGGAAATAAAGTATTTTTCCCCGTTTAGACCAGCTGTTTTAAAAGGTCCACACACATCAGTATGAACAATTTCTAAAATATCTTTTGCTCTTTTTCTATTATTTTCAAATGGAATATTATGCATTTTATTTTCAACACATATTTTGCACTTCATGAATTCTGATTCAAGTTCATTTGGAATACCACTTAACAATTTATGTTTACACAAAATATTCAAATAATTAAAATTTACATGGCCCAGCATACGATGCCACCTTTCTTTTTTACTCATATTATCACAATTTTTATTTGCAACATTTACCAATGACTCTACATTTTTTAATTTACTTTTCATCTTATATAGACCATTTTCTTTCCAAGCTACAGCTGTAGTATTTCCAAAATTATCAATAATTTTTGTCATTTTACCTTTAGAAATAATAGTATTATTTTCCGTTATTTTACCATAACTTATTAAATTTGTATGCATATCTTTAGCATAAAATACATTTTGCATGTTTACTTCATTTCTCTTACCAAAAAGATCAAAGTAACTTACCACATTACCAATTTTAGTTGCTTTTACAACTCTATTATCTCCCAAATAAACATTAACAGGTTCTTTAAGTATCATACATTTATCAAAATATTTATCATTATTTATTATATGGTCAGTACAACCGCTATCTAATAACCAATTAATCTCGCAATTATTAAACTTATCTTTATCTACCTTACTATTATGCGCCGTGTGATAGTCGACTCTTATAACCCATGCGCTCGTATCTGGATTCTTCTGCTGCGACTGAATTGCTTGATGTGCTCTTGCACCTCGCTGACTTCGAAAATTGCCATGCCGTCTGGCGTAGTTACTTTTTTCGGTTTCTTGTCTGCCTCGTGGTGCTCGCCATGTATTGCTGCTGCCTGCCGCTTGGCCACCATATTTACAGTCTCTCTTGATATGACCAGTTTTGCCACATTGAAAGCATGTTCGCAGTTGTCGACTTTTATCCACCATGAATGCGTTAGATTTTCGTCCAGAATATTCATCCTTTTGATGCTTTATTTCAGTCATTTGAATTTTACTTTTCACATAATCCACAGTTTGATCTTCTTCTTTTAATGCGTCTATTAAATCGCCTATATAACTGTATGAATCCGGCAACGTATTTAACATATAATTTAATTTTTCTTTTTCTGACACAGTAGCACCCGCGTTTTTAAGCTCGTTCACAGTTTTTTCAAAATCACTGAAGAATGTCGCTGCATCAGTATAATTTTTAAGTCTTAATTTTTCCAATTTATTTCTATATACAATTTGCAATGCCGTAGACTTTTTCAAATACATTTCATCAAACTTTTGAATTATTTCATACGCCGTTGTTTTATCACTAATAAATTCCAATTGCTTATTCGTTATATTACTGTATATATAGTTCATAACCTTTAAATCATTATCGTCCCACGGGTCTTTATCCTGCGCCGTTTTTGCTCGTGTTATCACTTCATCACATTTTTTAAATTTCAAAAACAACACAATACGTTTTCTCCACATACTATAGTCCTCTCCATCAAACACTGGAATTGTAATGTCATTGTACTTCGCCATTTTTCCGTATCACAGCATGCGACAGCACAAAAAAACGATACTATACTCACTTAAACTCTTGACCACAAGTTTATTAAACCACGCACCTCTGCTATCATGTTAAAGTGTGGATTGAAGAAATATAAGAGTTTTCAGAGTATAATAAAGTTTATTAAACCATACACAATACATACTTAATACACAGTACTACGACACGTGCTTCACTCACGGTGTCTTGTTACAAACTGAAAACTAACAAACTTATACATGCTCACGCGCATTACATATATTATACAATATAAATGTATTGCATATATCCAACAAACTTCTTGATGCATGTAAAGCAAAAGTTCAATTTATTAAAAAGGGAAGAGCACATTGTCACATTAATGATAGATGAAATTCACATCAAACCATACATGGGACTTCTCTGGTGGGAAAATTTTAGGCTCAGCCCACAATAGTGAGAGTACCGCTACTTCTGCTCGTGTTCATGGTGCAGAGTTTGCGGTCAAATTTCAAAGAGGTGGTTCACATCCTGCCACTTCATACAATTAAGGCAGAATATTTATTTAATTTCATTAAAAGGGTTATTATAGGGCTGCATAATATTGGATTCAGTGTCATTTGTGTGGTGAGCGACAATAATGCCATAAATCGTAAAGCCATGTCCTTTTTTTCATCTCCACCAAAACTTAGCATAGCTTATCCTCATCCATGCAACAGCTCATCTCCTTTATTTTTTTCCTTTGATACTGTGCATTTATTAAAATGTATTAGAAATAACTGGCTTAACCAGAAAAATGAGAAACAAACACTGCAATATCCACCATTTAATAATTCAACCTGTAATCAGAATATTTCTTTGTTGAGCGCTTCATTTGCCTGTTTAAAAAAAAAATCATCTATTAGAAAATAATTCTAACAATCTTGTAAAATTTTCATATAGATTACATTTAAAAGCCCTTAGTCCTACTAATTTTGAAAGACAAAATGTCAAGTATGTTTTAGATGTTTTCAATGAACACGTTATACAGGGCTTGTTAACGCTTGGCAATGTGCACAGTATTGCCAATCATCAAAGTACTGCTGAATTTATTAGAATTATTTTGAATTGGTGGAATATTGTGAGTGTAAAGTCATTGTTCAAGGATGAGCGATTTAAGAATCCCATGTTTAGAACTCTTGCACCAGGTCAAGAAAATTGTTTATATTTAGAAAAGTTTTTAATGTGGTTGGATTGTTGGAATGATTTTAAAATAGTCTCTAATAAGTTAACGAAAGACACTCAGCTAGCATTGTCTCATTCCACTCATGCTCTTATAGAGCTAACTAAATATTGTTTCGAGGAGTTACATTTTAATTACATTTTGCCTGGTAAAATCCAAACTGACTCTCTTGAAGCACGTTTTGGAAAATATAGGACTATGGCAGGTTCTCAGTACTTGGTATCCCTTAGGCAAATATTTGAGGTGGAGTCAAAAATTAGAATCCAAAATCTGCTCCCTTTAACTCTAAATTCCAATAGTCTTGGTAAGTTGCCAGTACCTCTTTTGGATAGCAGGATAACGGAAACTATTAACACAGTCAATCTGGATAACAGATCCAGTAACATTAATGGTTTCCCTGAATTTGATGTTCAGTTGACTGATGAAGATTTTTCCAAAGCTGGTGATTACCTTCCTGTTTTTACTTACTTGGCTGGATATTGTGGCAGGGGGGTTTTGAAAAGGAGCAGGTGTGATATTTGCTGTAAGTTTATAGTGCTTGACAAATCATTCTGTATTGATGAGGGAACTTCTCAATACAGTCTAATAAAAAATATTGACAGAGGTGGACTTCTCTATCCACATTCTGACATTGTCAATGTAGTTACTTTGAATTATTTGACAGTCCAAAAATTAATCAATAGTGTAAATGAAAAAGGATTTTTAAGCTGCAGTCAGCAAAGAGATGTAGTCATCCATTATACTGAAGCGGTGGTGAAAAGACACAACTTTTTTTTAACAGATTTCTTCTGCCCGGCCCACGACCGAGATCTTATATTATATAATTTAGTGAAAGTCTCCACCAATATATTACTTAGTAATTATGTGAAAATTAAAAATGACAACTTTTCAAGAAAATCAAACAAGAAAAGGAAACTATCCACTGTCAAAAATTAATTGCATTTAAAGGAAAAATTAAGTAGACTGTTGACTGTATTAAAAAAATATTAGCTGTATGTTTTGATTATGTAGATTTCATAGAATAAAAATATAGGCTGGATAATCTGGTAGGACTATTTGTTATATTAGTAACAATATAAGAATATGTAGAATTTTATTTGTGTATTCTAACATTGTAGCTTCTGCTGAAAATCACTGTTATGAAAAATATGTATAGACATTATTGAATGTTTTATCAATTTTGTAATCTAGTTTGAATAAGTTTTATTTAGTCTTAATTACCAGTCCTATGTCTATATAATATAAATATATCCTTGTATATACTGTATCTGTAAAATTGAAAATTAAACTTTCTTCTAATTAATTTTTGTTTTGTTATTTAATCCTGTCATAAATATTTAACACAGGCCAGCCTTGTCAATTATCTTTTTATAAAATACCTCAAATCAGAGTTATGTTAATTGATATGTAATATGAAAAATTTGTAAATTTAACCACGACATTGTCAATTTCGCTCATGGGCTCTAAATGGTTAAAAAAATTGGTTTAGTTATTTTCGATAATAAACAAAAACAAAACAATTAGTTTTTTTGATATAAACAAAAATGGAACAATCAAATTGTTTTATTTTGTCTATTATCTAAGAAATTGCATTAAGATTATTAATTATCTGAGAAATACTTTAAAAGTAAGTTTTATCTACTTAAAGCGATGAGTGAAATTATTGACAATATTACCGTTACATTTATAGATTTTTCGTGTAAAATTCAGTGATTTTATTGAGAAATTTTTATACATATATTCGACATTTAATTCTGATTGCTTGTGTTGTAATTTTATTCTGTAACTGGATAACTCGGAATACTGTACTGCTGGCCGTGAAGTCGGTCTACATACGATGACGTCACGGATCAGTTGTGAGGCCTGCTATATCAGTAGGTTTTCACTCGGCACACTAAGTTTTTTATAAGTAAAAACGTAAAGTAAAACTTATAAAAAACTTAGTGTGCAGAGTCGTCAATACTATAGTGAACGGACACGTCATGGACAACGAAATCCAAGAAGCAAACTTAAACTTCCGTCTCCTCGTTTGTACTGTGTCCAGATTTCTACTGGATGTTTATTATTCACAAGTAACTAATGGTAGATTATGGAGGTTATGTACGACCCAGGGGTAGGACAGTTAAATAGGAGTTGTTGGTCATAAGTTTTGTCGTCTGCTAAAAATTCACAGCCAGTCACGAGGGCTAGTGCGGCAGCTGTTGGCTTGGCAGTGCTGAAACGAGAAACTCGTGAGTTAGCGAATGGTTGGCGGTTGGCGCTTCGCCTTGGTCTTTGCACGTGGAAGACGCCATTTTGGTCATTCCGAACCACAGAGTATGAATATATATTGCTGTAGCAGTCATATAAGACTTTTTTGTGAATATATAAAAATGAAAAATTGTACAGTGAGAGGCTGCTACAATATAAATGATGGGGGAAGACGATTTTGCGGAAACAAGAAGCATGGTAAGTACCTTATAAGAAACTTTATTTTTAAGTAGCTTTGATAATTAGTTAAGTTTCCGTAATTGGATAGATTGTGAATATTGTCGGATCACAGTATATGTTGAATATAATTTTGTTGATACCAAGAGTATAAACGAAATCGAAGAGTATATTGTTGATACCTTCAGTTATATCTGTAACGAAGCCTTAATAAAATTATTTTGAAAGGAGATTAAGAGATTTTTGGTGTATAGATTTATTGTATCTTAAACAAAACAAGTAAGACGATTGAAGACAGAATATTATTGTATGCCAACAATACACCCTATAGCATATGAGAACTTATTTTCTGGTCAGTTGTAAATTAACAGTAGGCTAGATATTGGTGAGCCTATTTCTTTGTAAGGCTCAGAGTATAAAACGGTTACATAATTGTAATATTTATCACAGTATAATCATTATTATCAGAGTTAGTAGAATCAAGAGTAGTTCATATCAAACGTGAGCATCTTGCAACTGAATAAAGGAAAATATATATATTAAAGAACTTGTACTTTATTCTTATTAAAGTATATATTATTCTCTGTATGCTGTTGATTAAGGAAAGTAGATTATTTTTATTTATTTGTATATTGATTTTATAAATTTACATTTTGCTGATTAACTTATTTAAGTTGCATTAAAATTTTATTTACTGTGACAGTTTTATTTGTAACTTTGTAAATATAGTATATTTTACTTAGTGTTCATTTGGATTGACACGGTTCACATTAATCACATTCCGCTCAATGTTTTCAGAATGTTTATATATCTTTCATAACAATATATACTTATATTTTTTTCTATACACATATTTTATTAATATTTACTTTTGTTGACTTGTAAAGCTCATGCGACAGTAACTGAATTAGTGTCAGTGATTGATACACTTACCTTGCTATGATTTTTTTCAAGTGTATAAAAGTATAATCAAAATCAGCCATATATAATTTTACCAGTTTAGTATAATACACTTGTGTGTTGCAGGTTTCAGCAGTGGGTGGACTTTTGTCAGGACAAAAGTTTTGAAAATATAGTAGGCCGCGTACACAGGATAGTCTGTGAGGACCATTTTACACCCGAGGACTTCATTGGGAACAGACTGCGGCCTACTGCAATACCAAAACTTCATGGTCCTCCACCCATTGCTGAAGAAGTAATGCAAGTGCCACTTGCCACAGGAGAAGATCAGCCTGCTGAGACAAGGAATGAACAAGTTCCGAGTACTTCAACTCCTCTCGCATTATCACTACACACATCCTATCCTACTACCTCATATATTTCTGCTACTTCCACACCTGTTCCTAACTGTAAAAGGAGATTACCTTTTAGCACTCCTAGTCCTGCTGACCAAATATTGACAGAGCCATCTTCTTATTCTGGAGTACAGTATGAGGACTCTTATGGTGACCAAGGCAAATTTGATGAACGTTTATCTCACACGGTTACTTCATCAAATCTGTCTTAGCAGGTTGATTCACTAACCTTACAAAATATTGCAATGACAAGGTATTCACAGTTGGATACCCCTAGGAAGAAGTTCCTATACAAATATGCAAAGAAAAAGGAGAGTGAAATCAAAAAATTAACTAAGCAGTGCAAGAAAATGAGACGACAAATGCAGAACCTATGTGACCCAATGAATTTAACTGTAAATGCAGTTCATTCTTTGAGTAAGCATATGTCTGCTGCAGCATCTCTTCTTTGCTTGTCTTCTTACTTAAAGTCCTCATGGAAAACACCACGGGCAAGGAGATGGACTGTTGAAGAAAAGACGTTAGCTTTGTCTTTGTACAAAAGAAGTCCAAAAGCTTACACATTATTTAGTAATATTTTGGCGCTTCCTTGTAAAAAACCATTGAAGCGTCTAGTCAACAAACTTCCTTTCAGCTCTGGGATAAATGATCAAATGTTCGCCACATTGACCCAGCATGTTGATCAATTGAACAAACGGGACAGAATATGTACTCTTATTTTTGATGAAATGTCGATAAGAGAACATTTACAGTACAATTGTTCAAGTGATAGAATTGATGGGTTTGAAGATCTTGGACACAAAGGTAGGACTGGACGTGTTGCTAATTGTGTTCATGGTTCATGGGCTGTTTCGGATGTGGAAGCAACCTGTTGCTTACTACTTCAGTCACAGTAGCACGAGATCAGACATACTTGCTGAACTTATATTTTTCATCCTTGACGCTTGTTGTAAAGCTGGTCTTTACGTTGTTGCTACTGTATGTGTCATGGGAGCAACAAATACTAAGGCTTTGAAAATTGTGGGTTCAGCAAACTCAGAGCATCCCTATTTCCTTTTCAACAACAGACCCGTCTTTACCATCCTTGACCCTCCTCACCTCCTTAAGTGTACGAGGAACTTGTTTCTTAAATATAATGTTAAATGCCATGTGGAGACTGGAAGTCTTCCATTTGATGGAGAGGCTAAGTGGGACCATATAAAAACTGTTTCACTGGGACAGAGGTGTTGCAATTTTCCGGCAGCTCCACCATCTGACAAAACATGTGCAGCCATTGGGGAGTCAGAAAATGAAGGTGCGTCTTGCAGCTTATTGACATAATTTGATTTATTCTATTTGATTTTTTCTTATCTATTTTTAATCTTTATTATTTTTTAGGAATTGTAGAACCTTCTGCAATGACAACTGCAGCATTTGTCAAAGAGTGTGACAACCTGATCGACTCTTTCAATGGCTGCATCAAAAACAAGTCAGGAAAACCTCTTCGGTCTCCACTTAGTGATGACAGCATACACATGGCATTTTGGCAGCAGGCTGTACACTTCGTTAACTCGTGGCACTTCCAGAGGCCAGATCGGCGGACAATTAGACCACCTTCACAGGAAGGCTGGCTGACAACCATAAATACAGTAATTCAATTATGGAAGTCAGTCAGGGAAGAATGTGAAGACATTCGATTTTTATCAGTCAGATGTCTGAATCAAGATCCACTGGAGAATGTTTTTGGTTCTGTTCGAGCGAACTGTGGAGTCAATAATAATCCTACTGTGCCACAATTTGTTGATGCTCTTAAGACCTGCATCATCAATGGGCTTGCATTTCAGAATCTTAAAAATGCTAACTGCCTGGATGATGATGCAGATCTTTTAAGTAATCTTCAAACTTTCCTTGGTTCTGACATTCTGACTGATAAACACAGCGAATTTACTCCATACACTGCTGACACCAATTCTGTTACTTGTGACAAAGAGCCTGACGTCTCATTTAATGTGAATCGGTTGTCCACAGCGTATGTAAGTGGATTTACTGCCAGAAAACTTTTAGGCAATAGTACATGTGACGACTGCAGAGCAGGTCTCTGCTCCAATGACACAAATAAACTTTCTCATCTGGGTATTCTATTCAGAGAGTACACCGAGGGCACAGAAACACGGCTTACATATCCATCAGAAAATTTGGTTACCTGTGTTTCTCAATGTGCTAACGTTGTGGATGAAATACTGGATGAGAAATGCTATTTGGACAAGTTGACAGAAGTCGTCATGTGTGCAATTACACAAAAAGTTAGTTTCACATGGCTAATGAACTGCTGTGAAGTCCATTATGAAACAAACTTGCAACATTTTTTAAAAGTTATATTTAAAACATGTGTTAGGTGATGGGTTACAAGAAGAAATAATGAAATGAACAACAAATAAATTTGTACATGTTTTAAATATTTATATTAATTTTATATGAAATTTAATTAACGTAATATATTCATTAATGGAAGGATGGTATCTGCAACAAATGATATGCTGTACTTTTTAATGTGGGTATTAAATTCTGAGAGTACAGAGTCTAACGTATCCATCAAAAAATTTAGTCACGTGTGTTGCTCAGTATTCAGGTTTGTGGATAAAATACTTGATACAGACATGTAAAAACATTTGTAGACTCCTATAAAATATGTATAGTCTCATGGTGCAGACATAAAAACAATTGTTTAGCTGAAACAAAAAGGTATGTTAAAAATCGCTAAATAATTGACCAATAATTTATTATGACAATGTATTGCTTTGGTGTAAGGATGGTCTCTGCTCTGTAAGGATTAGTGTTGTTCAGTGTGTTAATCTTGTGAATGAAGTACTTTATGTCAGTATATCAATTTAATTGATTATCAGAATTGACAAATGTACTATTCAGGAACAATTTAGGTTTTAAATTCATATTGGGCTTCTATGCAGTTCATTAATCTAAAGGTTTTCTGGGTCTTTTGCCAATAAACTTCTTAGTCTGATGATTTCTGTATTTCAAAATAATGTTTATGTTAATATATATGTGTATAATTTCAAATTGTCTGTAGTGTTTAGCTGTTAGGTCTTGTACATATTGTGTAGTGTTTATAGATTTGTGTTGAGTTTTGCATATAAGTGATAGAACTGAAATTTGAATGTATTGTGTTATGTCATGTTTTGTGAATTTTAATTGATTAAGTTTTTTGATGATAAACTTCAAGTCTGTTCATTTGTATGATATTTCAAAATAATGTTTGGGTTTCTATATTTGTATTATTTCAAATTGTTCTGTAGTGTTTCGCTGTATTAGGTCTTGTACATAAAGCGAAGTGTTTGTAGATTTGTTTGACTTTTGTAACTAGTAGAACTGGAATTTGAATGTATTATGTGTTGTCATGTTTTGTGAATTTTTAGTGATTACGTTTTTTGATTGATTAAGTTTTTTAATAATAAACTTCAAGTTCTGTTGTTTATAATAAACTTCAAGTCTGTTCATTTGTATAATATTTCAAAATAATGTTTGGGTTTATATATTTGTATTATTTCAAATTGTTCTGTAGTGGTTAGCTGTTAGGTCTTGTACATAATGTGAAGTGTTTGTAGATTAGTGTTGAGTTTTGCGTATAAGTGGTACAACTGAAGTTTGAATGTATTGTGTGTTAGTCATGTTTTGTGAATTTTTATTGAGAAAGTTTTTTATAATACACTTCAAGTCTGTTCATTTGTATAATATTTCAAAATAATGTTTCCGTTTATATATTTGTATTATTTCAGATTGTTCTGTAGTGATTAGCTGTTAGGTCTTGTACATAATGTGAAGTGTTTGTAGATTTGTTTGATTTTTGTATGCAACTAGTAGAACTGGAATTTGAATTATTATGTGTTGTGTAATATTTTATAAATATGCTTAGTTAATTCTACTCACTGTATGTATTTTTGTAATTTAAAATTTTTTGAGTAAAAATTAAAAAAAATACATAAATTTGTTTTTTCTTGATTTTTTTACCTAAGTGTTTATCAACTATTTGTGACCTTATGTCAATAAAATGCATAGTGGTTTTCAAAAACAATTGATTAATATCCTTGAAACCAAAGGCAATTAAAGTGTATTTTCATTAAAGCACAGTAAAGACATTTTCAATTATTTGTAAACAAGTGTTTATTAAAAGATAAATTTTTATGAACGTTTCATACACAGAATGTTTTGTGATGCCACATGTACTTAAACATTGTAAAAACCTAATTACTTTGTTGATGTAACTAGTACAATTAATGGTTTATAAATGTAAGTTTTCTAATTTTTTATTTCACTTTATGCATTTGCTTACTAAATTTTGATTAAAGTGTTTTCAGTTTTTAGACATTTTACATGTCTACCTTTAAACATTGTAATTATTATTTTTTTAAACATTTTTCTGTAATTACAATGACATGAAAATATGTCTGATGAAAATGTAAACATTTAAGAGTAATTTCAAATAAAGCATAGCAGCATTTCCTTTTTTAGATTTCCCGCCTATGCAGCAGAGATAATACAGTATACTGGAGTCACGTGACTATACTGCATTATCATTTAGCTCCACTTAGTTGACAGCCAAGCCACCACGAGCGCTAGAAACTTCAGTCAAAATTTTAACATTGGCTGTCCCCTCTCTATATATTCGTATCTGTGCGCCAACCATTCGCTAACTCACGAGTTTCTCGTTTCAGCGCTGCCAGCTGCCGCACTAGCGCTCGTTGTGACTGGCTGTGAATTTTTAGCAGACGACAAAACTTATGACCAACAACTCCTATTTAACTGTCCTACCCCTGTAGGCTATTACCAACAAGACAGGTAACTGACACAGAAGTAGTGGAATGTTATTCCACATGTTGGAGCTGTTGTACTCCAATCTCACAGTTGTAGTCAATTCTTCCAGTTATGCTACAACATAGTGGAACTTTCTCCATACTCAGTTTTCAGTCGCCAGGACTATAAATACAGCACCACGTTGGGGAGCACGTCAATCTGAGATTACAAAGTGGAGCAATAAGGAGTTGTTATTTTGATTGGTGATCAGGTGGACTGCTGTTTTAGTATACTACAACGTTACACCCCGCGATTGGAGCGCCAAATACAACTATAATTTTTTTAAAGACCCACCAGTTGTGGTGCAAATACAACGTTATCTCTTGATGTGTTGTAATTTATGATGTTAATTAATTATGTATGATTTTACTCCAGCCGCGGTAATTGAAGTTATAATGAATTCTAGTGGTTGTTTTAATTTCTTTTATGTTATGAAATAAGTTAATCTTTAATAATAAGGATCAGTTTGTTGCAAATATTCGTCTTCTGTCGAATGCAACAATCCGCGAATTGTACCTTGCCCGACGCCCTGACGTCACGCCCTCCCTTTTACTAACCCTATCGTTTGCTTTATTAAATCTCGTCAGTCTCCCATCAAACGCTGTGAGCAGAGTAACCAGTTCAATAACCAAGTTCAAAACTTGGTTCGACGTTCCGGACCGAAGACACGAGAACATGAACTTCGTACAGCTTTTACACGATCTTCCAGCACAGACATAGCAGTGGTTCAAAGCAGGTACTGAGGAACACGCAGCCGTAGCGACCAGACACAGCAGGTTGCAAAAGGACTTATCTGGATTGCCAAGTTATATTTTTACCTTTAATAACTTACGGTGGCAGTTGCTGCATAATCATGAAGCAAAAACGAGACAAACTAGTTACTCATCATAAGTGTCAGAAACAATTTTATAAACTTTTGTGATAGATAACAGTGTCAGAAATTTATAAGTAGATCACAGCGTGTACGCTGAACACCATTTTGTAAACTAGTATTGATTTATGCGACAGCCCCATATTTAGCATTTAACATTTTCTACTGTTTTTCAAAAAAAATTAGCTCAGTACCGACCGTTGCTGACTGGCACATAATTAGGTAAATTTTAGAGGCTCGTAATGTTTTTGAAATAAACGGCTCGCATCCGGCTCAGCTCACAGATTGATGCTTTCAACAATTTCTTTTACTTGCACCTCCTCCCTTTATAGAATTATGTTAATTATAGAAACACTTGAGAAATAAGTTACAACACAGAAAAAGTGTCTTAAGCATTTTGATGGATTTAGATATTATATTATGTTATTTGTGTGTATGCTGGACACTTCCGGGGCCCAGCAGCAGGAAGTGCTACAAGTTGTATCCTATCTTAGGTGATTTTCAAATAAGTCAAAGCGTACACCAAATTTTACGGTACTAAAATTATTTATTCATATATTTTGCCAATGATAGCACTTCGTGAGATCTAAACATAACATTTACCTTGTAATATTAAACAGTACATTATAACATAAATTATTATTTACTTCCGTAATTATTCATTCTATTATGAGCTCTTTCTCAGGGTTATTAACTTCAATATTAATAATCATAATTATGATTTCTTACTCAACACAAAATTTATCTCAACAAATGGATTCATAATTTTATAGATATCTGAGTTTATCTTTTAAAGGTTGTTCATACAAATTTAACATGAATACGTTTAGATATGATTTCTCTTTAAATATCATAAGTGTGTTCTTTTAGAGAGACAGACAGTGTTTTTTACTAAACATTAGTTATGCATAAATTCTTTACTGTGGGTATGTAATCCATAAATCTGCGGCATTAATCTGTGATCATCTCCACTCTTTCTCCAGGATCAATGATGCTCTGGTTGATGCACTAATCATCTTGTGACTGACACTTTTTACACTTCACCTTGTATCTCACACTCCGACATTAATAGTTCTTTTGTTAACTCTCGTTATTTAAAATTAGATTTTAACACATGTTAGTTGATAACATCACTTTAGCTCCGAATTATTTATATTTATGTCCCATTTGCATATTATTAGTACTTTAACAATTTGTTGATCAATACAGATTGTTACTTTAATTAGTCATCACAGTTCCTTTGCGGATTAACTTTATTACCATGACATCTGACTTTGTTTAATTACCATTAACAGTTATATTAGTCTTTCACACAATCATCATAATTAGTTCATACTTCCGACTCTCTCTCTCTCTTGGTTTCAACACTATGTCTTTAATTAAACACTCCGTCAAAACTTCCGACCGTCTTTACTTAACTTGTTAATATACAAACTCTTGAAAAAAAACTAAGTCTCTTTTCAAAGTTATACTCCTACATGTCCAACACTATCTCAAGACTCTCGATCGCGGTTATGTTACGACTCTCGTTCAACGTTATCTTCGGACTTCTACCGCTCGCAAGTATATTAAGACTAAGACTCTCGATCGCAGTCAACACTTATTTTTATATCGAATCCTCCCAACTTTTCTGCTCAAGACTCTCTTCTTCCCACCTTCTTCGTTTTCATTGGTTTTCATCCCTTTTCCTACGAAAACTCCTCCCTAAACCTATGGTTTGTCTTCTGACATCGTTCTCATTAGTTCTTCATCCTTGTCTCCTTAGCAACCTCTTCTGGAGAAACGCCTTCACTAAACTCTGGTTTCTGATAGGCTTCTTTGGTTCCCTACCCTTACATCTTCTTGTTGGCTCCACCCATAGTCTGAGGCGGAAGACTAATTTTTACGCCTGTCCATCAACTCGACTGTCTCTCGTACGTTCCTTTCAGATAGATTTCTCCTAATTGTTGTCTTGTTTTATAGCTGCCTTTTAGTTTAACATGTGTATCTCTCCCTAATCATGACCAATTCTAATATTGTCTTCTTACATCCTCTTTTTCGTTCACACGCTGGTGTGGTCATTTCTTGGTATCACTTATGACTGGCACATCTGCGCTGCAGTTTTTCTACTTAGCTGTAACACTCTCTGGTAAACATGCTTCCCGCTGCTTGTTAATTGCTCACCGGGTATGGTCTCTATTCATACAATATCTGTACGAGCCCTTTCGTCCATTGTGAACAATGTACAGCTGCGTTTTGGTGCTAAGTTCACACACGTGGCTTGTCATTTCTCGTGTCTCCTCCTTCTGTCTTTGTAATACATCTGTGATACATACTCTCTTGTTTTTCTGGTAGTTCAGCTCGCCACATGCAATTCCCTTAAGTGAACAGCTGCTATTACAGATATATTGTCTTTCTAACACAATGCCTTCCCGTTGCTAATGGATTTCACGTGCCATTGTCTGAACTACATCTGGTACAGCTCCTACGTATGTCATCGTTAAGTTGACAGCAGACACTTGCTACTGTGTTCCCTTACATACAAAAATTTTCTTTAAATTTTGCGTTACAATACACTGATAATTATTCTTTTGTAAGTAACTCATTATGTTTCCTGCAGGTCTCCTATGTAATATCTTCAAATGAATATACTGCAAGTAGGTTTATATTCACCTGATGCATATTTCACAGAATTTATTCTGTATCTTCAGAGGTTTGCTTGAAATGTAACTGAATGTTTTGCTTACAATATAGTTAACGGATAATCGAATTTATTTCAATTATATTATCGATTGTTTGAATGTTTATGTAGTAGCTATTTATTATATATTTATTTAATGTTTATTTTATTATTCTAATAAACGTATGATTTTAAATAAATCGTCTTTTGTTTTTATTTGAATTTGTTCTTTACTTAGTAGATTATTATTATAGTGTTTGTAAATATTAAGATAATATATAATTAAGATAAAATGAAAACAAAACCAGATGATTTATTTAAAATCACACATTTATTAGAATAATAAAATAAACCTTAAATATATAATAAATAGCTACTACATAAACATTAAAACAATCAAAAATAGAAACGAAATACATTCGATTATCTGTTAACTATATTGTAAGTGAAACATTCAATTACAGTTCAAGTAAACGTCTAAAGATACAGAATAAATTCTGTGAAACGTGCGTCAGGTGAAAATAAACCTACTTGCAGTATATTCATTTGAAGATATTACACTGATAATTGTGAACTATTGTGTGCAGGCATATGTAGTTGGTGACTCACATTATTTATTGTGACAATGTTAATTACATTATATTTATTGTTTCTTATGATAACGAATGTTGGTCTAAAATAATCTTGATCTGTTGTATATGAGTGTTTATGGTTTCGTTTCTTGGAACAGTAATTAAAGAAGTGAGTAATGAATGAATCCTCTGGTGTTTAATTACTTTACTCCACTGTTTTACAGACTGTCCGTGAGACAAATTATTTCATCCATGAGACCGTCATAACAATTATGTACAATTGTGTTGACACTGTGAAAATATTAAAAATAAAACGATTTTACACAATAAATCATGGATGATGGAACGTGGAAATGTATGGATCATATCAGTAATAACAACCACCCAACAACATACGAAACTGTAATTTATTACTAGACAAAATAAATCTGTAGCAAGGCAGCAAACCTTCATTTGTTCTGTAAAGAATGTGCCGTGATGCATCATTTTGTATTTACAGTAAATGATGTATAATTGTTTGTAACAATATGTAAATTGTTTTTACAGTGATTGTATTGTCTAGACGACTACGCCTGAGTTACTGGTAGCTGCAACAAACATACCACATTAGTTGTTTACAATATTATGGTAAATTGCCATCAACTTACCAAATATTAATTTTACATTACATCCACTGTAACTGGCATATTTTATCAAATATGGTAACAATAAATCCACTAGTGAGATAAAAAACTAGTACAGTATTATATAAAAAAATATTCTTTACCTGATTAATTTAATTGGTATGTTTATAAAATTACTTGTTTATACCATTCTAATAAATGAGGAGGCTTAGTACACCAGTTGGTATGGAAACTATTGAAGGGGTTCTGAGTCTGATTCTGGGTATCAAAAGGTACTTTTTAGCTTCCATATAGACTAGACTGTAGAAATGGGTAACATTCTGGGGTACTAAGGGACAGCTGAAACATTGCTGGCTACACTTACCTTCCATGTATTGTGTATGATTCATGCAGGGAATCTACATTTTCAGTGTGTCATACAAAAAGGATCAACTATTATTATTTTAGGTGGATTTGATTGGGTTCAGTCATGTTAATATATAATACAAAACTTTTTTTATTACGGTTATTATAATGACATGACAAAGGATTATTCACTATAACATAACACATATTTATACTTACTTGTGAGACATGTTTTATAGAAGCTAATTCATTCACCCATCATCAGCTGTATTTACCTTTTTCTGGTAAAGTAATTGTGGGTGGGTTGGAATTTATTGTTAGTTGTACATTTTTGTATTTGAGTGTGATGCGTGTTTAATGTTTACAAAAATTCTGACATTTATTATAATGACTTTTCTGTTATCAGTTTTCTGATAATAGCTTCGTTAATTAGTGTTGAATTTTATGTTTCTAAAGAAGGAACAATGAGGGGGATTGATATGAAGAGGGTGCCAGGATGCTTTGTTGGAAATCGGATGGTTTTAAGTTGGAAGTTAGCATGGTTTTAAGTGGAACCCTAGTTGGAGGAAGTGGTGAACTGTTATCATGCAGAAAATTACAACTGCTTATGCAGATGGTATGGTGATATTAGCGACAGAAGATGTCTGAAGAACATGATGTAAAGCACGAGATGGGAAACAGAAATCAGAAAACTGATGATAAACCAAGCAAAGAAAAGCATATGATGTGTTCAAGATGAGACGGACACATAATGCAGAAGATTGTTCAAAGTTGAAAACTTTTAAATATGTAGACTAATGGCAAATGAAGAAATATGAGAATTGAGGAAATGGTAGAACATACAGATATAAAAAGGAGCATATTAGAGACATTAGATATTTATGAGATATAGAAATATTAGTAGAGAAACAAAGATGAAAATTTATAGTGTAGTGTGGTCTATAGCAATATAAGCTTTAAGAATATGTGGATGATAAATGATGAAGTAAGTTCAAAGGAAAGATAATAAGGTGAATTAATGGCCCAAAGAAGATGCCTGTGGGGAATACAGAAGGTTTTGTACATATGCACAAAAGAGGACATGACATGATAATACACAAAGTTTTAACAAGACAACTGAAGAGCAGACCAAGAGTCAGATCAAATTCAATATGGAAAGATCCATCCATATAGAATCAGCTGGTTATACATAATTGTAGAATACTGATGGGCGTGGAACTAGTTTCTAAGGACTCCAAGGAGGTATTAAAACTTGCAATTAGAAAATAAATGCATGTAAGAGTAACTGAGAAGTAGAATCATGTTCAGTTCCAAGACACATTTAGGTTTCCCAAATATACACATAAATTATTAAATATCCCAAAAATTAGTTTAATGAAGAAAGTTGCGTTAGTGGTTAAAATCACAAGCAGAATTATCACTGTTGCACACCACTATATAAAAATTATTCCAATTAGCGCTTTCAAGCTTCACAGCTCATTGTCAGATCAGAATTCCGATCTGACGATGAGCTGTGAAGCTTGAAAGCGCTAATCGGAATAATTTTTATATAGTGGTGTGCAACAGTGATAATTCTGCTTGCAAAAATTAGTTTTCATATCAAGTAATGCTGTTCTCCTGTCATACTTACAATCAATTATTTTGTTGAACCTAGGTTTTACAGAAACTGTTGGTTTTACGTTTGCTTTTTCTGGAGAATCACCTTGTGTGCTGAGTTGCTGTAACTGAAAACATGTGACTGTGTCAGCTAAATTCTTTCTGAGTATAGCTTGGTGCTGTGTTTAAGCAATCACATGCAACTTTTCTGTACAGATAAAACTTTCATAATATCAACTTGTTTTTCCTAGATACTAGAATTCAAAAAACTTTGCATTTTGAACACTTCATGTACTTCAAACAGTATGCAAGTACTACAAACTAACTAAACGTGTAATACTTAGGTTTAACATTAAGCTTAAGGGTCAGACAGGCAGGTGTTGACATATTGCAGTAACTTTCTATTGTTTGTTTGATTTTCATTAATAAAAAAAAAAAAAAAAAAAAAACAGTACAAGTACAAACAAGTAGTCCAAGTGACTTCCACAGAGTAGAAAAAGTTACAGATTTCTGCACACAACAATTCACAATTACACAACTCACAACAATGCAGTCCTAACTGACTTGCTGCTTTGGAAACGTGCTTTTATATGCCACTGGTGTAGTATGTGACAAAACTGGCCTGTGAAATAACTGACCACAATCTAGAAGCCATGTCAGGAAAGATCAAGAAGGCGTGTACAGACATTGTGTAATCCTACTGCTCACACAGTGCATTCCAAGTGTTACGTAGCCACAAATGTTACCTATTACCTCAATATAGCAATGTTGCAGACAGAGCACTGAATGTTATCAATATCTTTGACTGTTATCAGAAACCAATTTTTATAACCACCCATTTCCCTTACATTAATATGCACTAACTCACCAGTTGATGTTACAGCAGAACTCAGATTATCGGGATTAATTTGGGTCTAGATGTTGAAATTAAAAAATTTCAATGTAAAATACACTAGAGTAATGAGAAAATGTAATTTTTTTAAAAAAGTTCATATATGTAACACGACCTTAGGCCTGACAAAACACAGCATAACAATAAGGTTGAAGCTAAAAACTACAACAATTTCTTCTACAAAGGTTTTGTAAAATATATAAAAACATTTGGTACGTTTCACAGATTTTATTAAACTCTGACTGCTGTTTCGACTACCTAAGCCACTGTCAAAGAGACGAATGAATTAAAACCTAAACACAGGATGTGTGAGTAAAGGTGGTGGTGGTGGTGGTGACCATCTGTTTAGGGGGTGTATTGGAATATCTCTGAGGTTGTTGAGATGTGTGTGTGTGTGTGTGTGTGTGTGTGCAAGAGCCAAGGGAAGGTCAGGTGTCTGTAAAAACTAAATACAATCTGAATGCAAAATATAAAATTAACTAAACTAAATATAATCTGAATGCAAAATATAAAATTAACTGAACTAAATATAATTTGAAAATTATATTATTCAAAAAAAATTTCAATAAAGAAGTAGATATTATAAAAGCCATAGCACAAAATAACGGTTATGATGAAAGAATAATACTGTTTAATTAAAAAAAAAGAAAAATATTTTAAAAGAATTTTATTCCATAGAGCCAGATCAGGGTAACAAAAAATTTCATTTAATAAATTACATTCCATTTATAACAGATAGGATTAATGATAGGTTAAAAACCATGGTCTTAACATGGTATCAGTAAACAAACGTAATCTTTTTTCACTACTAGTCAATAATAAAGAAAAATCAAACACACTGGAGAAAAATGGAGTTTATGAAATACACTGTGCAGAATGTGATGCTATTTATATCAGACAATGTGGCCGTGCTCTGAAACATCGCATTTCTGAACATAAGAAGGCGATTTTAGCCAATACAGATTTTGCAGATCATTGCTTACAACACAATCACTTCATACATATAAAAAACATAACACTACTCCACAACATACAAAAAGGTAAAACAATGAATTTATTAGAAATTCTAGAAATTAAAAAAGCAATAAAAAATAACAAAAATTTAACAAATGAACAAACTGAATTCTGAAAATCCCCTTTATTAAAAGCTGTTATTTAGTTTAGTTTATTTTATATTTTGCATTTAGATTATATTTAGTTCAGTTAATTTTATATTTTCCATTCAGATTATATTTAGTTTAGTTAATTTTATATTTTGCATTCAGATTGTATTTAATTTTTACAGATACCTGACCTTCCCTTGGCTCTTGCACACCCCCCTCTCCATCTCAACACCCTCACAGATGTTCCAATATACGCCCAAAACAGATGGTCACCACTACCACCACCACCTCCACTAACATCTGAAACGTACCAAGTGTTATTATATATTTTACAAAACCTTTGTATTAATATGTTTCACCAAATGCCCAACGAGTCATCAATTAACATTTTCTTCTGTTTAGCACTGTTTACCAATTTGTTGCCACTAAATTATGGAGATATTTCAGCACTATGAGTTGCAGAAAATCACATTAATCTTGTTCTTTGTCCCACCGTAATGCCTCTTGTAAAGATTCAAATAGTTTTTAATACATATGAGGGGTAACCCAAAAATAAGGTCTCCAAAGTGATAAAGCCGAAGGGAAATTTTTTGGGTGGCAGTTGGCACCACTGCTGTATTCGGCTATCCCTCCTCTTTCAAACAAGTGGTCACTGAGCTTGCTAGGTCGATTAGTCTTGGCTTGGCAGCCGTTACCAATGGAGCTCCCAACCGCCATTCCTGCCAAGTGCAGGCTTTGCGAAGTCACTCGATTTCTCAATGCAAAAGGTGTTCAACCTATTGACATTCATAGACAGCTGATTGAAGTGTAAGGATGTCAAAAACGTCCACAAGTGGTGTAGAGTTTAAAGCTGGTCGTACAGAAATTCAAGATGAAGAAAGAAGCGGGAGACCGTCACAGTGTTAGACGAGACGATCAGGAAAGTTGAAGAAGTTGTGCGTGAAGATCGGAGGATCACTATCCACGAGCTCTCTTGTTTGCTTCCTGAAGTTTCAAATCCACCATTCAGAGGATTTTGTCTGAACAGTTGGGATATCGGAAGGTGTGCACAAGGTGGGTCCCGCGAATGCTCATGCGTCGAAGCTGCCCCCGAACTTCTTAGTACGAAAGAGGGGGGACCGTTTTTTGAATTCCATTGTCACAGGTGATGTAACGTTTTTTGCCACGTTACAAATCCAGGGAACCCATCCTAATTGACAACAGCCAATTATATGGGCTGCCTACGTTGTAACGAACTGTTATTAAACTCAACACAATTACCAAAATTAATTAAGCTAATTATTAGGAAACAAGGGAAGGTATTTCACTGATATATGCACTCATTTTCATGTGTAATAAGATGACTTCTCTTTATTAACAAATGATATGAAAAGATCCCATGACATAATTAATTAGATTAAAATATTCAAAGGGTTTTCTGAAAAACTAGGGATCACAATGATCATGTACTTTTTACCTCGGATCCGAGTTTACTTTAAATATATGAGGGGGTACCCAAAAATAACCGGAATAGCGCTGCGATTGGCGGAGCTTACGTAGTACGCATTTCTCCCGCTAGGCGAGCGTAGTGCAACTCGTTCCGAGTTCAGTGCCGTCGTTGTTGTCGCCTGGGAAGGTTGTGTCCGGTCACAGTAATTCGTTTTGTAAAAGCAGTTTCGCTTGCTCCTCGTTTTTTGTCATGGCGGATTTAAGTGAAAGTTTGCTTCCTGCTTGGGAAAAACGCCGCAGAAACTGTTGTGATGTTGAAAACAGCTTACAAGGATAGTGCTATGGGAAAAACTCAAGTGTACCAATGGTTTTCTCATTTCAAAGAAGGTGAAATGTCAATTGATGACAAACCTCATTCTGGACGTCCGTCAACTTCCAGAATTGACGAAAATGTTGAAAAAGTTCAAGCAATCGTGCTTGAAGACCGACGACAGACCTTTGAAGAGATTAGTAAGTTATCTGGAATAACTTGGAGCTCGTTCAGCGAATTTTGTCAGAAGATTTGGGGATGAGAAGGGTCACTCCAAAATTTGTACCTCGGGTCCTGACTGAACAGCGAAAAGAGAATCGAGTTGAAACATGCCGTGCATTGAAAGACCAGCTCCGAACCGACCCAGATTTCTTTCCCAAGGTCATTACGGGTGACGAGTCATGGTGCTATGGTTACGACCCCGAAACTAAACAACAGTCAAGCCAGTGGAAAACTTCATTGTTGCCTCGCCCAAAAAAAGCTCGTCAAGTGAAATCAAACTTCAAGACGATGCTCATTTGTTTTTTCGATGTGAGAGGGGTAGTGCATTCTGAATTCATCCCACCAGGTCAGACTGTTAATCAGGCTTTCTATTTGGAGGTTTTAAAAAGATTGCGTAACAATGTGCGACAAAAAAGGCCCGATTTATGGCAGATGAGGGACTGGTTTTTCCACCATGACAATGCACCTGCTCATGCAGCCATTTCAGTGCGCCAGTTTTTAGCAAAAAACAACATGACTCCCTTGCCCCATGCCCCTTACTCACCTGACCTCGCTCCGTGCGATTTCTTCTTGTTTCCGCGAATGAAGAGGGACATGAAAGGACAACGTTTTGACGACGTGGAAGCGGTAAAGAAAAAAACGAGGCAGGAGCTGTCGGCCATCACAACAGACGAGTTTGAAACATGTTTCCAGGAATGGGATCGCAGATTGGACAAATGTATTAAGTGTAATGGTGAGTACTTTGAAGGTGATAAGGTTATTTTGTAAAAAAAAAAATTAAATACATAGCTTTAAAAAAAAATTCCGGTTATTTTTGGGTACCCCCTCGTATAGTAAAGACGTCTGAGTATTACTAAGTTCATCTAGGTGCTTGCAAGACTTCTTTTACCATTTGAAGAATGGTATTATTTACTAAAGAGATTATAATTTACATTTACATACTGTAACAGTACATATGACACCACATCCACCTAAGTACTGAAAATTAATTTAAAGGCCACCACTAGTAAAAATACATTAAAAGGTCTAGAATACCACCAAGTATACTAAAGGAAAAGTACCATAAGTTTAAATAAGTGAAGCATCATTGAAAGGAATTCACTAGTAAATGCACCAATACAGAAGAAAAGAAGAGTAAAGACGAGATGACCGACATACTATACCCAATAGATCAGTGAGAAGGACACAAGACAATAAAAGAAGAAAGAAGAAGAATTAGTGAGAAGGACAAGAACAAGAGAAGAAAGAAGAATCAGGGAGAAGAATACAACAATGCCAACTTCAAGAAAGAAGAAGGAAGAAACAGAGTGAAGAAGACAAGTGAAAACCACATCATGTATAAAAATGAACAATAGTGAGAAGGAGATCAGTGAAGAAAGAAGAAGGAAGATATCCAGACCAAACACAAGAACAAGGGAAGGAAATTGAAGTATAACAAACTAACATAAACCTTTGAAAGAATAATTGTATTAAGAAGAAGGAAGAAATGTTAATTAATTACATGATATAAATCCCTAAGCTGTATGGTAAAGTCAACACTGACAACAACTCATTTAATGAATACATTCATTGTCTATGTGAAACACATTTTTGTAAATAAGGACTAAATATTGTAAATAAAGAGTCACAAGCAAACTGAATGAGAACAAGATGAGTTTATGATAGCTAAATGATGTGTAGTTATAGAATAAGCAGAGGAATAAATCCCAAAATAGTGAATGACCAGTTGTACAGTGGGAATGATGTTCATACAAACCCACTAATTAACAACAAATAAGATAATACAGGAGTAAACTAAATGTGAACTATTGATAACCAATAACCAATGTACAAACATGGAATGAAAACCAGTCGAATGGACTAAGATAGAAATACACAACCATAAACAACACATTACTGTTCACTGAACCTATAACATAACCTAATCTGGGCATCCAGTTTCCAGTAAAACTTGATAAAAACTAAATCAAACCAATGTTAAACAAAAAGGTAATGAGCTAGGAAGTAAATAGACCATATAAGGAATGTTTTGTACATGATAGCTAATAGTATAACAGAATATAAAAGCTATATTTATGTAATACAAATATGACAAAATGTTTGTAATGGCAAAGAGACATTATGCAACCAAAATCATGTTATAAACACATTATACAAAGATAGTAACTCAACTAACGACCTGATGTCAGACAGAATACTGTCCATATGAGCAATTGCAACCAAAATAACCATTTTAATAGTCTATATAAATGTAATTATAACTAAACCATTGTGACAGTTAGCTGCAAGTAAAGTTTACAGCAACCAAACCTAGCTAATAACAGAATCAAATGCAGAGTGAACTGCATCACAATAACGATAAGGTCATAGTGACTATTTCAATTATCAATTAGAAAGTAATACAAATAAAATGTCTATGATACCAAGCATACTACCAGGTAACGCCATATAGGCATAACAAGCCTAATTCATAAGTGATAATTAAGGCATTAAACCAATAATGTAGGGAAAAAGAACACTGCCAGTAGTGACTTAACCCATCGATATTTAATTACAACATGTTAAAATTCAATTAAATACTCTTATTACTAGGTAATAAGAAAAACCAAAATGTATGACAATAAGTTTGAGTGTGAATCTATGAAAACGGACATAGTGTTAATATTAAGACATAGTTTTAAGGGAAAATTGTACAGTAGCTTAAGAACGAGATATTACCATAGAAAATAAAATAAAAACCATAAAATATTGATAATTAATGGCTTAATGGACACTAAGTATAAATGCTAAGTGCTAAGTCAGCTAACCCTAATCAGAAATATATGATGAGGGGATTCAAATTAATCGTCTTTGAAAATCATGAACAATGAGAGTAAGCACAATATCCTCAGTACAATTATAAGGAAGATATTAGACTTTTAAAAATAATTGTATTATGCTTAGCCCTTCCGCGTGGGTGTGTGAACCAGAATTTCTTAATCTTGTTCCCAAAGACTGACGCTGATGAGAGCGTCTGTTTTGACGAAGTCTACCATAAATAAACGAATCCAAATAAACTGACCAATCAGAGCTTATAAAAAATCCGAAATTCATCATTCCAACAGAGGAACCAGAGACAGTCTTTCAACAACAACAGAGCAAACTGCATGCTCGCCGACGCTTCAGAAAAACGTGCTTTTGACAGCAACCAAGCGTCAACTATATTAACCTCAAACTGAGATATAGGTTACCTACATTGAAGAATCAGTGCAGTATATTTACAAGTGTACTCTATTCGGAGTTTACGCGCATAGGAGTGGGTGCAGTGTAGTGATGAAAATTTAAATAATTAATTAATAAATTTTAATTAATTAAAAAGTGTTAATAATAAAAAAGTGTAACCTTCGAATGACAAGAGACGCAAGTATTCATAACCACAAATATAATGTCATGATTAGTTTATCAGAAAAATAACTGAACGATAAAGGCGATTCAAATTGACCTATAGAAATAATTCCCTATTCTTAACAGAAGGGAGTTGATAAATACAAATGAACAATGTCGAAATTGAACGTTCTGAGTAATGACAGTTTTAACTATTTGTATATTATAAATATCTAGAATAAGTAAAGACATTGTAATATCAATGAAGAGTATACGTGCTTTTATGCTATCAGCAGATGGGAGTATGAAATATTTTGTTACTAGATCCAATTAGGAGTTTCGCCGGAGTGCGATAACTACAATAAATGAGTTACCTTTACCTGAAATGGGAATATCCAATTTTACAGATGATCGTAGTAACTGATACTGGATTATCACAATTGCTATTAATTAATAATAAATAATTCACTACTTTTAACCAAACAAGGTTGCATTAAACCATATATAAAGCATATGCCTAACTATGAACAGTAGTACATATTTTATCTTTTTTCACTAATAATCAATGAATTCTCATTTTATGTGTTTGTTCTAACCGTAGCTATTATTTTAAATAAGTGTATTTTGCAGTCTAAAAGAACCTACTACTTTTATTATTGTAATAATTAATAACATTGCAAGTCGAATAACACGACATAACCTATATGTTTGTCAACACACATTGTATTACTAACCAGAGGCAGTCATGCCAACTCAAGCTCATCATTTGTTTTAGAGTCCATGTTCACTTTTAAAATATTAATTGTTAACTAAAAAGAAGAGCAAAATGCATCATTGTATTGAATTTCACTGTGTTCATATTGAATAAATTACCATTATTATTTTTACCAGTGAAAAGAGTTGACCTTTATTGTATCAGTAAATACAGCTTAGAGGAGAAGAACGAGGCGGTTGGTACCATGCTGAGAATGCGAATTATTCAAATTGAGTGATTCCGTGTTTTGTTTACAACCGCACAAACCTATATATTTACAATATTATAAAGTAATATTATACATGAGTTATTATGAGTGCCATGCCTATGTTTGTGTATGTTAGTGTATAGGAAGAAAACAACTGATCTCCTCACAACCGCTGATCAACAAAGAGTCGACGGAACTTCAAGTGGAATAATCCTAACAGTGAATATAATACATAAAATTAAACTATTTAAACAGACAGCTAATACGACGAAAAAAGAGTAAGTAACCGGCTTATTCAAACCTGGATTCAACAATAGGTTGAATTGAGGGGAATAAGTCACTAAACAGTTAAATAATAATAAAATCTGATATTGAATAATAACCATTAGCCGAGTGCAAGACCCATTTTTAGTAAAATTAACCCTGAGATAACTAATTAATAATAATAATTAAACTATAAACTATAGACGCATACTCGTCTAATTACAAATTGGCGCACAACGTTCGAGTGAAATTAGGCGGTAAAATATTCAACCTAATTTACGAAATAACCATCAACCTAATTTTCGAGGCAGCTGCAATACACAGGACCAAAAATGCAACGGAGAGCAACCTCTAAGAGACGTGCGGCGGAAAATAGAATATATAGAAAATAGAAAATATATATAGAAAATAGAGATAAAGAAATAGACATGGATGATAAGGAGGCGACGCCAGTCGAAGATCTAGAAGAAATATTACCTCCTATAGAACCCAGCCGACCTGTACAACAAAAGGAACAAATTGAGAAACCCACACAAACGGGAGACGCCAACTTCTTGGAAATACTAAGGGCGATAAATAAAAAAATGGAAGACAGCCAGAAGAATAACGAATCGTTAACAAAAAATATTGAATCGATGAATAAGAAGATGGAAGATAGCCAGAAGAAGACGGAAGAATCGCTGAACAAAAATATTGAATTATTAAAGGAAGAATTGAAGGAAGACGGCCATAAGAATATTGAATTATTAAAGGAAGAATTGAAGGAAGACGGCCAGAAGAATATTGCGTTATTAAAAGAAGATTTTAACGAGAAATTAATTAAAAATAACGAGTCCCTGACCAAAAATATGGAGTCGATTCACAAGAAGATGGATGACAACCAGAAAAATAATGAATTATTAACCAAAAATATAGAATCGTCGAAGGAGGATTTCAAAGGGGAGTTAAACAAGAAGACGGAAGAAACAAATAAAATCATAGCTTCATTGAAAGAAGACACCCAAGAATTGAGCAAGAAGATTGATGACAGCATAGAAGATAGTAATAAGAAGATTGAAAGTATCAGCCAGAGACTCGAAGACAGTCACGAAAAATTAAATACGAAAATAGGAGAGGAGATAACCGAAGTCAGACGGGAAATTTCTGAAATCGGCGAGAGGTGCGGAGAAAACCAACAAGAAATACAGAGAACGAAAGAGACACTTCAGACCCGGTTAAATAACATCGAAGAATCCCATTTAAATAAATTTGAAGTCATGACAAAGAAACAAGAAGACTTGGGAACGAGATGTGAAGAAATCACCGCCACCGTGAATGATGTTCGGGAGCAGGTACACACTGACAAGGAGAAGATGGCTGAACTTCAACGGCGAGAACTCAATAATTTTAGGGAAGAAATTAATTTATTCCGGAGTCAACCAATCCAAGTGACTGGAATAACGAACGTAGAGAATCGTGAACTGATAAATTTCCAACATTATAAAAGGAATCCCATGGAGTTCATCGAAAGAGTGGAAGAAAATATCGCCCGTACACGCGAAACTAGATGGTCTACTATCAGAAACATGTTGGACGAGTATTTTAAGGACGTGTGCGATAATTGGTGGACGGCTACCCGACATGATATACAGAATTATGCGGAGTTCAAGGCGCTGTTTAAAACAAAATACTGGTCCGAATCGGCACAGAACATAGTGCGGGACGACATCTGCAACGGGAAGTATGACCGCAGTAAAGGGGCATCACTCACCGCATACTTCTTGGGCAAAGTGTGTATGGCCAGAAATCTTGAGCCGAGGATACCTGAAGAATGCCTCGTCACTAAATTGGCGTATCATTTCGAAGAGGGCGTGGCCAGAGCGAGACTGAATGGACAAATAAGAACAATCCAAACTATGTCCGCGCTACTACAAAACTATGAGCAGGAGAAGTATTATCGGAGGAGTCGGCAGGGACCAGACCCATACTTTGATAGAAACGGTCAGGCCGGATACCGAAATAATTATCGAGGTAATTATAATAATTCAAACCGAGATAATGCTGACCAGAATCCGAGGCCAAATAGTAACGGGAATAATCATCCGCCAGATAGGAATAGCACGAATTGAATTATAGGCCAAATTATAATAATAATTATAATCAGAATCCTCCTAATAACAACCACCGTCCTAATTATAACAGTGGAAATCAACATCGGCCAAATAATGGTAACCACCCCTACCGTCCAAATAACAACAATCGCCAGTATCGACCGAACAACGGGAATAACCACAACCCGAGCAATTTCAGAAGAGCTAATTACGTTCGTGCTGACGACAGAAACGGAGGGAGACGCTTCTATCAGGGACGTCGAAGCTTCAATGAAGATAATAACCCGTATAGTCAGGACGTAAGGAGTAGCGAATCCGGGTACGACACACGAAGGAGCCGCAGTAGCGAGGATATAAACAGAAATAATAATAGCGGACGTCAGTACAACAATCCGACTAGACCAGAAGAAAGGGAGAATAGAACCCCCAACACTAATGAAAGGAGCGGAGAAGAAAACGCTACCTCTTTAAACGGACAACGGCAGTGAAAACTCACTTAGAACCCTCACTGATCCGATCTATTGGGTACGACGAACTACGACGACAGACAAACAATCAAGCGACATTTACTATCATATGCAATCACTACCTGAAGGACATCAGAAAAGATCTGATGGAAGAAGAAATCACAGAAAACAATAATAATAACAACAGCGAAATTGCGTATATTTCCGCCGAAGTGAATGGCGTGCTTACTAAAATCATGATAGACACGGGAGCCAATGTATCGCTCATCGATCAATTGGAACTTAATAAAATACAGAGTAGGAGTAAGGAGCCCATATCGACCTTACCGATAAATAATATTATTTTGATCGGGGTGACCGGACGACAAAATAAGACCATAAGAAAGCAAGTCCAACTAGAAGTCACCAGTCAAGGGAATACCCTTCCTATAATATTTTTAGTAGCCAGTGGGTTACCATTCAGTTTATTGATAGGCTGTGACGTATTAAGAAAGTACGCAGCTATAATAGATATGAGCAGAGCAAAGGTATCTCTGAGCTCAAATCGTGTGCAATGGACGGCGGAGTTAATTGGAAGCGAAGGAGCCCCTCACGACCGGATCATTTGTTACATTAACGAAGATAATAATTATACGAACGAAATACCTAGAGAAGAAATAAATTGTGACCATGAAAATGACGACTTATGGGAGGAAAAATTAGAAGAAATCCGGAGGTTCCAGACAGCCAAAAGCGATAGAAGAATAACCGACAACCAGGTAGAAAGATTAATTGCAATTTACGAGCAGTATAGACACGTATTTTCCAATGCTCCTGGAAAAGTAAAGGACTTCCAATGTGAGATTTGGTTCAAGGAAGCAGCCGATTTTAAAAAGAAATCCTACCCCATTGCCTATTCGCAAAAAGAAGCGGTCCGAGCGGAAATAAATAGACTCATCGATGAAGATATCATTGAATATAGTTGTTCACCCTATACAAATCCTATAGTGGCAGTACCGAAGAAGAACGGTCAAGTGAGAATATGTCTGGATGCCAGAGAGATCAATAAAATCATAATTAAAGATCAAACTTCACCAGGGGAGATCGAAGAACTATTGAAGAAATTCCACGGTACCCGTTTTATTAGCACTTGGGATACCGTCTGCGGGTATTGGCAAGTGGAGTTGCACCCCAATAGCCGAAAATATATGGCCTTCATATTCGAAGGGCGAAACTACCAATTTAAGAGGCTGCCCTTCGGTTTAGTAAATTCAGTGGCCGTTTTTGTAAAGTGTATGGACCAAGTTCTAGGACAAGAGGCCCTACAATTCACTACGGTATACGTTGACGATCTACTGATTACGTCTGATAACTGGGAAGATCATTGTGACCGTATTGAGAAGGTGTTATCAAAACTGGCAGAAAATCATGTGACACTGAAACTAGAGAAGTCAAAGTTCATCGCTGATGAAGTACAATTCTTAGGATTTAACCTATCCGAAAACGGCATTACACCATCACAGGAAAAAATCGAAGCAATACAATCATTCCCAACGCCCAAGAACAAAAAGCAGTTACAATCATTTTTAGGTATCTGCAACTATTACCGAAAGTTCCAAAACAACTACTCAAAATTAACGGCCGAATTTTCACAACAACTATCCTCTAAAGACAAGTGGAAGTGGGGAGCAGAACAGGATACCACTTTCAAACTAATAAAAGAAAAATTCTTGGGATCAATAATGTTACGCCACCCCGACTTTAAAAGAGCGTTTTATATGAATTGCGACGCCAGCGACGTGAGTCTAGGGTCCGTCCTATATCAAGAAGATGACCAAGGAAATCACCTGGTGGTTAGCTTCGCCAGCAGGGTCCTGAATAAAAGTGAGCGTAACTACCATACTACCGAGAAAGAATTACTCAGCATTGTATTTGCCTGTAACAAATTCAGAACTTACATTTTGGGTTACTCTTTAACTGTCAGGACAGATCACAAATCGATATCCTTTTTGAAAAATTGCAAATTGAGCCATGGGAGACTTACTAGGTGGACATTAGGGTTACAGGAATATAATATTAACTGGGAGTATGTACCTGGAAAATACAACGTAGCAGCAGATGTGTTATCGAGAGCCAACATCCAAAACCAAACTTTCGAGGGAGAAAGGGAGACGGTAGCAAAAGTATATCGCATTATAAAGGACAGAACCGAACTAGCCGAGATAATAAATAAAATAAAACTCCAGCAAAGAAGCGATGAGAAATTGAACAACATTCGCCAGAGATTAATAGATAAAGACGAGAGAGTTATCCCATACTACTGTGTATACAAAGACGTTCTATTTATAAAAAACACTAACCAAAGTAACCAGTGGAAATTACTTATACCCAAAACTATAGAGAAGGAGATCACCATGGATTACCACGTTAGATATGGTCACATGGGAGCTATTAAAGTCATCAAGGCATTAGAGGAGAATGTGTATTTCAAGGATATCAACAGGAGAGTACGCAGTTACATTAGGAATTGCCACCTATGCCAGATGGTAAAGTGTAACAACGAGCGGGAAGAGGGTTTAATGATACCAATCACCTTATCCAAGAAGGTAGAAAAAGTATTTGTTGATATTTGCGGCCCATTACCAAGGAGTGGGGGAAGACGACAATACAAATTCATTGTCATTATCTTCGACCACTACACCAAATATACAAAGTTATATCCAACCAACAGAGCCACCACAAAAAATCTGTTGAGTATAATTATGAGTAAATACATGGCCGAGGTAGGAGTGCCAGGGTCGATAATCACTGACCATGGAACCCAATTCAAGGGAAGGATATGGAGGGAAACACTGCTGGGTAAGGGAGTGAGAACCTTCAAAACCTCAGTGTACCACCCTAGCAGCAACCCCGCTGAACGAGTTCTCCGAGAAGTAGGAAGAATCCTGAGAACATACTGTCACCAACAACAAAGAAAGTGGGAAGAGTATTTACCAGCTGCAGAGGATTTTATCAACCTGGCGTACCATCAAGCAATAGATACAACCCCATTTACAGCTATGTTTGAGAGAAGACCTCCTAGAGAAATTATAGAATTGATAGAATTTCCCCCAGGCGATGATTACACCTTTGACCAAGTAAAATTTTATAACAAGACCGTTGAACGAGCAGAGAAAATGCGAGAAAAATATAAGAAATGACAACCCAAAATAATCCAGTACAAAATGGGAGAACTAGTATTGCTAAAAAATCGAGAGCTCCCCAGTACCATTGAAGGAATTGCAAAGAAGTTCCTACTACTATATACTGGACCCTATACTATCGTCAAGGATAATCAGAACAACACATACGAAATTATGGACACAAATACCAATAGAACCAAGGGAGTCTATAATCAAGCTTCACTGAAAAAATATAATCATCCAGAATAAAGGTTCACCCAACTAACCTTTGAAGGAGTAGAGAGGCAGAAGACCAGAGAGAGTAAAATAAAAGAAGGATATTATTATGGAAAGAAGAGAGAAAGAAAAATGTTTATTAAATGAACAATGTAACCCCAAGAATATCTATAAAATCAGATATTAACTATTAATGCATATTATAACTATCAAATATTGTATACCCCATAAACAAGAATTATAATCATCCAGAATAAGTGAGAACCGCCATCATTTGAAGGAGTAGAGAAGAAGAAGACCAAAGAGAGTAAAATAAAAGAAGGATATTATTATGGAAAGAAGAAGAAAGAGAAAAATGTTTATTAAGTGAATATTGTATATAAAAGAAGAAATTTTATTAATCAAATATTATATTAAATACTGAACGAAAAATGTTTGTCAAATGAATATTGTATGTAAAATGAGGAAAAGAAAGACTAGTATCTGATAACTAAACCATAACCAAAACAAGCAACTAGTGAACGCACTTAAGATATTTTAAACAATGTTTACTATCACTTTGAAAAAATTGTGTACTATCCAAAATAAAATGTTAAAAAATATGACACTTGCTAGAGGAGAAAGGAAGACCATTAATGAGAATATTATGTAGAGAAGAGAGTGAGAAGGAGAATTGACCAAGAAAAAGAAGAAAAAACCAATCAATGCGAAGAACAATTTTGTCACGATAAGGAGAGAAGAAAAAATGAAGAATATTTACACATGCTATTTGTCAACAACCTTAACTAATGAAGATCTGCAGAAGTGAAGAAGGAATCCAGAAGAAAGTGTATAATAAAATATAAAAGGCAAGAAAGTGAATAACCCCAAGAGTGTTTATTATTATTAGTCGAAAGAGACTGCTTATGAGTATTATTATTTGATGAATTGACTGTAGAAAAGTTCCAGCAATCATTTAACTGGGCAGGGATGAGGTACCCCTGATCTCAGAAAGAGTGTAGTTATGAACGACGGAGTTAGGTAAGCCATAGAGCCCACCCGAATCGATTCCAGCTACCAAGTTAGGGAAAAAATGTTAGGGAAATTAAATATTTAAGGGAAAAAAAACACGACAGCCAAGAATATAATGAAACAAGATTCCAAGAGTATGAAGGAGAATATAGTGAACTGAAGACAAGTGTAAGAGTAAATACAAAATATGAAAACATTATATGTGACTTAAGAGCGAAATAAAAATTGATAATTTCTTCAATCATAAAACGAAGATATCAGAAATGATCAATTCTAATAAGGAGGCAATATGTAACAGTACATATGACACCACATCCACCTAAGTACTGAAAATTAATTTAAAGGCCACCACTAGTAAAAATACATTAAAAGGTCTAGAATACCACCAAGTATACTAAAGGAAAAGTACCATAAGTTTAAATAAGTGAAGCATCATTGAAAGGAATTCACTAGTAAATGCACCAATACAGAAGAAAAGAAGAGTAAAGACGAGACGACCGACATACTATACCCAATAGATCAGTGAGAAGGACACAAGACAATAAAAGAAGAAAGAAGAAGAATTAGTGAGAAGGACAAGAACAAGAGAAGAAAGAAGAATCAGGGAGAAGAATACAACAATGCCAACTTCAAGAAAGAAGAAGGAAGAAACAGAGTGAAGAAGACAAGTGAAAACCACATCATGTATAAAAATGAACAATAGTGAGAAGGAGATCAGTGAAGAAAGAAGAAGGAAGATATCCAGACCAAACACAAGAACAAGGGAAGGAAATTGAAGTATAACAAACTAACATAAACCTTTGAAAGAATAATTGTATTAAGAAGAAGGAAGAAATGTTAATTAATTACATGATATAAATCCCTAAGCTGTATGGTAAAGTCAACACTGACAACAACTCATTTAATGAATACATTCATTGTCTATGTGAAACACATTTTTGTAAATAAGGACTAAATATTGTAAATAAAGAGTCACAAGCAAACTGAATGAGAACAAGATGAGTTTATGATAGCTAAATGATGTGTAGTTATAGAATAAGCAGAGGAATAAATCCCAAAATAGTGAATGACCAGTTGTACAGTGGGAATGATGTTCATACAAACCCACTAATTAACAACAAATAAGATAATACAGGAGTAAACTAAATGTGAACTATTGATAACCAATAACCAATGTACAAACATGGAATGAAAACCAGTCGAATGGACTAAGATAGAAATACACAACCATAAACAACACATTACTGTTCACTGAACCTATAACATAACCTAATCTGGGCATCCAGTTTCCAGTAAAACTTGATAAAAACTAAATCAAACCAATGTTAAACCAAAATGTAATGAGCTAGGAAGTAAATAGAGCATATAAGGAATGTTTTGTACACGATAGCTAATAGTATAACAGAATATAAAAGCTATATTTATGTAATACAAATATGGCAAAATGTTTGTAATGGCAAAGAGACATTATGCAACCAAAATCATGTTATAAACACATTATACAAAGATAGTAACTCAACTAACGACCTGATGTCAGACAGAATACTGTCCATATGAGCAATTGCAACCAAAATAACCATTTTAATAGTGTATATAAATGTAATTATAACTAAACCATTGTGACAGTTAGCTGCAAGTAAAGTTTACAGCAACCAAACCTAGCTAATAACAGAATCAAATGCAGAGTGAACTGCATCACAATAACGATAAGGTCATAGTGACTATTTCAATTATCAATTAGAAAGTAATACAAATAAAATGTCTATGATACCAAGCATACTACCAGGTAACGCCATATAGGCATAACAAGCCTAATTCATAAGTGATAATTAAGGCATTAAACCAATAATGTAGGGAAAAAGAACACTGCCAGTAGTGACTTAACCCATCGATATTTAATTACAACATGTTAAAATTCAATTAAATAATCTTATTACTAGGTAATAAGAAAAACCAAAATGTATGACAATAAGTTTGAGTGTGAATCTATGAAAACGGAAATAGTGTTAATATTAAGACATAGTTTTAAGGGAAAATTGTACAGTAGCTTAAGAACGAGATATTACCATAGAAAATAAAATAAAAACCATAAAATATTGATAATTAATGGCTTAATGGACACTAAGTATAAATGCTAAGTGCTAAGTCAGCTAACCCTAATCAGAAATATATGATGAGGGGATTCAAATTAATCGTCTTTGAAAATCATGAACAATGAGAGTAAGCACAATATCCTCAGTACAATTATAAGGAAGATATTAGACTTTTAAAAATAATTGTATTATGCTTAGCCCTTCCGCGTGGGTGTGTGAACCAGAATTTCTTAATCTTGTTCCCAAAGACTGACGCTGATGAGAGCGTCTGTTTTGACGAAGTCTACCGTAAATAAATGAATCCAAATAAACTGACCAATCAGAGCTTATAAAAAATCCGAAATTCATCATTCCGACAGAGGAACCAGAGACAGTCTTTCAACAACAACGGAGCGAACTGCATGCTCGCCGACGCTTCAGAAAAACGTGCTTTTGACAGCAACCAAGCGTCAACTATATTAACCTCAAACTGAGATATAGGTTACCTACATTGAAGAATCAGTGCAGTATATTTACAAGTGTACTCTATTCGGAGTTTACGCGCATAGGAGTGGGTGCAGTGTAGTGATGAAAATTTAAATAATTAATTAATAAATTTTAATTAATTGAAAAGTGTTAATAATAAAAAAGTGTACCCTTCGAACGACAAGAGACGCAAGTATTCATAACCACAAATATAATGTCATGATTAGTTTATAAGAAAAATAACTGAACGATAAAGGCGATTCAAATTGACCTATAGAAATAATTCCCTATTCTTAACAGAAGGGAGTTGATAAATACAAATGAACAATGTCGAAATTGAACGTTCTGAGTAATGACAGTTTTAACTATTTGTATATTATAAATATCTAGAATAAGTAAAGACATTGTAATATCAATGAAGAGTATACGTGCTTTTATGCTATCAGCAGATGGGAGTATGAAATATTTTGTTACTAGATCCAATTAGGAGTTTCGCCGGAGTGCGATAACTACAATAAATGAGTTACCTTTACCTGAAATGGGAATATCCAATTTTACAGATGATCGTAGTAACTGATACTGGATTATCACAATTGCTATTAATTAATAATAAATAATTCACTACTTTTAACCAAACAAGGTTGCATTAAACCATATATAAAGCATATGCCTAACTATGAACAGTAGTACATATTTTATCTTTTTTCACTAATAATCAATGAATTCTCATTTTATGTGTTTGTTCTAACCGTAGCTATTATTTTAAATAAGTGTATTTTGCAGTCTAAAAGAACCTACTACTTTTATTATTGTAATAATTAATAACATTGCAAGTCGAATAACACGACATAACCTATATGTTTGTCAACACACATTGTATTACTAACCAGAGGCAGTCATGCCAACTCAAGCTCATCATTTGTTTTAGAGTCCATGTTCACTTTTAAAATATTAATTGTTAACTAAAAAGAAGAGCAAAATGCATCATTGTATTGAATTTCACTGTGTTCATATTGAATAAATTACCATTATTATTTTTACCAGTGAAAAGAGTTGACCTTTATTGTATCAGTAAATACAGCTTAGAGGAGAAGAACGAGGCGGTTGGTACCATGCTGAGAATGCGAATTATTCAAATTGAGTGATTCCGTGTTTTGTTTACAACCGCACAAACCTATATATTTACAATATTATAAAGTAATATTATACATGAGTTATTATGAGTGCCATGCCTATGTTTGTGTATGTTAGTGTATAGGAAGAAAACAACTGATCTCCTCACAACCGCTGATCAACAAAGAGTCGACGGAACTTCAAGTGGAATAATCCTAACAGTGAATATAATACATAAAATTAAACTATTTAAACAGACAGCTAATACGACGAAAAAAGAGTAAGTAACCGGCTTATTCAAACCTGGATTCAACAATAGGTTGAATTGAGGGGAATAAGTCACTAAACAGTTAAATAATAATAAAATCTGATATTGAATAATAACCATTAGCCGAGTGCAAGACCCATTTTTAGTAAAATTAACCCTGAGATAACTAATTAATAATAATAATTAAACTATAAACTATAGACGCATACTCGTCAAATTACAATATTAACGTTACAACGTATGATATTCAATATTACAGTATACTCTTGGTCTCATTTATAGTTTAAAGAAAATTATAGTCTTTGAAAAGTCTCTTTCATCTGTAAGTTATGTCTCAAATATAATTAACTCTCGATAGGCAAGCTATCGAGTCACCTTTACAATAAGTCGTGGTGACCTCGTCCTGGGGTGTCACTCTTGGGAATTCTGGAAGTCGGCGTCGTCATCTGAGTCGTGTCTTCGGCGAGTACTAGATAGCTGGTTCACTGAGGAGATTGAAGTTTTCCTGGTTAAAGTTGGTGTAGATCCACGTAGGTCTTAGTCAGCGTCGTATGGCTCGTATACGTCCACATGTGAAGTTTATGCAGGTCACATCTTCATATGTAAAGTAGTACTGGAATTTATCTCTTGAGGGGAGACGTCATCTTGCTTACTACTTGTTAGTTTTTTTTTGTTTAACTTATAACATTTCTTAACACAACTTTCTACATTTTACATATTAAACTTGCTCGCCACGTTTAGTAGTGGGTAGCTAACAGTTAAGATTAGAATTAACCAATGCATTTTTGTAGAGCTCTCGCTCGTAGGTGTGTACTGTCTGACGGCTGCATTGTCACTCTTTTCTCGATTCGACTGGCACATTACAACGGAGCAGGGCAAGTACTCCGCGATAATATAGTTCCTATTTTTATTTAAAGTGACATTATTATTACAAGAAACAATACATTAATTATACATATATAATTTAAGTGAATTATTTTAACTACTACTCGTGCCTTCAAATTACTAATTACAAACATTATGATTTTTATATTTTCCTAAGTTACAGAACTAAACACGTTGAGTCCGGAATTAAACAGGTCAACGCATGATGACTAGCAAAAGGGTTAACTCTGATATTAATAGCTTTTTACAATTCGATTTTTTTTATTAATTGTTTAGTTAGATTTTCCATTTACATCTCATACTTATTCTGAGTTAGTACAGGGGCTTTAGGTTTAATAGTGCGATTTAAAAATACTTAATTGCTAGTAAATTAATTTTTTATTTATTAAAGATTTTATTATCAATTAAATCGTCACATACTCCACCGCTTAAAATCCACATTAAGAATTTTAGTGAGCCTAACGCAAAATTGGGGCTTGGAGTATGCTTGGTGTCAGTGTGTGGAATTTCTCTCACATAGTTATTGGCAAGCGTTATACCCATTTATTTCTTCTCTACAATACAATATACATTTATATTTTCTTATAAACTCCCCCCCTTTTTTTTTTTACTACATACTATTCACACTTAATATCTACATTTTAAAACACAAAACTCTTTCTTATGTCTACTACTTAAATCTACTACCGGTTTTTTCTTTGGGTTATAGTTACTCTCTTCATAGAGTAATTTTCTAAATATTTTGTTATTATATAAATATTTTGTTATTATATAAATATTTAGAATTCAGTTTAGTGTTCATTGAGTACTCATTTACTTATCTTTCGCTGAACTGGATCTCAGGTTGATCAGGCCTCATTTCCAAATTCTACGATTAACACTTAGCACGGTTACTGAGGTGTAATATACTTCACTACCTAGTATTACCTTTTCTATTTTTGGCTATGCTATTTCCTCTTTTCTTCTTATACAATTTTATCTGCGAAAGATGTGTTCTCCACACATATTTTCGAGTCGCAGGTTCGTACAGGGCTACTGTAACTGGAGTTAAGTACTTCTGGATTTGGTAAGGGCCACACCATCGGTATGATAGTTTAGAGGTGGTCTTATCAATTGCATTACTAGTCGGGTGAGTCTTGTACATTACTAAGTCACCTACTTGGTACCTAACTGAATTGTTATGAATATTTCTCTCGTGGTATTTTCTGGATTTCTCTAAGTTCGCTCTTAAATTAGAGCGGGCTTTATTCCATATTTGCTTAATCTGCTTATCCTTTATTTGCGGAGGTAGCAGGTCGTGTATTTTCCATTTAGTGGACAAGGGGTGGTTTGGTTTGTATTTATACAGTAACTCAAACGGGGTAGACTTGTGACCTTCGTGATAAGCTGAATTAAAGGCGTATTGTATCCAGGATAGGTTTTGGTCCCAAGACGTATGATCGTTCGCATGGTAGGCGATTAATGCAGATCTGAGGTTTCGTAGATACCTTTCAGCAATATTGCCTTGCGGTCGATACTCCGTAGTGGTTATATGGTCTATTCCTAACTTGAAAATCATATTCATTGTAGCGGGTCAATTTTTGGGTGTTTTTATTTTTACCGTATGGGGCAAGTACATTTTTATTTCTTTCATTTTGGTGCGGGCTTGTAAAAAGAAGTTGTGAAAATTCTTGTGTAACGAAATTCATTCCATTGTAACAGAACGCATGGCAATATTATTTCCAGTGTTGAGAAATAGCAGTCTGAGACAAAGGCATTACGCAATTTCCATTGTGTAAGTCGGCCAGCGAAGCGTTTACCCCCTTCAAACTTCTCAGAAATTTGTACTTGTGTAGCGGCATACAGACGCAACTGCCCCAACATAAGTTTGAGTGACGCATCCAGCCACAAAACAGGATGCCCTGGGACGAGCAAAATCCAGCAATGTGCTTTTTTTAGCGGTAGGAAGTCATGGCTCAATCCGGCCTTTCCAATGACGTCAGCAGAGCCAAGTCCAATATCGGCCTTGGGTCACACACACATACCAGCTTTATTGCACACATAAAATGGTTACCTCTCAGCAAATGAGCAATGAGCGACGAAACCATAGTGGCCGTGAACAACAGCTTCCCGCCAGAGAAAGGAAGATGTAAATGTTACGTTACCAGTTCCAAGGGCAGTCTACGAGTAACAGTTCCAGGTGCCGGACTGGGCCTCAGTAGGCTCGTCAAAAAAGTTGTAATTTAACGAGTAAAAGAGTGGACTAATCAGTTGAAGTGTCATATGACCGAGGTCAATCTATCGATAAGTTATTAATCGAGAACTTTAATTTTCTTATTTCGGACAATAAAAAAAAAAAAAGTTCGGACAATGCGTGTGCGTGGGGACCGCGTGGCCGGCGAAGGGGGCTTCTGATTTACATAAAATGTTAAGGGGTTTTTAATTTAGTATAAATGTGAGTGTGGCAAAGCTGGGCGGCTTTCTGTTTATATTTGTGTTTGCATTTTATGTTTGTGTCCTAGAAAAAATAAGGTAAGCCGTAGATTGTAAGTCATATTACAACAGAGTCACGTGTTGCACAACAACTGAAACATGTATTTACTAAATGTATGTTCTTAATTTCACTAAAGTAACAGTAAAACATTAAATGGAAATTCTCTTCTTAAACTTGTGTTATGTAAATTATTTACGCAACCTTCAAAATTGTGCTTGTATCTTGGTGTTCGTATGAGACCCTGGACCCAAAAGAGCATGTCTGGATGGTAAGTGAAAGTCATTCTAGGTATTTCTATGTGTATGGTACTCAAAATAATTGTGATAAATAAATAGCTTCACATTTGGCGCCACGAAACAGGCACGAATTGCAAAAAAAAAAAAAAAAAATGAAATTCCATACCTACAAATGGGATACAAGCACAGTTGAGAGGTTAAGTAAAAAAAAAAAAAAAATACGTAAAAGGTACTTATGTAAAGTTATGCAAAAGAAGTAAAGAATAGTTGTTCACATAAGAAACAGAGTAAATACCAAAAAATAATAATAATGGAAAATACAGCAGAGAACGGAGTCGATTTGTCCGACTCGACTGTGATAAGTGAAACAGCTGAAGTTGACGAATCAGCTGTGATGAGTAGTCCTGAAATACATTCAACACCGAATGTAGGTCAAGACGATAAAAACATGAATGTGCATAACACAAATGAAAAAGATAATACAGAGGATTCAGGGATTCAAGCAACCCCGACCTCAACAAAATGTAACAAATTAGACGATGATATAATGAGTATATTAAGAACCATATCAATGGACATTCATGTACAGAATAACAAATTTAACGAATTAAATAGTCGCTTTAACAATAATGACATAAAATTAGATAAATTTGATAGTCGCTTTGACAATAATTACATAAAATTAGATAAATTTGATAGTCGCTTTGACAATAATGACATAAAATTAGACAGACAAAGTAGCGAATTAAATAATCGCTTTGATGAAATTAAGACCGAATTCAATTGCAAATTTGATGCACTCAAATTTGATATTGATGAGGTAAAAATGAAATGCGAAAACAATTTTCATGAATTAAAATTTGAATTAAACGAGAAGTTGAGTAATTCATTAAACAGCATGAATAATAGAATTGACGAAATAGAGAGTAGTGTGGTAGAAAAAACTAATAAACAAATGCAGAAAGTAACTGAAATTCTTGATCGTAAAATAGATGAATGTAATGTTAGTAATGAGTACAAGTTGAATTGTGTAGTTAATAAGATTGAAACATATGAAATTAGTACTAATGTCAAAATCAATGAAATAGAAAGTAGCTGTAAAACAGAGATACAAGCTATACAAAATACAGTGAATACTATAGATAAGCGTCATGTACAAATTGAGAGTTTAAATAACAATATATTTGCATCAACTGAACAGAGTATAGTTAATGTAAAAGACGAATTGAATTTAGCTATCAACGAAAAACTTAATAGCGTCACTGAGCAAATAGTCATTACTAAAGATGTGAATAGCGATATTGATTTAGAGTTGTTTAATTGTGAAAACAGGGGGGTACACCCTATGCAGTTTTTAAACAGAGTCAAAGAATTCCATCAGTTTTGTAGAAGTAGTTGGGAGGTACAACTGTTAAAGATAATGAAGTGTTTCAGAGGGAATTCCGCGGTATGGGCGGAGGTACATAAAGTAAACTGGGTAAATTATCAGCGTTTTGAGACGGCCTTTAGAGAGAAATATTGGTCGGAGGAGGAACAAGAAATATTACGAAGTAAAATTATGGGACCAGGTAATTTTGGAACCCAAGGGAGCAACGTAACTATGTACGTGATGCGATTATACAATGAGGCCAAATATTTAGAGCCACCGTTACCGTTTCGATCGTTCGTCCGTCACATAAGCAAGCATTTGCCCAGAGAAATACAGATTACGCTAATGACGCGTGAAATTCTAGATATCACAGAACTAGAAAAAATATTGGACATTTTTCAGAATATACGGGAACGTGATATGAGTAGGCGAATAAACACACCAACAACACATATGAATGTTAATCACAACCAATCTCGGGGAATACCAAATTTTCACCGAGGGGCGAGAGGGGGAAACAATGATAATCGAGGTGAGGGTTGGCGATGTGCCGAATGTAATGTTGAAAATTATGCTATAAGAACAACCTGTTTTAGATGTCATAAACCGAGAGAATGTCAACGCAGCGAGAGAACGTACCAGCAACAGAGTCAACCGCAGAGAGGAGGCGAGAACGCCAGAGGAGCACCGAGAGGAAACGGAAGCAGAAATAGAGGCAGAGGTGGATACAGCCAGGCAGTAGCAGGTCCATCCACGGGAAACTAGAGGAGACAATGGAGAACCGGGCCCACCCATTGTCGGAGGAGAACCTGGGGGTCCAAGAGGAACATAACTACCGCAGCAACATAATTATCAGAGACATGGCAGAGGAGTTACTGGAGGAGGACGCTGCACATATGACAGAAACCAAAACCGGACTGACAGAGGTATCCATAACCATAGAAGGTAAGGATTACAAAACATTGATTGATACGGGTAGCGAGATATCAGTAGTTTCAGAGAATGTACTGGGTGAATTACAAAGGGTAAATAAGAATATTCCATTATTACCAGTAGCGGGAGTAACAGTGGTGGGGGTGACGGGAGTACGAAGTAAACGAGTCACTAAACAAGTTCAATTAAATGTATACATTAATGGAATAGAATTTGAAAATACTTTTCTAGTAGTTAAGGGTTTGAATTTAGATATAATTCTGGGAAATGATTTTTTGGAGAGAAATAAAGCAGTAATTGATTTTAACCAGAGAATAGTGGAATTTAATAAGGGGCATGAACCAATCAGGGTAGATTTTAAGAGGGTGTTAGATAAGGCTAGAGTTGCGGGTGTAAAGATGATACAAAACCGAGTAGGCGAGGGAATGATAGAAACAAGAGTGAATGTGTGTCAAGAGAGAGAGAGTAGGGAGAATGATGATAGAGTATGGGAAAATAGGGCAGAGAAATTTTTTAATGAGGGTGGAGTTGTAGGGGGTCCCCAACGACAGGAGTTGTGGGCGGTTATTGAACATTTCAGAGATGTATTTGCTGAGTTGCCTGGAAAAGCCAGGGACTATGTATGCGAGTTGAAGATACGAGAGCACTCACCCTACATGCAGAGAAGTTACCCAGTGCCATTTTCAAAGAGGAGAGCCGTTCAAGAAGAGCTGGACCGTATGATGGAAGGAGACATCATCGAAAGATCTATATCGCCTTACTCGAATCCATTGGTAGTGGTCATCAAAAAGGATGGAAAGGTAAGATTGTGTTTAGACGCTAGAAAAATTAATCAGATTATAATACCTGACCGGGAATCACCGGAAGCCATGAACGAAATTTTTCAAAAGTTTAGTGGGGTCAGATATATGACGTCCTTAGATTTAACGGCGGGCTACTGGCAAGTTCCCTTAGCGCCAGAAAGCCGTAAGTTTACTGCATTCCTTTTCAATGGAAAAAACTATCAATTTAAACGCCTGCCATTTGGGCTTAACACTAGTGTAGCAAGTTTTATTAAGTGTTTAGACATGATATTACAACCAAAAGATTTAGATTTTTTGACGGTATATGTTGACGACATACTAATAGCATCAAGAACATTCTCTGAACACGTAGAACACATAGAATATGTTTTAAACAAATTACGACAGGGTGGATTAACTGTTAATTGGGATAAGTCGAAATTTTTACAAACCAAAATACATTTTTTGGGCTTCATTATAACTCCTGAAGGAATTTTAGCAAACCCAGACAAAGTAGAAGCTATCATACGTTTTCCAGAACCAAAAAATATTAAACAGTTGCAGAGTTTTCTAGGATTATGCAATTTTTATAGAAAATTCCAGAGAAATTATGCACATACTACATCTAAGTTAAGTGCTGTTTTACAAAAGAATAAACAATGGAAATGGGGAGAGGAGGAGAGAACTATTTTCAATGAAATTAAAGAGAAATTTATAGACACAATAATGATGAATCACCCCGATTTTCAGAGAAAGTTTTATTTACAGACAGATGCCAGCAACATAGCCCTCGGCGCAGAACTTTACCAGGAGGGGGAGGATCGGGAGCACAGGACCATCGCTTTCGCCAGCAGAACTTTATTGGCAGCAGAGAAAAATTACACTACTACCGAAAAGGAATTGCTGAGCATCGTCTTTGCTGTGAAGAAATTCCGCACTTACCTGCTAGGAAATGAAACCGTCATCAGGACCGACCATAAGGCCTTATCATTCTTAAATACATGTAAGCTGACGCATAGCAGATTAACCAGGTGGGTACTAGCTTTACAAGAGTACAACTTTTCTTGGGAGTATATCAAGGGGTCAGATAATAAAGTACCGGACACTTTGTCCAGGGTAGACACTATAGATAATAAGACAGGTAGAGATCTTAAAGAAATAGAAATTTTTCGATTAACCAGGGAAGATAGAATTTTTGGGGAGGACTTAAGGGAAATTAAAGACAGACAAAGATCAGAAAATAAATTGGGTAAGATAATAACTAGTTTAGAAACAGATATTAATGGTTCAGAGTATAATACACATTTCCAGATACATAAGGGAATCCTGTTTAAGAAAGTAGAAGGGGGTGAAAGGGATTGGAGGTTAACGATACCTGATGAATTAGTAGATAGAATTATTTGGGATTGTCACATAAGATATGGTCATTTTGGGGCGAAAAAATGTGCAAATATACTAAAAGAATCTTGTGTCTTTAAAAACATGGAGAAGAGAGTTAGAAGAGTATTGAGAGTTTGCGATCTGTGTCAAAAATCTAAAGTAGTAAATTACAGGGTTGAAGGTGAAATGAAGTATATTAAAGTAGAAAGACCTTTTGATTTAGTTGCAGTAGATTTGTATGGGCCATTGCCTAAAGGTAGAGGAGGAGTGATATATATTTTTGTCGTTTTGGATACTTTTACTAAGTTTGTTAGGTTATATAGTGTAAAGGGAGCTACTAGCAAAGTACTCAGCGAGAAGATCACAAAGGACTACATGATCAACGTAGGGAAGCCGAAGGTAATTTTATCTGATCACGGACCGCAGTTCATCAGCGGCAAGTGGAGACAGACTCTTGGCTGGGAAGGCATCATACCCAAACACACGGCAGTTTACCATCCACAGTCGAACCAGGCAGAGCGGGTGATGCGAGAAATCGGCAGAATATTCAGGGCGTATTGTCACTCCAAACACACAGAGTGGCCTTTGTATGTGAAGAAGGTGGAGGAATGGTTAAACAGCACCACCCATGATTCTACAGGATTTACACCGTACGAACTAATCAAGGGAAGCCGTCCACCCAGAATTTTAGAAAAACTTTTTGAATATCCACCGGAAGAAAGAGTTGTGGACAAAGATGTAAAAATACGACTTGCCAACGAGAGCCTGCTCACCAAGGGAGAGAAGAGAAAACAAAAGCATGATGGCCAAGGTAAGTGGGTCAAATATGAGATAGGGCAGCTAGTATTAGTGAGACGACATGATTTATCTAGTGCACAAGACAAGGAGATCAAAAAATTCTTTTTGTTGTATGAAGGACCGTATGAAGTTGTTGACATTAAAATGAATAATGCTTATGTTTTACGAAACCAAACAACGGGGGGAAATAGTGGGTACCCATAACGCTACCAACTTAAGAAGGTATTGGTCAACATGAAATAATAATAAACAAAATCATACATTGAATCCTGTAATTAAATATAACTAAACCACTATAATAAACCTATAGTTAAATAATTATAAATAACTATGAATAATATAAAACAGTTAGTGGTAGCAGATAGATGTTCCCCACTTGTCCCGGTGGGGTCCGTCTATTTCAGGGACGCGCCCCTGCCCACGCGAGCTTTGGTTTTCTCCATTTACCCTTATTTTCGGAGGAAGCTTTGTCCCTACCTTTAGTCCTAGTTCTTGACTTTTTAATAATCCTTATCCCTTTTATCTTCCCGATTTCCCTAACCCTCCCCTTAGAGTAAAAATATAAACAATGATTCTGTACATGTAACATATAACCTATTTACAGGTAATTAAGAAAAAATAATTTTGGAAAATATTTTGAAGTAAACTTATGTAACCAAAAGGTTCAATAATTATTTTGTGTGGTACCTGCTATGTTAGGTTATGAGTACGGGATATTGGTAGTCGGAATGTGATTGTCAAGGAATTTAAAGAGAGCTTAGAATCAATGATGTAATGTTTGTAAAATTTATTGAATTATCAAGAAAAACAAACAGTTAATCACGTAGAATCATTTTGAAAATTGTAATCAAGGTCATGGAAATTGTTTTGAATGTACTAAGAGATGAAATTGAATTGTAACCGCCCCTGGAGTAACTTAATATTGTAAATGCTAGTGCTGTGTAAATTCATTTTGATTCAAATTGAAATTGTAATTTTACATATTTTATACAGTAACTTCATACAGCCGTAATTAAAGTCAAATTGTTTTGGGTGGAGACTGTTAGAGAATTTTCAAGTTAACCAGGTAATTTAAAAGGGCCACTTTTATTAATGAATCAAAAATATATCTGATCTGAATGGAATAAAAAATGTTAAGAGACAAATATGTTATCTAAAAGAATTATAGAACCTGAAAAGTGTAGCAAGCAGATATGTCAGTATATGATGCAACCAAAGTGTTTAGATTATGAATGCTGAAACTGAGCATGTTTATAACTGTTGTTTATGTAAACAAGTCTGGCACACAACTGTGTTTATGTAAACAGTAAAAAGAAGGTGTGTTGTAGTGGTATGTTGTGACTAATGCCTACAGACATACTTGGTGACCATAACAAAACTCTATTGTGACATAAAAGAATTAAAGTAAATTTTTTGATAAAATAATAATGAGGTAATCATTGTAACTCAGAGTTTGAGACATTAAAAAACCATTAAACCATTAAATTAATCAAATTAATAGAAACAATGATTTTTAACAATGGACTTAAATTGTTTGAATTTTAAAAGTCTTGGAAAAAAAAAAAATGGAATGTATATAATTTCAAATTTCAATAAATCTTAGAATTAAGTGACCAAAAACAATTGTCAAGAGTTAGTATCAGTGAGCCTGGGAACGTTTTGAAACGATGTGTAATAAAATATAAACTTGATATCAATATAAGAAGTGGGGGTGATTTTGGGGGGTAGATTGGTGCTCAATGAAGTGATAGAACAATGGAGTGTGGAACTGCATTTGTAGAGAGTTTAATTTTCAATTGTTAAGTAATTAGTTAGCTATTAAGTGGCTATTAAGGGGGTGGCCTGTGCTCTCTTAGATAGCGAAATGGGTTGGGGGTAACAGTGAGTGTTACCCCCATCGGAGGCCAAAATGGCGATAAATGTGCGGCACACCTTATCCATGTAAATTAAAGTTTACACACCTTACTAAATGACTGTGTCGCACATAGTAGTGATGTGTAACAGGCAATTAAATTAAAGTTAGATTTCCTCGACTTTTCGGGCGGTTACTGCCTTACCAGCACTAACCGTGGTTTTGGCTAGCGGCCAGCTATGATCATATCAAGTCCCTTGACCATAGCTGACTTGAAATTGGTATATATTTGAAATTCATTGGGGGGTGACATTAGAGGAAATCTCTGGCACTATGGAACAGCGGCTGCCACTCTGCCCGCCTTGGGGTAGCAAGACCGGTGGTAGAACCGTTTTAAGGGTGTATCATTTTATAACAAGAACATGATGATGTTCGCCACGTTTAAAACTTAATAGCGGAAGCTGAGACACGGAGAGGTAAAACCCTGCTCCAAAAAATAGACCGTCTCTGTGGAAGCGAATGGGCGCCACAGTCCACCATAATCTGAAATAGTGTGTGTGGCTGGGAGGTGATGCAAAGGAGTCACGAATGTAAATTTTATAACATAACATTTTTTTTATTCAAAGTTTGATCAAATAAAACCGCTTGTGCTCTGTTCAGGTAACTAGATGCTTAGATATCTAATGTGAGGTGTTCATTACATGCTATAATTGTAAGTGTATTGTTTTATTGTCGTCTGTTAGATAAGCATTGATAAGAATATGTATTTTATTATGTGTATATTTTTTTTCTAAGCCAATAATTAAATCGTCTGGCAGGTTAACATAAATGACCAGAATCAGAGAAAGGGGAAACAAGGAGGTGAGGAATAAAGATAAATAAATATCTATATCTTTCATGTAGTGGTTCAAGTAAAAGATGTATTTTCATTGTGTTAGGGTATCAGCTGATCAGCAATACCATGTCACTGGTATATTGGTTTGTAAATGTTACAAGTAATTGATGTTCAATGTAAGGTTTGATGTATTAGATATTTTAAAGTAATGATAAAAAGAATTTGAGAAATAAAGTAATAATTGTGAAAGTTGACAAGAGATAGTTTTGGTGATAAATATTTCATGGGACACATATATCTGTCCAAGTTAAAATCAAAGTTGAAGTTGAAATAGTAGAGATAAATATGATGTAATGTTGTTCTTGAGTTAATGTAATGTAACCGAATGTTGTGAAATATTGATGTTGACACAGTAGTAATGGAGAATAATTGTAGAGTTCTGATTTTATTGTTGTTTTTATAATTAATGAGGTTATTTTGTTGTATTTGTAGTAAGGTAATGCGATTGAGATTTTTGGGGATGGCAATTTTGTATTAGAGGGTAGTGTAATGTAGGAGTCCGCAACAAGGGTTGGGACGGGATAGGGATAGATTTTAGTGGGGAAGGGGCCGCCTTAGGTAAAATCCAGGGGCCAAATAAGGGAATTGAGTTTTGGTAGGGGAAACACGTATCCTATGTACAAAGGGTTAGAGAGTATTTTTTTTTATATGTAGAGAAGGTGGAGAATGGAGTTTAATGATAAGTTGGAGTTAGAGTGTCTTGATTAGTAGAGATTTGATAGAGATGGGAGATTTGATAGAGATGGGTGTCATGGTAATTGAAGTTGATAGTAGAATAAAGTGAAATTGTTAAATAAAGAGAGAGAGTTATGATAAAGAATATAAACTTTTTATTTTAAACCAGTGACAGAATTTTGATAAAATTTGAAAATAATGTAAAGTCAAGAATTGTTTATTTTAAATAATTTAAATGCCAATTTGATTATTATTTATAATAATATTTTGTTTGTTTTAAATATTTTGTTTTGTTATGTTTTGTATTTCAAGGTAGGGTATTACAGATGTTCAGTGTATTTTCAGAAAGCATACATAACATATGTAGGTCAAGGGTTTTGGACTTGACCTACTTTCGATCAGCTGATGAGTTCATGTACCTACTAAGCTTGTATAGGAGGAAGTCAATTTTGATTTGTTTAGTTAATTGATTCCAACCAATTTAAATAATTTTAAATATGAGGGAAACATTTAAATAAATTTAAATTTTTTTGAATTTTAAAATTTTTTTGAAAAAAAAAGAGAAAGAAAAAAACTTGATTTTTCGCCTGCCAGCGAATGAATATTTTAGATAATGATTCTTTTATTATGTGTGCATTAACCATGTTTATTTTATTGTATTGCATTGTATTGGTAGACTATAAGTGGTTCTCATGTTAGAGTAAGGATGTGTTTATATTAATAGAAATGTCTAGGTTAAGTCATTTGAAACAAAAATTAGAAAAACAAGGAAGAGAATTTTTTGATAAAATATTATTTTTTTTGAATTTTGAATTTTTTAAATTTTTAATAAATTTTAAAAGAAATTTTTATTTTTTTAATGTGTTATGGTAACATGTAATGTTAGTATGTGTGAGCCCAGTATTTGCTAAAGGCAGCCCAGCTTGCAAAAAGGGGAACCATATCGGCGGAGGAGCTGGAATAATTTTAGCCAGGGATTGAGGAGTTTTGGGGGTAGCATGTTAAAAGGCGAGGTGCGCCGTGGTACGAGTCTGCTCGATTTCTCGGTGTTGGGATCTCTTACGGAGAAGTCCAGTGATCTCGTTCAGATGAGTCCATAGTCGCTGGGGGGTCGTGTACCCATGCAGATTAAGAACCAGGGGGTTGTTGGCACCAGTTCCTCACCGGTCCTCTTCGGGGTTATCGATGAGATTTCTTCTGTCGTGGACAGCAGAATTCTCATCGAGGGGGTATTGTAGCGGGTAAATTTTTGGGTGTTTTTATTTTTACCGTATGGGGCAAGTACATTTTTATTTCTTTCATTTTGGTGCGGGCTTGTAAAAAGAAGTTGTGAAAATTCTTGTGTAACGAAATTCATTCCATTGTAACAGAACGCATGGCAATGTTATTTCCAGTGTTGAGAAATAGCAGTCTGAGACAAAGGCGTTACGCAATTTCCATTGTGTAAGTCGGCCAGCGAAGCGTTTACCCCCTTCAAACTTCTCAGAAATTTGTACTTGTGTAGCGGCATACAGACGCAACTGCCCCAACATAAGTTTGAGTGACGCATCCAGCCACAAAACAGGATGCCCTGGGACGAGCAAAATCCAGCAATGTGCTTTTTTTAGCGGTAGGAAGTCATGGCTCAATCCGGCCTTTCCAATGACGTCAGCAGAGCCAAGTCCAATATCGGCCTTGGGTCACACACACATACCAGCTTTATTCCACACATAAAATGGTTACCTCTCAGCAAATGAGCAATGAGCGACAAAACCATAGTGGCCGTGAACAACAGCTTCCCGCCAGAGAAAGGAAGATGTAACTGTTACGTTACCAGTTCCAAGGGCAGTCTACGAGTAACAGTTCCAGGTGCCGGACTGGGCCTCAGTAGGCTCGTCAAAAAAGTTGTAATTTAACGAGTAAAAGAGTGGACTAATCAGTTGAAGTGTCATATGACCGAGGTCAATCTATCGATAAGTTATTAATCGAGAACTTTAATTTTCTTATTTCGGACAATAAAAAAAAAAAAAGTTCGGACAATGCGTGTGCGTGGGGACCGCGTGGCCGGCGAAGGGGGCTTCTGATTTGCATAAAATGTTAAGGGGTTTTTAATTTAGTATAAATGTGAGTGTGGCAAAGCTGGGCGGCTTTCTGTTTATATTTGTGTTTGCATTTTATGTTTGTGTCCTAGAAAAAATAAGGTAAGCCGTAGATTGTAAGTCATATTACAACAGAGTCACGTGTTGCACAACAACTGAAACATGTATTTACTAAATGTATGTTCTTAATTTCACTAAAGTAACAGTAAAACAAATGGAAATTCTCTTCTTAAACTTGTGTTATGTAAATTATTTACGCAACCTTCAAAATTGTGCTTGTATCTTGGTGTTCGTATGAGACCCTGGACCCAAAAGAGCATGTCTGGATGGTAAGTGAAAGTCATTCTAGGTATTTCTATGTGTATGGTACTCAAAATAATTGTGATAAATAAATAGCTTCACATCTTAAATTCTTTCGCTTTAAACTGTGGTCCATTATCTGACACTATACGTACAGGTGTGAAGCTATTTATTTATCACAATTATTTTGAGTACCATACACATAGAAATACCTAGAATGACTTTCACTTACCATCCAGACATGCTCTTTTGGGTCCAGGGTCTCATACAAACACCAAGATACAAGCACAACTTTGAAGGTTGCGTAAATAATTTACATAACACAAGTTTAAGAAGAGAATTTCCATTTAATGTTTTACTGTTACTTTAGTGAAATTAAGAACATACATTTAGTAAATACATGTTTCAGTTGTTGTGCAACACGTGACTCTGTTGTAATATGACTTACAATCTACGGCTTACCTTATTTTTTCTAGGACACAAACATAAAATGCAAACACAAATATAAACAGAAAGCCGCCCAGCTTTGCCACACTCACATTTATACTAAATTAAAAACCCCTTAACATTTTATGCAAATCAGAAGCCCCCTTCGCCGGCCACGCGGTCCCCACGCACACGCATTGTTCGGTTACACGGTTTCACTGTTCTGAAGAAAAAAAACTCTTGATACGACTCCCTAGTCGTATTGACCGCGGTCACTTAACAGTTTTGCTGTACTACAACTTTAAAATATTTAAATATGTGTGACGAGCCTACAGAGGCCAACCCGATAACGGGAACTGTTGCTTGTCAACTGGCAATACTTTTTAATGACTGTTTTCACACTTTCTAAGATAGGCCAAATTTGTTTTAACGGCCTATCTTGTAAACCCGAGGCCCCTGTTTTAAATTCACAATTCTATTGTCTGGTGCTGCTTACTCTCTGATACCAAACTGCACACTGGAGACTGTGTCACAAGGCCTGCTGCTATGTGATTACGCAATGCGTCTGGCAATTGTTTTGGCTGGCTGTATGTTGCATTGCTGTACTGGAGGCTCCTTACAGGTGAAGTCTGGCAATTTAAAAGTGATTGAATGGGTGATCTATGTTAATATAAAATTAAACTGTGGTAGCTCCCATATATGAAATGAATTGTACACTTTTAACAAAATCAAAACCAAGATTAATAAAAAATAAAAACCTTCTAATTTGACCCATTACAATACCCCCTCGATGAGAATTCTGCTGTTCACAACAGAAGAAATCTCATCGATAACCCCGAAGAGGACCGGTGAGGAACTGGTGCCAACAACCCCCTGGTTCTTAATCTGCATGGGTACACGACCCCCCAGCGACTATGGACTCATCTGAACGAGATCACTGGACTTCTCCGTAAGAGATCCCAACACCGAGAAATCGAGCAGACTCGCACCACAGCGCACCTCGCCTTTTAACATCCTACCCCCAAAAATCCTCAATCCCTGGCTAAAATTATTCCAGCTCCTCCGCCGATGTGGTTCCCCTTTTTGCAAGCTGGGCTGCCTTTAGCAAATACTGGGCTCACACACACTCACGTTACATATTACACTTTGACAAATTGTAAAATTGAAAATTATTAAATTCCTTAAGATTGACAAAAAATTCAAAATAATATTTTATCAAAAAAAAATTCTCTTCTTCGTTTTTTCTGTTTTTATTTCAAACTAAGCTAAATTAACCATTTATTATGGCTAAAACATCCTTAACTTAACAGGTGAATACTTAGATTCTAGCAATACCGTGGAGTACAAGAAATCAACAAAATAAACATGTTAAATACATACATAATAAAATACTCATTACTCAAAAATATTTACTCGCTGGCAGGCAAAAAAATTTTTTTTTTTTCTTCAAAAAAATTAAATTTTTCAAAAAAATCTTAACATTAAAAAAAAATTTCAAATTTATTTAAATGTTTTCTTCATATTTAAAATTATTTAAATATTGGTTCGGATTAATTAAACAAACAAATTAAAACTGACTTCCTACTATGCAAGCTTAGTAGGTGTATGACCTCATCAGCTGATCGAAACTAGGTCAAGTCCAAACCCTTGACCTACATATGTTGTGTATGCTTTCTGAAAATACACTGAACATCTGTAATATCCTAACTTGAAATACAAAACGTAATAAAACAAAATATTTAAAACAAACAAAATATTAATACAAATAATAAGCAAATTGGCATTTAAATTATTTAAAATAAACAATTCTTGACTTTACCTTATTTTCAATTCTATTAAAATTCTGTCACTGGTTTCGAAAAAATAAAAATTTTATATTCTTTATCATAAATCTCTCTTTTTATTCAACAATCCTACTCTTCATTTAACAATCTCGCTATACTTTACTGTGGGTGATGTAACTTATTTATTCTCATTTACTGTATTAGATTTCTATACATATATAAACTTTCTCCCTCTGACTCTAATATTAATCAACTTTTAGTAATCATGACACCCATCTCTATCAGAATATCTATCCCAAAACACTCTAAACCCCAACTTATCATTGAACACAAATCGCTACCTTCTCTACATATAAAAAAAAAATACTCTCTAACCCTTTGTACATAGGATATGTGGTTCCCCTACCCAAAAAAACTCAATTCCCTTATTTGGCGGCCCGGATTCTACCTAAGGCGGCCCCTACTTACTAAAATCGATACCAATTCCCGTCCCAACATATTTTGTTGCGGACTCCTACATGACACTACCCCCTAATACAAAATTGCCATCCCCAAAAATCTCAATCTCATTACATTACTACAAATACACAAAATAACCTCATTAATTATAAACATAAATATATCACTCAAAATCTACAATTATTCTCCACAACTACCGTGTCAACATCAATACTACTTAAAATTCTGTTACATTACATTAACTCAAGAACAACATTACATCATATTCATCTCTACTATTTCAAATTCAACTTTGATTTCAACTTGGACAGATATATGTGTCCCATGAAATATTTATCACCCAGAAAAAACTATCGCTTATTAGATTTCACAAATCGTTACTTTATTTCTCATTGTAGCAAATTATTTTTATCATTACTTCCAAATATCTGTGATGCATTAAAACATTACCTTGAACATCAATTACTTTAAACATATATAACTAATATACCAGTGACATATTATTGCTGATCAGCTGATCCTACTAACACAATAAAATTACATCTCACAATTTAATAAATTATATGAAATACATTATCAATATTTACTTCTATTATGTTGATTGCCTGCCAGACGATTTAATTATTGGCTTAATTTAAAATATACATATATCATGAAAACACCCACTTTATCAACACCTATACCTAACATACAGCAATAAAATCATACATTTGAAAGCGCATAATGAACACCTTATTTTTAAATATCTAAGCAGCTAGTTACCTGAACAGAGCACAAGCATTTTGTTTGATCAAACTTTGACTAAAAAAATGTTATGTTATAAAATTTACATTCGTGACTCCTTTGCGTCACCTCCCAGCCACACACACTATTTCGGATTATGTAAGACTGTGGCGCCTTTTCGCTTCGACAGAGACTGTATATTTTGGAGCAGGTTTTGCCTCTCCGTGTCTCTGCTTCCGCTATTAAGTTTTAAAGTAGTGAACATCATCATGTTCTTGTTCTATAATCATACACCCTTAAAACGGTTCTGCCACCGGTCTTGCTACCCCCAGGCGGGCAGAGTGGCAGCCGCTGTTCCATAGTGCCGGAGATTTCCTCTAATGCCACCCCCCAATGAATTTCAAATATATACCAATTTCAAGTCAGCTATGGTCAAGGGACTTGATATGATCATAGCTGCCCGCTAGCCAAAACCACGGTTAGTGCTGGTAAGGCAGTAACCGCCCGAAAAGTCGAGGAAATCTAACTTTAATTTAATTGCCTGTTACACATCACTACTATGTGCGACACAGTCATTTAGTAAGGTGTGTAAACTTTAATTTACACGGATAAGGTGTGCCGCACATTTATCGCCATTTTGGCCTCCTATGGGGGTAACACTCACTGTTACCCCCAACCCATTTCGCTATCTAAGAGAGCACAGGCCACCCCCTTAATAGCCACTTAATAGCTAACTAATTACTTAACAATTGAAAATTAAACTCTCTACATATACAGTTCAACACTCCATTGTTCTATCACTTCATTGATCACCAATCTACCCCCCAAAATCATCCCCACTTCTTGTATTGACAACAAGTTTTTATTTTATTACACATCGTTTCAAAACGTTCCCAGGCTCACTGATACTAACTCTTGACAATTGTTTTTGGTCACTTAATTCTAAGATTTATTGAAATTTGAAATTATATACATTCCATTTTTTTTTTTTTTTTTTTTTTTCAAGACTTTTAAAATTCAAACAATTTAAGTCCATTGTTAAAAATCATTGTTTCTATTAATTTGATTAATTTAATGGTTTAATGGTTTTTTAATGTCTCAAACTCTGAGTTACAATGATTACCTCATTATTTTATCAAAAAATTTACTTTAATTCTTTTATGTCACAATAGAGTTTTGTTATGGTCACCAAGTATGTCTGTAGGCATTAGTCACAACATACCACTACAACACACCTTCTTTTTACTGTTTACATAAACACAGTTGTGTGCCAGACTTGTTTTCATAAACAACAGTTATAAACATGCTCAGTTTCAGCATTCATAATCTAAACACTTTGGTTGCATCATATACTGACATATCTGCTTGCTACACTTTTCAGGTTTTATAATTCTTTTAGATAACATATTTGTCTCTTAACATTTTTTATTCCATTCAGATCAGATATATTTTTGATTCATTAATAAAAGTGGCCCTTTTAAATTACCTGGTTAACTTGAAAATTCTCTAACAGTCTCCACCCAAAACAATTTGACTTTAATTACGGCTGTATGAAGTTACTGTATAAAATATGTAAAATTACAATTTCAATTTGAATCAAAATGAATTTACACAGCACTAGCATTTACAATATTAAGTTACTCCAGGGGCGGTTACAATTCAATTTCATCTCTTAGTACATTCAAAACAATTTCCATGACCTTGATTACAATTTTCAAAATGATTCTACGTGATTAACTGTTTGTTTTTCTTGATAATTCAATAAATTTTACAAACATTACATCATTGATTCTAAGCTCTCTTTAAATTCCTTGACAATCACATTCCGACTACCAATATCCCGTACTCATAACCTAACATAGCAGGTACCACACAAAATAATTATTGAACCTTTTGGTTACATAAGTTTACTTCAAAATATTTTCCAAAATTATTTTTTCTTAATTACCTGTAAATAGGTTATATGTTACATGTACAGAATCATTGTTTATATTTTTACTCTAAGGGGAGGGTTAGGGAAATCGGGAAGATAAAAGGGATAAGGATTATTAAAAAGTCAAGAACTAGGACTAAAGGTAGGGACAAAGCTTCCTCCGAAAATAAGGGTAAATGGAGAAAACCAAAGCTCGCGTGGGCAGGGGCGCGTCCCTGAAATAGACGGACCCCACTGGGACAAGTGGGGAACATCTATCCGCTACCACTAACTGTTTTATATTATTCATAGTTATTTATAATTATTTAACTATAGGTTTATTATAGTGGTTTAGTTATATTTAATTACAGGATTTAATGTATTGTTTTATTTTAAGATGCAAAATATTAATATTATTTTTGTTATCACAACAAGTTTTGCTACATACATACATTATTTATCTAACGTTTTATAACACACAAATAAATTTACTAAACATGTATTTACAATCCTTCATCCCTAATTATTCAGTTATATCACGCTTCAATATCTAAAATCAGCTAGGTCATTACCATATATTATCATATTTGAAATTGTTCATTTGTGAATTTCAACCTCCATCGTCAAAAATTAATCGGGGTTTCACATAGCAATTTTCAATTTTATCACTACACAAATGACTGTTTTGTGTGTTGTAACCATACAAACTAAACTCATTTATTTTATCCACATAATCATTAAACAAGTCAATATTAAGTACATTGGTTAGGTCTCCATCAGTAATATTCGTTATCAACTCAGTTATTTTTTCTTCATAAAGTAAATGATTATTATTTAGACATGTATTATCAAAATAATCTTCACTCTCTATTTTAACAGGTAAGTGTTTCATGTCAACTAACATCTCTTTCAACTCATTATAATCTCTCATTAGTTTGTATAATTCTATCTCTCCATTTAAATCTCTCTCATCATAATGCCATATCACACTTTCTCTCTCATTCCATGCAGAGGGTACCAAATTATTCAACAAAATTAAACAAATCAAATCTTTCATTAATAAGGGTCTCTTGCCCAAAAATAACACTTTTGAACACTCTGGTTCATCACAAATAAGGGGAAAATCTACCCCCTGCCCTACACATTCAACTACTCTCTCTCTCCATTCTTTTTCTAATTCAACAACACTAATTATTACTTCATTACAACTTATCACTTTCTCACTCTCACTTACTGTTTCACTACCTATTTTCAACGTATCACTTTCTGATACCACCTTTTCAGTCACATTACCATTTTCAATATCATTATTAACACTTGTTACCTTACTCTCTAATACCACATTTTTAATAATATTCTCATTTTCGACATTATTGTCATCACTTGTTAATTTCTTACTATCATTATTATTTTTACTTTTACTCTGTTCTCCTACTGACTCTACTACTCTCTCAATGTCTCGTTTCAATTCGTTACAACTAATTTCGCATTTCGTTTTTACCTCATCAATATCAAATTTGAGTGAATCAAATTTGCAATTGAATTCGGTCTTAATTTCATCAAAACGATTATTTAATTCCCTACTTTGTCTGTCTAATTTTATGTCATTATTGTCAAAACGACTATCAAATTTATCTAATTTTATGTCATTATTGTCAAAGCGACTATCAAATTTATCTAATTTTATGTCATTATTGTCAAAGCGACTATTTAATTCGTTAAATTTTTTATTCTGTACATGAATGTCCATTGATATGGTTCTTAATATACTCATTATATCATCGTCTAATTTGTTACATTTTGTTGAGGTCGGGGTTGCTTGAATCCCTGAATCCTCTGTATTATCTTTTTCATTTGTGTTATGCACATTCATGTTTTTATCGTCTTGACCTACATTCGGTGTTGAATGTATTTCAGGACTACTCATCACAGCTGATTCGTCAACTTCAGCTGTTTCACTTATCACAGTCGAGTCGGACAAATCGACTCCGTTCTCTGCTGTATTTTCCATTATTATTATTTTTTGGTATTTACTCTGTTTCTTATGTGAACCACTATTCTTTACTTCTTTTGCATAACTTTACATAAGTACCTTTTACGTATTTTTTTACTTAACCTCTCAACTGTGCTTGTATCCCATTTGTAGGTATGGAATTTCATTTTTTTTTTTTTTTTTGCAATTCGTGCCTGTTTCGTGGCGCCAAATGTGACGCTATTTATTTATCACAATTATTTTGAGTACCATACACATAGAAATACCTAGAATGACTTTCACTTACCATCCAGACATGCTCTTTTGGGTCCAGGGTCTCATACGAACACCAAGATACAAGCACAATTTTGAAGGTTGCGTAAATAATTTACATAACACAAGTTTAAGAAGAGAATTTCCATTTAATGTTTTACTGTTACTTTAGTGAAATTAAGAACATACATTTAGTAAATACATGTTTCAGTTGTTGTGCAACACGTGGCTCTGTTGTAATATGACTTACAATCTACGGCTTACCTTATTTTTTCTAGGACACAAACATAAAATGCAAACACAAATATAAACAGAAAGCCGCCCAGCTTTGCCACACTCACATTTATACTAAATTAAAAACCCCTTAACATTTTATGTAAATCAGAAGCCCCCTTCGCCGGCCACGCGGTCCCCACGCACACGCATTGTTCGGTTACACGGTTTCACTGTTCTGAAGAAAAAAAACTCTTGATACGACTCCCTAGTCGTATTGACCGCGGTCACTTAACAGTTTTGCTGTACTACAACTTTAAAATATTTAAATATGTGTGACGAGCCTACAGAGGCCAACCCGATAACGGGAACTGTTGCTTGTCGACTGGCAATACTTTTTAATGACTGTTTTCACACTTTCTAAGATAGGCCAAATTTGTTTTAACGGCCTATCTTGTAAACCCGAGGCCCCTGTTTTAAATTCACAATTCTATTGTCTGGTGCTGCTTACTCTCTGATACCAAACTGCACACTGGAGACTGTGTCACAAGGCCTGCTGCTATGTGATTACGCAATGCGTCTGGCAATTGTTTTGGCTGGCTGTATGTTGCATTGCTGTACTGGAGGCTCCTTACAGGTGAAGTCTGGCAATTTAAAAGTGATTGAATGGGTGATCTATGTTAATATAAAATTAAACTGTGGTAGCTCCCATATATGAAATGAATTGTACACTTTTAACAAAATCAAAACCAAGATTAATAAAAAATAAAAACCTTCTAATTTGACCCATTACACAGGTGTACCGTAGTCTTTAAATAATCTTTCCTGTAATATTTTTACAGTCGTCGACGCTAATGCTCGTTGCATGGGATACATCCAAACAAATTTGGTGAACGAATCTACACAGATGAGTAACATAGTATTACCTGATTTCGATCGTGGATAAGGACCTGAAAAGTCTAGATAAAGTTTAGAAAAAGGGGTCTTAGGGATTTCTGAAATTAATTGGCTTACTTGATTATTTCTTGCCGGTTTACTGAGAGCACATAAATTACATTTCTTTACGAAACTAGCTATTTCGCTGTTCATATTGTTCCAATGATATTCCTTTCGAACACGATGTATAGTTTTATTGATTCCCATATGGGCTCCAATGGTAGATGAATGGAAGTACTCCATCAGCATGGGCTTAATCACATCAGGGGCGATTATTCTTAATTCCTTTCCGTTTCTTATTTTGTGGCATAGTACACTTTTACTCAATACGTATTTCTTGGATTTAATACCTTGCGCAAGTTGTTCTATAATCGGTTTCAGAAAAGGGTCTTGTTGTTGATACAGGGCAATGTTTGTAAAGGCAAGGGGGAATTCAGTAATTACGGCGTTAGCAAGTGCTGTTTCCGGGAGTATTCGTGGGTGACTGGAACATACGGGGCAGGGTATCAGCGACTACGTTTTGTGTACCTTTAATATGGTGCACTTTGAATTTGTGGCAGTTTAACCTCAATACCCATCTTCCAATACGTCCTAACTGTTTAGGGTGATTCAGTAACCCAGATAATGCTTGATTATCAGTTTCCAAAATGAATTCTTTATGTTCTAGAAAGGGTTTAAACTTCTCAAATGCAAAAACAATGGCTAAACATTCCAATTCATATGCGGAATATTTTCTTTCTTGGTCGCTCAAGGTTCGCGATGCATAACTAATAGGTAGTCTACTGTTTTCTATCTCTTGATAGATGACTGCACCTAACGCTACACTAGAACTGTCGGTCTGCACTACGAAAGGTTTCGTGAAATCGGCTAGTTGCAAAACTGGGGGAGATATGATACTTTCTTTGAGTTGTTCAAACGCATTTTGATGTTGTGCGCTCCATTCAAACTTCGCTCCCTTCTTTCTTAAGGAATTTAGCGGTGCTGCTATTTCGGCAAGATGGGGAATATACTTGTGGAAATAATTTACCATTCCCAAAAATCGAGCTATACCTTTTGCATCTCGTGGGGGTGAAAATTCTCTAATAGCGCGGGTTCGTTCGGGGTCAATGCTTACTTTTCCATTCGCTCTCACGATGTGACCTAAGAATGAAAATTGTGGGATGGCAAAATTTACCTTTTTTGGGTTAACAGTTAATCCTGCTTTTTGTAACCGAGATAACACTTCACGTAGGTGTTTAAGATGTTGTTCCATTGATTCGCTATAGATAACGATGTCGTCCAAATAGTGATACACATATTTAAATTTAATATCGTGAAATATCCTTTCTAATAATCTACTACATACAGAACTTCCTTGAGATATTCCAAAGGGTACTCTAGTAAATTGGTACAAGTTAAAAGGAACAGCAAACGCGGTTAGACGTTTTGATTCTTCCGAAAGGGGTATTTGGTGAAAAGCTTGATTCAGATCCATTACCGTAAAGACTTTCGCTTTCGTGAAGTAATGAAAAGCACTATGGATGTCTGGAAGAGGGATAGATTCAAATTCTATTCGTTTGTTTAATTGCCGGTAGTCCACAACTAGTCTGTGTTTATCGTGACCTTTCGGTACTAAAAAGGAGGGTGATGAATATGGGGATGTAGAGGGTTCAATGACTCCTTGTTCCAACAACTTGTTGATATGGTTTCTCATCACTTCCATCTTGGGAGGCGACAACTTGTATGGGGGTAGGCGTATTACTTTCTGATCGCTCAGATTGATTTTATATTCTATTAGTTTCGTAAGTCCTAGCTTAGGTGTAAGAACTGAGGAAAATTCTTTTATTAATTTCTGTATTCTCATTCTATCTCTACTTTCTAGATGAGATAATTCAGACTCTTGGTGTATTACGTGTGCAGTAGATGATCTAGTTTTTTCTTGTTTGTCATTATTACAGTCAAATCTATATTTCCGTGTACGTCGAATCGAAAATAATATTTTTGCTCATAGATGTCAAGAATCATTCCCGTTTTACTGATAAAGTCTGCTCCCAATATTAAGTCGGGTCCTAATTCATTACATACTAACATAGTAAAAACCCAGGTTAGGTTCTTGATTTTAACTTTAACGGTAATGCTCAGTTTTATTATTATATTTCGTTTATTGGCGGTAGTACATTTTATATTCACCGCTTGACTCCGTTTTACTAGATGGTGTTTCGATAATTTGTCTGCTAACTCTTGACTGATTAAGGTTCTGGTAGATCCCGAATCAATTAATGCGATTGTGGAGGTAACACCTAGGTCAACTTGTATTAAGGGTAATAGACTTTTAGTCCAGTTACATTTATTTATCGCGTTACATTTTTCAAGAAACTTTCTTACGTAGGGATCTATTTCTTTAAAACTTCTTTTCCTTCCTCTTTTGTTACAAATTTTTTTTTTTATACGTTTCTTTAGGTTCACCAGATTTCGAGTTGCTGCGGAAGACACAGGATTTCGGGTCTCCCTGCCTTACATGTTTTTTGGATCAGGGTGTTTACGTTCCAATTGCTTGCTGTTACAGTCTTTTCTTATGTGTCCATATTTGCCGCAATTATAACAGATGGGCTTATTGCGAGGAGGGTATCTTGTTTCCGTTTTAGATGGTGTTACATTTAACTTACCAGGGCTGCGCACATTGTGAGGTCTATTGAATACTTGCCTTTCATGCAGGGTTGTTACACCGGGCTCTAGGGCTCGCAATTCATTTCTATTTGTTTCTGCTGATTTCATCGTATGTCTATTTTGATCGGAGTACCATACATTCGAAGAATGGATACTGCATTGTTCTAGATCCGCAATGGTGTTAGGTCGATTTATCAACGCTAAACGAGATCTTTCCTCTGGTGACAATCCTACTAAAATGGTGTCGACCATCTGTGTCTCATTCCAATCTACACGTAGTAGTCGAGATGACTCCCTGATATCTGAGATGTAATGAGCTAATCTCTCGTGATTTCCTTGTACTCGTCTTTCTTTTAAGTTCTTCATAAATTCCGGTGGGAATAAAGTACTTTATTATTGAGGTATGTAGGTCTTCTACTGGAAGTGTAGAGCTTAATGCTTCTATCACACGATTCTTTAACGGGGGTTTACATTTCGGTAGCAGAACTTGCAAAATTTGCCAATCATTCAGCTGCTGTAGATCTTTTATCTGCAGGAGATATTTGATGAAATTTAGTAGTTTGGAGACATTTAATCCATCAGTGTAAGGGATTTCAGTTAAGATTCTCTCCACAGGATGAGTAATTTTTCCGTATAGGTCAGCGTTATGGTTCAAGGTTGGCATTCCTTTAGGAGAACGATATGATGCATTCGGGGTGGTCAATTCGTGCGTTCCGGGGCGGATCTGGAAACGATTGGGAGGAGGGGCATTTAAATCTCTATCAGGATATTGCTCGTGAGTAGCTTGTATTTGCGATACGGCGGGTGAGTCGCGATCAGTGTTAGGCGGTGGTAGATCTGTAGTAGGGGATTGAACTGGGGAGATGTGTAGTTTCTTCAAGGACTTCTCAATTTCATCCATTCGGAACAAGTCGGATTTTCTTCTTAACTCATTGATAATAGTGGGTAATCGACGTAAAGCTTCGTCAACAAAGTTTTGGACTTCAGGAGGTATTTCCGTAAGATTAGGCCAGATCAACAAATTTTTCATTCGCCGGGTTAAATGCTCTATTCTCTGAGTAGTCCGCAAAATTATCGCCGGAGATTTCTCGTCTTGGAGGGTTTGAGACAATAAGGTTAGCTCACTATACTTGGCATTACAAATTTCTCTCTCGCTCTCATAATCGAGTCCGCTTAGGTTGCTTAATTGCGCGGGTGTATCAAATCCACTTTCGCGTATTGATTTACGCAACTCCGCGACTGTTACATTCGCATGGGGTAGACCACGCAAAAGAGCTTCGTAAGACAGCTCGTCCTTTAATAGTAAATCCGGATTAAATTGTGCCATTATTATCTTATTTCTAACACAGTAGAACGTACTTAAAATTGATTTTAGAATACTATACACTAACTACATAGACAAGGTGCATTCTTGGGTAAATCATTTGCATAATTCAGAAGAGAATAATTTCTCTTCTACGGGAGAGACAGAAATTCCACACACACATATTTCAATGTTAAATCACCGATCAGCTGTTTGCTGGAATGTAGGTCACCCTCTTTTATTTAGTAAACAAAGACAAGGTAGGTGTATGCGTGGGAACGAGGGGATTACGCACACGTATTGTTCTCTACACAATGCCACAGCCTATCTTTCTCGACCGGTTTTAACTGGAGAAGCCAGTCGGACGCATAGGGTGAATCTTATTCAACAAAACACGCTTTACAAGTTACAGGTGTATTACGGTTATAACAGTCTGAGTTTAGTAATTAATTCTCGTACTATCCCCCATTAAATTATTTTTATTTATTTTTTTGGTAACAACATTAAGTTACGAAATTCTTTACACGTAATTAACCAGGTCTACTTTACGCAGGAGTATATGTTTTTATTTTTACCGTGACGACAGACATACACTGACATACTATGCAGGCATATTCAAGAAACTACAGGTCTTGGATTGTCACAATATAAACCTGTTAAAGACTGAACAGATCAACAAGCACTAAAATTCATGTACATACTTGCATTTGGCTTCATACAATGATATTTCAAGTTATACAGACTATCATTGTATTATCTTACGTATCTTAAAATAAATTCATTTTATGAAAATTAATGTTACATAAAATACAGTAAATGAGTGCATAGATCAGATAACTGGGTGCCGAGAGTTATCTATTTTACTACGTAACAATTATTTTAATTATCAGCGTGACGTATCTTTGTTAATGTCACGATGCTTACAACCTTTTTTATTAATTAGCAGAGTGGCGCAATTTTGTAACGTTTTTTGCCACGTTACAAATCCAGGGAACCCATCCTAATTGACAACAGCCAATTATATGGGCTGCCTACGTTGTAACGAACTGTTATTAAACTCAACACAATTAACAAAATTAATTAAGCTAATTATTAGGAAACAAGGGAAGGTATTTCACTGATATATGCACTCATTTTCATGTGTAATAAGATGACTTCTCTTTATTAACAAATGATATGAAAAGATCCCATGACATAATTAATTAGATTAAAATATTCAAAGGGTTTTCTGAAAAACTAGGGATCACAATGATCATGTACTTTTTACCTCGGATCCGAGTTTACTTTAAATATATAGCAAAGACGTCTGAGTATTACTAAGTTCATCTAGGTGATTGCAAGACTTCTTTTACCATTTGAAGAATGGTATTATTTACTAAAGAGATTATAATTTACATTTACATATTAACGTTACAACGTATGATATTCAATATTACAGTACACTCTTGGTCTCATTTATAGTTTAAAGAAAATTATAGTCTTTGAAAAGTCTCTTTCATCTGTAAGTTATGTCTCAAATATAATTAACTCTCGATAGGCAAGGTATCGAGTCACCTTTACAATAAGTCGTGGTGACCTCGTCCTGGGGTGTCACTCTTGGGAATTCTGGAAGTCGGCGTTGTCATCTGAGTCGTGTCTTCGGCGAGTACTAGATAGCTGGTTCACTGAGGAGATTGAAGTTTTTCTGGTTAAAGTTGGTGTAGATCCACGTAGGTCTTAGTCAGCGTCGTATGGCTCGTATACGTCCGCATGTGAAGTTTATGCAGGTCACATCTTCATATGTAAAGTAGTACTGGAATTTATCTCTTGAGGGGAGACGTCATCTTGCTTACTACTTGTTAGTTTTTTTTTGTTTAACTTATAACATTTCTTAACACAACTTTCTACATTTTACATATTAAACTTGCTCGCCACGTTTAGTAGTGGGTAGCTAACAGTTAAGATTAGAATTAACCAATGCATTTTTGTAGAGCTCTCGCTCGTAGGTGTGTACGGTCTGACGGCTGCATTGTCACTCTTTTCTCGATTCGACTGGCACATTACAACGGAGCGGGGCAAGTACTCCGGGATAATATAGTTCCTATTTTTATTTAAAGTGACATTATTATTACAAGGAACAATACATTAATTATACATATATAATTTAAGTGAATTATTTTAACTACTACTCGTGCCTTCAAATTACTAATTACAAACATTATGATTTTTATATTTTCCTAAGTTACAGACGACTCGCTAAACACGTTGAGTCCGGAATTAAACAGGTCAACGCATGATGACTAGCAAAAGGGTTAACTGTGATATTAATAGCTTTTTACAATTCGATTTTTTTATTAATTGTTTACTTAGATTTTCCATTTACATCTCATACTTATTCTGAGTTAGTACAGGGGCTTTAGGTTTAATAGTGCGATTTAAAAATACTTAATTGCTAGTAAATTAATTTTTTATTTATTAAAGATTTTATTATCAATTAAATCGTCACAGTGACGAAACGTGGGTTCACCAATTCACACCTGAATGCAAATGACAATCACTTGAGTGGCAGCATTCAACTTCGTTAAGACCGCAAAAATTCAAAGAAACACAGTTTGCCAGCAAGATCATGGCGACTGTGTTTTGGGATCAGAAGGGGGTATTGTTGATCGATTTCATACCTACTGGGACCACAATAAATGCAGATGCATATTTGAGACACTCAAAAAATTCAAATGGGCAATTCAGAACCGGAGAAGAGGAATGCTCACCAAGGGAGTGTCCATTCTTCATGACAATGCTCGCCCTCATGACGTCCAAGCAACCTTCGATCTTCTGAACCAATTTGGATGGGACATTATCACCCCCTTCACTACAGTCCAGACTTGGCACCCAGTGACTATAATTTGTTTACACATTTGAAAGAACATACGGGTGGAATGTGATTCGATGATGATGAAGTGAAAGAAGAGGTCAAACGATATCTCAATGAATTGCCAGCGAGCTTCTATGACACTGGCATACTAAAACTGCCACAGCGGCTCGAAAAATGCATCGAACATAACAGCGATTATGTTGAAAAATAGTGTCATTACACTTCACAACCATGTAAAAAGTTTTGATAATAACTGTTATTTTTTTATTTTCAAAAAATACGGAGACCTTATTTTTGGGTTACCCCTCGTACTTACTATATTATAGATGCACATCACAAGGTGAGAACAGTTAGTAAAGTGTTGATTCCAATATATACGGGTTTCTACTGGGGATGGAGTGAAAAATATGAGAATGAATACTGTTCTGTACTAACAGATGATCTGGGTAACTGGAAATCTGGAATAATCAGAGTCATCATGTACAAATAGTCATTATTTATACTAAATAAATTTGTCAGAAGTTTTTTATACCTGTTCATTAATGGCACGGAATTGCCAACTCCATGTTGCATTGTACAAAAATGGCCTGTGGTCAAACCTGTTATCGTCAGGACTGTAGCTTTCTGCATGTATGCTGGGCGTCAGAATTGTCATTTTGTGCCGATTAATAGCGTAGCAGCGGAAAAAGTGTTTCACTTTTTCTGCAACCTAACAAAATATGTACTCATTAGTAACACACTTATACAATTACAACCTTCTACTTTACATTAGCAGTATGCAGCACACTCACATAACAGTGTAAGTGACAGAGACTAGTCATAATGCCTCATAAACTAAGACATTCTGAGGAAACATTAGAAAAACAGGAATACAGTAGAGCATTGATTATCCGAACATCCATTAACCAAACGATCTATTATCCAAACTCAATAAAAATACAATTATGTACTGTACTGTACAGTAATGTATTTCACACGTGTAGGCGTATTGGATACTTATTGAACATAAAAAATTGTATACTATAAATTATTACAGTACTGTACAGTAATAAATAAATGCTGTAGCTATAAATAATCGCTGTACCTATACAGCCTTACAATTGATACGCAAATAATCGATAAACACACTGTTACGACAGTCTACTTGATCGTCGTAGGTACAGTGGAAAACAAAATAAGTACAAGACACCAATTAAGTCACTAATCGCCAGCTTTAATTTTTACAGTTAAACAGTTCGTAATTAACAACATAGTCTACTACAACAAATCAAATAAAAATTGTTCACACGCAATAAAATGTCACTAATATTAAACACAATTGTATTACAATTATACCGCCCAATTATAAAACGCAACACTTCACTAATAACTACTTAAAAGTACACAGTAATCTCGCCCGATAATAACTCGAACAGCTTTGTAAATATATCGCCACTATACTCAAACTGAACATTGTTGAGTACTGGTATTTATAGCCGCCGAAAATCTAGACGATTCCACATACTACGTATTACCTTTAAACTATGATGTAATTGCTTGAGGCCGTGACACAGTGAGAGCGGCCACGTGAATTCTCGCACTGTCTGGAAAATGCGTCGACAAGCACGTACGCCACATGCGTTACTTCGAGATTCTTCTCGCACATTTGAAAAACACGTAGATTGTTCTGTGACGTAGTAACAATACTTATATCAACAAACTTCGATAAAAACATTTACAATTGATAAACAAACTGTGTCAACAGAAGTCTCTGTCACCAAATGTGTTTTTTCATTAAATTTTATAGTACAGTGTTTGCCATTAAAATCTAATTTTGTTTAAATTAACTATTGGTTTTTATTAATTACACTCAATTTTAATTCGGTGATTTTTAGCCTTAGTAATACATTATAGTACAGTATCCAGGTTGCTGTAATTATATAACAGTATGTTAGAAATGATTTTGTAATAAAAACCTTTGTTTTTCTAAAGAGAAATGATGTTTTCAATTTATGATCTATTATCCGATTATCTGAACGGGCCTTCATCCCGAGATGTTCAGATAATCGATGCTCTACTGTACAGAAAAAAGGCAAACTGCAGTACAGAATGTAGTTGAGTGGGTGCAGAGGAACTGAGAAAAGTGTAGTATACATATTATCTGAGCAAGAACTACACAACAATAGCTCCTGAAAGAAAATGACCAGAAGCATTTGACTTGTGAGATGTACGATATTTCTAAGAATTAAAATTAGTTTCTCGTAGTACAGAAGAATGACAAAACAAAAACAAATTTATATAGAAACAATATTAAGGTTTTTCACTTACAGAACTATTTAACTATTACTCGAACTGATTACTGAGTGAAGTTTCAATCTGATCAGTAACATGTGTTTTGCACACAATGCTATGCTAAAGTAATTTAATTTTTGGCTGTTTTCTGTACCGTCTGCAAAGTCTAATTTGGTTAGACTAGTTAATAATAAGTGATGAGGATTTGGTTTCCTATAGTTATTGTGATGATACAGACCTGTGTCACATACAATTAACTACTTTTATAATAAACATTGAATAATTATCGGGCACCGTGTTGCCAGATTGTGCAACAACATAGATATTAGGCTTACCTTTCGGTCCAGTATTCGTGTAGACGAACCAGTAATTGCGAAATATACCTGAAATAACTCACTCGTACTTGTATTTTTTACCAATGATATTACCCAATTTATTTTCCAAAAACTCTAAGTACATATGAAAAACTGACTCTATCTGTACCAAACATGTACATATTACGCCATGGGGCGTTTAGCAAACATCAAACCCTTAGAACAATTTAACCCTCCAAAATAAACAGATATTAACACTATTGTATAATAAACATGATAAACAACACAATAAATAGTATCCGCACAACTCAGCACTTAGAAGATTTAAGTCACTCTCTCTCTCTCACTCTCTCTCTCCCTCATTCTCTGGTACAATTTGTTTAATTTTGAGCTCATTTAAATTTTAAATAAAATATTTTGAATTGGTTTAAAATTGGTCATTATAATATTGAATGAATTTTGAATTGGTCATTATTACACAATGATGTTGATTTACTTGAAATAAAAAAGAATATTGGAACGTTCTCACCAAATTATATTTAGGACAGGTCTCACCGCACTGCTAAGGTCGTCGATTGTGCACAATCAGTTCCTTCTTTACATCGATTTTTCGGGCCCACACCGTCGTGTCTACCCACGAAAACACTTTGCGCAGATTCTATACGCACGCCGTTTTTTGACGATCCATCGGCCGATGACACCTGTTCAATTCCTTACCGCCCCAACATCTCTGATATTTTAAATAGTTATTTAACCACTTTTGGTGGTGTAAAAGTTAAAATTCACACTTGAACTTCTTGCCGGCCGGCTACGTTCACACTTCAGGATGAAATGACACAGAGTCTTTGTTTCACATTGTGTAGGTGGGGCGAAAACTACGTCATCAGGCTTTTGTTCATATAGCCAAGCCTTGAGTTGTTTACGGAAATATGCATTCCTTACCACTGACGTCATCAGGGCTAGGCACTTTATCGCTATATGTTACATACGTTTTTTGCTGTGTTTGTCGTTTTGCAATGAAAACAGTCGGAATCCTGTCAATTCACATCTGCGTTTTATAAAATAGTTATATAGTCCACTCACCAAAACTTTACAAGGATTATGAAATATATAAATAATTATTACCAAATAAATAAATACAATAATTATGGTCTTTTGTACCATGTTTTTATAAATTTAGTATTGCACCAGAATTGTACCATCACAAAACCCCCTCAATGAAAGATTTTGTGCCGAAGCATAAAAACTTTCATTGACCCATTCATACTTCCTAAAGGGATCAGCCAGGATATGTCGCCACAACCCCCTTACAATTTATATAAAAAGAAAATCAATAACTCACCCGTGGTCTGATGACGATGAGAGAACCTGCATGACCTTACTGGACTTCTCCTTCGAGATCCCAACACCATAAGGCCAATCAGGTGCGTAACGCTCCTGCTCTGACGTGCTGGCCAGCTCAGGACCGCCGTCATAACATCACCAAACACTGACACAATAAATTAAAATATCAAAATAGTGGCTTGGTATATTACGCTATCCTTAACTGATCTGGTTCCCCTTAGCTATGTGCTGTTTTGTGTTAATAAGCACTGGGTTTGCTTGAACTACTAGAAATACAAATATAAAAAAAATTATAAAATACAAGAATTACATAGAATTGCCATTCTCTTTATGGACTACCCTGAATTGTAAAAATTGTTTCGATTCCCATCGATAATAATTAACTCTTTCTGTTTATTAATAATTTAATTATAAAAGAATCATATTAATATTTATATGAAAAATAATTTTATTTAATTATAAAAGAAACATGGAAATCCCCAATACTACTCAAACATGGAGAAAAACAAATTATAGAAAAAAAAAAATTAATAAAATCTTATTGAAATTAAAATTATTATTATTATTAACAGGTAATAATTGGCGCTGTTAACAATATGTACCCCTCTTTCTCCTCCACACACACTATTTTCTATACATCATGTTAGAATTTCATAACATAATACATAATACATGATACATAATAATACATATTGATACATTGAAATAGTCAAATAGTTAATTCACACTTAATCTGATTAAGATTTGCATATTCTATCTATTTAAAGTTGCATTTAAATCATTTAAGTTACAATTTCAATTAATTAATTAATTAGACATCAATTATTTATTATAATTATTAATATTTATTTCAAATTTATTATTAATATTCATATTACATTATTATTATTTCATCATTCATTTCTTATTACCTCTCTACTCTGAATTTTCTACCTACCTAACTACCTAACCTTTCACATTCTTATCCTTGTTTGGTCTGGGTGACTCCTGTATCCACTATGCTTTTACTTATTATAATCTTACTCACCTTTCTTCTAACTGACCACCAAATTTACCTATCATGACACCAATTTCTCAATTATAAACACCTTTACTAATTTCATTCCGACGATAAATCCTATAGCACCGCGCGTCTTTGCACAGAGATGGGTGTTCCCTACATGGCTATGTACATTCATAATATTTTGCCCTTCCAAAAAATTCGGCAAACACTCCCTTAAACTACGCTATTACCTGCCACAACGCTATACGTTGGCTACTCCTTATCACCTCACCCCCACTACAAAATATCATCAACAACAAATATATGTTTAACCTTTACTTTACTCACCTCTACAAATAATCACTAACTACTGTGTCCCTAAAATATCTAATACTTTCTTTGTATTATTTACTTCACAAATTCTTAACTATCTAACTCCATTTACATTAATTGCATAACTCACCTGCCTTTATCTATATCCAGGCTCTATTCCCTTTTAAACATTCTACCTTACTGTAATCATTGACCATTGCATTATAAAATTCATCTCTCACCTACTCATAATAGTAGCTCTCAATCTTCAAATATATATTCTTACTTAATCATTTATTATTATTCATTAGGAATTACCTTCATTACAAATTAAATAATAATTTAACTTCATTAGAAACTTTCTATTACAATTAATAATTTACAACTTCAGTTAGTACAACTTCCTTTTGTACCATTTTAATTCAGTAATAAAGAATAATTACTCTTTAATTATTATTCAATTATTTAAACTTGTTTAGTTAAACAAAACATGTTACTTTACTAAAAATGAACTTTATCTTGTGAAAAACTTACTTTTTTCGTCGGACGCGTTTCGGCTTAGTATCCGCCTTCTTCAGCTTTTAGTCAGACTGCCATCATTTCGTAACGGTTTTTGTGTGGAAGGTGTAGTGGGGGTGGTGTGTGGAGGAAGGGGATTGGCGCAGGGATTCAACTTGATGTTTGTTTTTTGTAAAATTGTGTCAAAAAGTGTATGTGATTTATATTGTAATTGATCGTTGAGTATGTTGTTTGGTTGTGTTGTGTGGTGTTTATGTTTATCTTTATTTGTTTATGTTTATGTTTATCTATGTTTTTCACAAGATAAAGTTCATTTTTAGTAAAGTGATAGTGCTGTGAAAGAAGAGATGAACAATCAAGACTACTAAAACATGTTAATTGTTAATTATTAACACAATTATTAAAACATACATGGTGTACACAAAAGTTACCTGTAATACACAACATCAAAATACATAAATACATTGATATATAAAACATAAAAAAAATGAAAAATATATAATCCAAACACATTATTTTGTCATTAATCAAAATCAGTTCATATGCAGACCAATTCAATACCACTTTTCACATATATTAAATGTTCATTACACAATTAAAACAATCTATCCTCCATCGTTGAATAACATTCTAATCTTAGGTCTATTTATCTTATTTTTTAGTGAATAAATTTTATTATTAGAAACATTATAATCATAATAATTATCAAACATTTCATATTCATTCACAATTTCAATATCATATATCAAGTCACGATCGAGTATGGTTCTGTCTACATCAGTAAGATCATATGTTATAATCTTGTTATTATCGTAATTATCTCCTGCTACATCCATTACTACCACAGGTAAGTACTTGATACCATTATTATCATCACCTATTATTATTTCAATTTCATTATAAGGTTTGTATTCGTCATAATCATATACTATCTCTATTCCTACCCTTTCTACCAATTCTCTGTACTTTCTATTTACTGTAAAAATTTCTATTTCTTTCTTTCTCTCACAATACCTCTCTACACTTTCTCTCTTAATATATTTCTCACCATAACACCAAGTTACGCTCTCTCTTTCCAAATATGCAGGGGTCACTAACTCAAAATTACTGCACCACTTATGAGGTACACAAAAACACCAAGGAACTCTATTTGTAGACCTTTCGTCTCCCAAATATAAATTTAAGGAACTCTCGTCCTTATTAAAAATACGTGAAGACTTTTCTTCACCCCCTAAACAACATCAAAAGAAAATTCTAACCCCTGCACCCCTTTAACAAAAATACTTTCTCCAAGCTCTCTCTCTGACTCAATACACTCAAACACCTCATTTTCACTCATAATACTTTCATTATCATTTTCTAATATCATATTCTTACTACCTGTAAACTCATTATTCAAATTATCACTGTTATTTACTTTATTAATCAGTACTTCGTTTTTCGTCATATTTTCACTACTACTCACCTTCTGATTTTCTATTTGGATCAATTGCTCATCCAACTTTGAAATTACTATATCACATTGCTTAATAAGATTAGTGTTACGGTTTTTAATTTCGTTTTTTAATTCGTTAAACTTGATATCAAAACTATTTCCGATTTCATTTTTCTGCTCGTTAAATTGTTTATCAAAATTATCAAATCTTACACTCTGTTCCTTAAATTTGTCATTTAAATTAGTATATTTAATATTAGAATCGCTTTTTTGCTCATCTAACTTTTCATCAATATTATCAAATTTCATTAATAATAACTGCATCAAAGCAGCAGTTGTTTCGTCTGTTTTGTTTTCATGAAGTGAGATGGAGGTTACTGTTTCTGTCTCTACATTTTCAGTCGTACTCGCCTCGCCAACCTGACTAATTGGGGTTAATTGAACATCCATCTCACTCGTCATATCTACATCAGTTGTACTGATTTCTAATGTAATATTGTCATTAGTACTCATGTTTGCTATTTTATCTTGCTAAAACATATATGTTTATAACCTAGAAATTTGATCCTCTTGTACTCACGTGTTTGCATACTTTCGCAATTACCTCAGGTAATTATTTCGCTTTCCTGGTAGGTATTACTCCACATAAAATTAAATTTTATGTCGAGTCCCTGTTCGCAAGGCGACCAAATGTGATAATACAGACCTGTGTCACATACAATTAACTACTTTTATAATAAACATTGAATAATTATCGGGCGCCGTGTTGCCAGATTGTGCAACAACATAGATATTAGGCTTACCTTTCGGTCCAGTATTCGTGTAGACGAACCAGTAATTGCGAAATATACCTGAAATAACTCACTCGTACTTGTATTTTTTACCAATGATATTACCCAATTTATTTTCCAAAAACTCTAAGTACATATGAAAAACTGACTCTATCTGTACCAAACACGTACATATTACGCCATGGGGCGTTTAGCAAACATCAAACCCTTAGAACATTTTAACCCTCCAAAATAAACAGATATTAACACTATTGTATAATAAACATGATAAACAACACAATAAATAGTATCCGCACAACTCAGCACTTAGAAGATTTAAGTCACTCTCTCTCATTCTCTGGTACAATTTGTTTAATTTTGAGCTCATTTAAATTTTAAATAAAATATTTTGAATTGGTTTAAAATTGGTCATTATAATATTGAATGAATTTTGAATTGGTCATTATTACACAATGATGTTGATTTACTTGAAATAAAAAAGAATATTGGAACGTTCTCACCAAATTATATTTAGGACAGGTCTCACCGAACTTCTAAGGTCGTCGATCGTGCGCAATCTGTTCCTTCTTTACATGGATTTTTCGGGCCCACACCGTCGTGTCTACCCACGAAAACACTTTGGGCAGATTCTATACGCACGCCGTTTTTTGACGATCCATCGGCCGATGACACCTGTTCAATTCCTTACCTCCCCAACATCTCTGATATTTTAAATAGTTATTTAACCACTTTTGGTGGTGTAAAAGTTAAAATTCACACTTGGTGAACTTCTTGCCGGCCGGCTACGTTCACACTTCAGGATGAAATGACACAGAGTCTTTGTTTCACATTGCGTAGGTGGGGCGAAAACTACGTCATCAGGCTTTTGTTCATACAGCCAAGCCTTGAGTTGTTTACGGAAATATGCATTCCTTACCACTGACGTCATCAGGGCTAGGCACTTTATCGCTATATGTTACATACGTTTTTTGCTGTTTGTCGTTTTGCAATGAAAACGGTCGGAATCCTGTCAATTCACATCTGCGTTTTATAAAATAGTTATATAGTCCACTCACCAAAACTTTACAAGGATTATGAAATATATAAATAATTATTACCAAATAAATAAATACAATAATTATGGTCTTTTGTACCATGTTTTTATAAATTTAGTATTGCACCAGAATTGTACCATCACAAAACCCCCTCAATGAAAGATTTTGTGCCGAAGCATAAAAACTTTCATTGACCCATTCATACTTCCTAAAGTATTGACACATCCCAGGATATGTCGCCACAACCCCCTTACAATTTATATAAAAAGAAAATCAATGACTCACCCGTGGTCTGATGACGATGACAGAACCTGCATGACCTTACTGGACTTCTCCTTCGAGATCCCAACACCATAAGGCCAATCAGGTGCGTAACGCTCCTGCTCTGACGCGCTGGCCAGCTCAGGACCGCCGTCATAACATCACCAAACACTGAAACAATAAATTAAAATATCAAAATAGTGGCTTGGTATATTACGCTATCCTTAACTGCTCTGGTTCCCCTTAGCTATGTGCTGGTTTGTGTTAATAAGCACTGGGTTTGCTTGAACTACTAGAAATACAAATAAAAAAAAAATTATAAAATACAAGAATTACATAGAATTGCCATTCTCTTTATGGACTACCCTGAATTGTAAAAATTGTTTCGATTCCCATCGATAATAATTAACTCTTTCTGTTTATTAATAATTTAATTATAAAAGAATCATATAAATATTTATATGAAAAAGAATTTTATTTAATTATAAAAGAAACATGGAAATCCCCATATAAATCCCCAATATTACTCAAACATGGAGAAAAACAAATTATAGAAAAAAAAAATTAATAAAATCTTATTGAAATTAAAATTATTATTATTATTAACAGGTAATAATTGGCGCTGTTAACAATATGTACCCCTCTTTCTCCTCCACACACACTATTTTCTATACATCATGTTAGAATTTCATAACATAATACATAATACATGATACATAATAATACATACTGATACATTGAAATAGTCAAATAGTTAATTCACACTTAATCTGATTAAGATTTGCATATTCTATCTATTTAAAGTTGCATTTAAATCATTTAAGTTACAATTTCAATTAATTAATTAATTAGACATCAATTATTTATTATAATTATTAATATTTATTTCAAATTTATTATTAATATTCATATTAGATTATTATTATTTCATCATGCATTTCTTATTACCTCTCTACTCTGAATTTTCTACCTACCTAACTACCTAACCTTTCACATTCTTATCCTTGTTTGGTCTGGGTGACTCCTGTATCCACTATGCTTTTACTTATTATAATCTTACTCACCTTTCTTCTAACTGACCACCAAATTTACCTATCATGACACCAATTTCTCAATTATAAACACCTTTACAAATTTCATTCCGACGATAAATCCTATAGCACCGCGCGTCTTTGCACAGAGATGGGTGTTCCCTACATGGCTATATACATTCATAATATTTTGCCCTTCCAAAAAATTCGGCAAACACTCCCTTAAACTACGCTATTACCTGCCACAACGCTATACGTTGGCTACTCCTTATCACCTCACCCCCACTACAAAATATCATCAACAACAAATATATGTTGTAGCGTGACAGATGTATGCATAATATTGAATGGCAATTGATCTTTAGAATAATAAAGTTATAATATTTAAATTTGGAAGAAAGCATTGAGTTTAATATAAATAGATTAATTCATAGCAACTGTGGAAAGAAATCATTATTATTTAAAAAAATACAAGTTCAAATAAAAGGAGTTACTAGTGATGAGTCATCCAAAACCAGTCTCATAACCAAAGGTTTTCAAGGTATAACCCAGGATGGTAAGAAAGTGAATAACCAAGCAGTACAGAATATGACCAAACCCACAACGAGGAAGAATAAATAGAATAGAAACCCTAAAATAAGCCAAGATCAACCAATACAGGTGGTGTATTTCAAAACATCAAGAAGAAGATGGAGAAGATCCCAAGAAACCTGATGGCATCAAGAAGAAGATGGAGAAGATACCAGTCCCAGAAGGCAGGAGAAAAGAAGACTGATGAAAGAAGAAGAAGGCAGCATCCTGAAGAAGATGTCGTGCTCTTATAAAAGACACCCAAATCCCCATACCCCCAAAATAAATCATTAACCAATAAAAGTATAACAAAATGAAAACCACATGTATATAAATTTAAGAGAGAGAAGTGTATAAAGTAAAAGTTGCCTGTGAACTAAGATGAAACAATAATATAGTACCCATGGAACAAATCTCCATTGTAAAACACTAACCAATTTATTATGTTAATAAGACTATACGACCATTTAGCAATAACATAATATAAAAGTGCAAAGTGAACCAGTGATAGTTTTGGGTATTACAGAAAATAAACCTTGTGTTTCATTCTTGGCAATCACAAACATTGAATACAATGAAATATGCAATTTTCAATGACTTGAAATGTGTACTGTGAGAATATGTTACTTATAAGACATAAATCTGTTTAAAATAACATTTTGTTTTATATGCAAAAAGAAAAACAGATTTCATAATACTTTTTGAATAATTTATGCTATTTATTTATTTATGACAGGGTACAATTCCCCAAAGACAATGTGTAAAAGACGGTATAAAAACTGTAGAATCCCACTTATAATAATAGTTAGCAACAAGAATATAGATATAAGGTTTTTATGTATATAGTATAAGAATGTTTAAAAATGTGTTAGATATAAGGCCATTTGTTTGGGTCTGATACAACTAACATCAGAACTATAAAAATAATTACTACTTGTAAATAGTAGAAAGTAATTAAGACTCGAGTTAGTAAAAAAAAACCTTTTTTGTGAACCGTATTTCCATGTTAGAAATAAGGATTTTGTTGTAAAATGTCTAAAGGTTGAAGACAACCATTTATTTAAAAAATATTCTTTATTTGTTTAACTGTTATTGGTATTGTAACCAATACTCATTGTTATTGTGTAATTTGGAAAAATATTTAGTTTATAAGACTATATTTAAAAGTCAGAGAGGGTATCACACATCATATATTGTTTGTAAAATATTTTGTAAGAAAAAATTGTTAAAAAATCATAGGCCAGAGAAAGAAAACCAAATTTCATTAAAACAGAGAAATTACTCATTTAAATGCAAATAAACAAAAGGGATTTAGACAAAATAAACTTGAGATCAAGCCATATAATTGCACATACCATTTAGAAAGATTTTAATAAATTCTATTCAGAATTATAAATAAAAATGAAAATGACTAAACTCAGAAATTTAGACATGGGAGTCATATATTCCAGAATAATGTTTCAGAATACAACTAATTCAGTTAATTACAAGAAAATAAGGGAATATAAACCTTTTAATACAATATAAGATTATTAATATTAAATATAACTGATAAAATGGCTGAATTTACATCATAACAGGAAGTAAATTTTGGAGATGTTTTGACTTTTCAGAGAATACCCAAAATGAAAGTAAAATTACTAATTTTGGACAGAAAACACTATAAAACGGCATTATTTATTCTTAAAATAACCAGAATGAACTGAAAGATTAATTTAAATAACATCTAGTAAATAAAATTGATAAATAACCAAAGTTTAGGCAATCATATAGTGAATTATTATATATGCACAGGATATGAAAATATATTTGAACAATGTTAAGAATAATATTATATTGGCTAAGAGTTTAATTGAAACTGAAGGAAATAAGATAGTTGATTATTGGTATTTGAACGGTTAACATGATAAGCGTTTTGTGATGGATCTAACCTAATTTACAACAGTAATTTCGAGGAGTGAATAGTACGTTTTTGTGAAATCGAGAGCGACTTATAAAATCCTTCCAGAACATATACATTGTGACAAAAACAATCAAGAAACACTAATTAACACTGAACAATACATATCTACTCCGAAAAACACCAGAAAACTGTATAATACAATAACCATATTAGTGTCGGAATAGGGAAAAGTGTTTGAACTTATATTTACACAGATACACAAAATACAACCCAGAAACATTACACCAGGCACTACACAACATTTAACAAGAGATTTGCAGACACCAGAACAGGAATACGGCCAGAAAATACATTATTCGGAACGTAGCAGAATCGAGCAATATTTGGACCAGCTTGATGGCAGCCATTTGCTTTTGTCAACCTCAATGCTTCCGTGATCATATCAGCTGTTGGTGAAAACAATTATATTATTTTCAAATTTATTATTCAATGTCTGTATTTAGTAATAATTATTAACTTGTTGTAACGTTATACTTTTTAAATATTAGCCCGATTTCCCTGACTTTGATAATAATTGGCTGTTTAAAGAACCCTGTTTGAATTTTATATAATATATTTTGTAACTTTTTCGATACCCTGAGAATCGATATTATAATCGATAAAGAGTCAATATTGCCATTAACTAATAAAACATTAATATTTTTCAACACTAAATAGTTCTTTATTTCATAAATATTACTAGTTATCACTAATATAATTCTAATTAATAATCTACCAGGACTTTACCACCTATAAGTGAAGATAACCTAAAAAAATAAAAAGGTAAACAAGTATCGATTGGTTTGAAGACAATCTTATGAGTGGTGATAGTTTATTTAAAATATACCAAAACTTCAATAAAATTTTTCAGAAGAGTGTTACACTTTTTAAAACTTCACGGCACTATATTAATTAATTGATTATAATTAATTAATTAATAAAATTATAATTTTTTTTTAAATTATAATTTTTTTTAAACATATTTTTTTTTAAATTTTCTTCAAAACAACAATTTTTTTTTGAAACTTTTGGTGGAGCTGAACATATATTTCTTCATCAACATTACGCTACTCGACCGGTCTTGCTACCATTGGGACTCGACCAGCTGGGAAACTTCAGGAAGTGTTTCAGGCCAGTAAGACGTCGAGAGCCACACCAATTAAACACACCAATTAACAATACACACACCTATTATTATTTTATTACAAATCGACTAGCCCAAACAGTGGGGCTTGATTACATCAGAGCATCATCATCAACACATCAATTATTTTGATATTATTACAATGTTTAACCTTTACTTTACTCACCTCTACAAATAATCACTAACTACTGTGTCCCTAAAATATCTAATACTTTCTTTGTATTATTTACTTCACAAATTCTTAACTATCTAACTCCATTTACATTAATTGCATAACTCACCTGCCTTTATCTATATCCAGGCTCTATTCCCTTTTAAACATTCTACCTTACTGTAATCATTGACCATTGCATTGTTTATCAAAATTATCAAATCTTACACTCTGTTCCTTAAATTTGTCATTTAAATTAGTATATTTAATATTAGAATCGCTTTTTTGCTCATCTAACTTTTTATCAATGTTATCAAATTTCATTAATAATAACTGCATCAAAGCAGCAGTTGTTTCGTCTGTTTTGTTTTCATGAAGTGAGATGGAGGTTACTGTTTCTGTCTCTACATTTTCAGTCGTACTCGCCTCGCCAACCTGACTAATTGGGGTTAATTGAACATCCATCTCACTCGTCATATCTACATCAGTTGTACTGATTTCTAATGTAATATTGTCATTAGTACTCATGTTTGCTATTTTATCTTGCTAAAACATATATGTTTATAACCTAGAAATTTGATCCTCTTGTACTCACGTGTTTGCGTACTTTCGCAATTACCTCAGGTAATTATTTCGCTTTCCTGGTAGGTATTACTCCAAATAAAATTAAATTTTGTCGAGTCCCTGTTCGCAAGGCGACCAAATGTGATAATACAGACCTGTGTCACATAAAATTAACTACTTTTTTAATAAACATTGAATAATTATCGGGCGCCGTGTTGCCAGATTGTGCAACAACATAGATATTAGGCTTACCTTTCGGTCCAGTATTCGTGTAGACGAACCAGTAATTGCGAATATACCTGAAATAACTCACTCGTACTTGTATTTTTTACCAATGATATTACCCAATTTATTTTCCAAAAACTCTAAGTACATATGAAAAACTGACTCTACCTGTACCAAACACGTACATATTACGCCATGGGGCGTTTAGCAAACATCAAACCCTTAGAACATTTTAACCCTTCCAAAATAAACAGATATTAACACTATTGTATATTAAACATGATAAACAACACAATAAATAGTATCCGCACAACTCAACACTTAGAAGATTTAAGTGACTCTCTCTCTCTCTCTCACTCTCTCTCTCTCTCTCTCTCTCTCTCTCTCATTCTCTGGTACAATTTGTTTAATTTTGAGCTCATTTAAATTTTAAATAAAATATTTTGAATTGGTTTAAAATTGGTCATTATAATATTGAATGAATTTTGAATTGGTCATTATTACACAATGATGTTGATTTACTTGAAATAAAAAAGAATATTGGAACGTTCTCACAAAATTATATTTAGGACAGGTCTCACCGCACTGCTAAGGTCGTCGATCGTGCACAATATGTTCCTTCTTTACATCGATTTTTCGGGCCCACACCGTCGTGTCTACCCACGAAAACACTTTGGGCAGATTCTATACGCACGCCGTTTTTTGACGATCCATCGGCCGATGACACCTGTTCAATTCCTTACCACCCCAACATCTCTGATATTTTAAATAGTTATTTAACCACTTTTGGTGGTGTAAAAGTTAAAATTCACACTTGGTGAACTTCTTGCCGGCCGGCTACGTTCACACTTCAGGATGAAATGACACAGAGTCTTTGTTTCACATTGCGTAGGTGGGGCGAAAACTACGTCATCAGGCTTTTGTTCATATAGCCAAGCCTTGAGTTGTTTACGGAAATATGCATTCCTTACCACTGACGTCATCAGGGCTAGGCACTTTATCGCTATATGTTACATACGTTTTTTGCTGTGTTTGTCGTTTTGCAATGAAAATGGTCGGAATCCTGTCAATTCACATCTGCGTTTTATAAAATAGTTATATAGTCCACTCACCAAAACTTTACAAGGATTATGAAATATTTAAATAATTATTACCAAATAAATAAATACAATAATTATGGTATTTTGTGCCATGTTTTTATAAATTTAGTATTGCACCAGAATTGTACCATCACATTATTACATACAAAGGAAATGTATATATGACAATCTGTATTCATTAAAAGAATATTTTACAGTATATTTCACTATACAACTCAGAGGGCTGATTTTTACTTCCATATTCCTTAAGGAATGGAAGTATGGTGATGGCAAAAAAAATCGTGTTCGAGATTATTGCAGATTCTGATTCTACTACACTCAAAACATGAAAAAAAGTCGTTTTCCGAAAAGTGTGTGTGTGTGTGTGTGTCTGTCTGTCTGTCTGTCTGTGTGTGTGTGTGTGTCTGTAGATTTTTTTTCTATGGCAAACGATAACTGCCGCAAATTCAAACAGAATCAAATAATTTTTTGCATACAGCCCTGATTTGCAGAGTACTCGCAACCTATTGTTTTTGGTGAAGATCGGTTGAGGGAAAGGGGTAGTTTACCTGCAACGGTTTTTTTTTAGCAAGGGTAATTTTGTTTGTTTGGCAAACGATAACAGCCGCAAATTCAAACAGAATCAAATAATGTTTCGCATACAGCCCTGAATTGTAGAGTTCTCAAGATCTGTTGATTTTGGTGAAGATCGGTTGAGGGAAAGGGGTAGTTTACCTGTAACGTTTTATGTTTTAACAAGGGTATTTCCTATGGCAAACGATAACAGCCGCAAATTCAAACAGAATCAAATAATGTTTTGCATACAGCCCTGATTTGTAGAGTACTCAAGACCTATTGTTTTTGGTGAAGATCGGTTAAGGGGAAGGGGTAGTTTACCTGCAACGTTTTTTTATCAAGCGTCTTTTCTATGGCAAACGATAACAGACGCAAATTCAAACAGAATCAAATAATTTTTTGCATACGTCCCTGAATTGTAGAGGTCTCAACGACTTTCGATTTTGGTGAAGATCGGTTAAGGGGAAGGGGTAGTTTACCTGCAACCTTTTACGTTTGAACAAGAGTAAAGTACTTGAAAATTTATTTAAACTTTTTGAAACAATGGTAATTGTTAAAAATAAAATAATTTTGTTGCCAGGCAATAAAATTATAATTTTTTCATTTTAATGTAATATAATATTTTTCATTTAATACAGCAATAAAAAGGCAGGTAAGACACAGCCTGGCTGTTTGGCTGAAAATGATTTTAAATATAAATCTTAGAATATGGAAGTCATGTATGGTTCTCCATTCCGATATTTTACTTCCATATTCCTTAAGGAATGGAAGTATGGTGATGGCAAAAAAAATCGTGTTCGAGATTATTGCAGATTCTGATTCTACTACACTCAAAACATGAAAAAAAGTCGTTTTCCGAAAAGTGTCTGTGTGTGTGTCTGTCTGTCTGTCTGTGTGTCTATAGATTTTTTTCTATGGCAAACGATAACTGCCGCAAATTCAAACAGAATCAAATAATTTTTTGCATACAGCCCTGATTTGTAGGAGTACTCACGACCTATTGTTTTCGGTGAAGATCGGTTGAGGGAAAGGGGTAGTTTACCTGCAACAGTTTTTTTTATCAAGGGAAATTTTTTTTTTTGGCAAACGATAACAGCCGCAAATTCAAACAGAATCAAATAATGTTTCGCATACAGCCCTGAATTGTAGAGTTCTCAAGACCTATTGTTTTTGGTGAAGATCGGTTAAGGGAAAGGGGTAGTTTACCTGTAACGTTTAATGTTTTAACAAGGGTAATTCCTATGGCAAACGATAACAGCCGCAAATTCAAACAGAATCAAAAGATTATTTGCATACCGCCCTAAATTGTAGAGTTCTCAAGACCTATTGTTTTTGGTGAAGATCGGTTAAGGGAAAGGGGTAGTTTACCTACAACGTTTTTTTAACAAGGGTATTTTCTATGGCAAAGATAACAGCCGCAAGTTCAAACAGAATCAAATAATTTTCTGCATACAGCCCTGACTTGTAGAGTACTCAAAACCTATTGTTTTTGGTGAAGATCGGTTGAGGGAAAGGGGTAGTTTACCAGCAACTTTTTTTGTCAAGCGTATTTTCTATGGCAAACGATAGCCGCAAATTCAAACAGAATCAAATAATTTTTTGCATACGTCCCTGAATTGTAGAGGTCTCAAGGACTTTAGATTTTGGTGAAGATCGGTTAAGGGGAAGGGGTAGTTTACCTGCAACCTTTTACGTTTGAACAAGAGTAAAGTACTTGAAAATTTATTTAAACTTTTTGAAACAATGGTAATTGTTAAAAATAAAATAATTTTGTTGCCAGGCAATAAAATTATAATTTTTTCATTTTAATGTAAATTATGTTTGAGTTAATATCTTTATATATACAGTGGAACTTGGTTATTACGGCTTCGGCTGTTACGTCAACTCTGGTGTAGCGTTATTTTGTCATAAGTCCGGTCAAACTGATATCTTTAACATTATAAAAATTCCCGGTTTTAACGTCACTAAATATTGTACTACTCTGTTATAGCGTCAAATATTTCTCAGATATTTTACTCTAAATTTCATATAAACGTATATATGTGCGAGCGCGCTAGCCCATGGCTACAGACATACATTGTATGCAAGCGATAAGCACTGTAACAGGACTGCCGGCGCCAGCCATTTTGCGTGCTCCAACGGATGGCTAGATCGATTTAAGGCCCGACACTCGATTTCCTTTGCAAAAATTTGTGGTGAGGCAAAATGCGTAGATCTGAACGTTACAGGCGATTGGGTGCATAACACTTGGCCAGAAATTAGACGATCATATAAAGATGAAGACATCTTTAATGGACATGAAGCCGGAATTTTTTATAAATTAACTCCAGATAAGACTTTCAAATTTACAAATGAAAAGTGCGTTGGTGGGAAGCTCTCTAAACAAAGAGTTACAGTTTTTGTTTGTGCGAACATGACGGGAACCGAAAAAAGGAAACTTTTAGTTATCGGGAAAAGTTTGCATCCTAGATGTTTTAAAAACATCAAAAAACTTCCTGTAAGTTACACTGCCAACATAAAAGCGTAGACGACTTCTAGTATTTTTGAAGATGACTTCTGTACGTGTGTATGTCACTGAACTCCTCCACGTATAAAATAATATATCGTTCGTGGCAGGTAAGCATATCTCAGTTATGTAATATTTACGTTTCCATTTTATTATTATGCCTACAGCAATAAAAAGGCAGGTAAGACACACACACACACACACACACACACACACACACACACACACACACACACACACACACACACACACACACACACACACACACACACACACACACACACACACACACACACACACACACAATTCACGTTATTTCTGGCCTCACTCGTGTTTATTTTCTTACATTTGCACGCTTTTTAAATGGAAAGTGCTGAAACCCATACCAACATAACGCCTGCAAGCCGAAAAAATGGACATCAATTTGCTTCCTGTGGATCGCTGGGCAATGTAACTGCACGTGTTTACAGAGAAACGATTCATAGACAGACTTTTCGTCTTTAGGGAATGAACCCTCTGCAAGATGCTGAGGGTCCATGAGTGACTTCGGAGCGCTCCTTCTTTTTCGCGTGTTTGTTCTGTGAAACATACACTGTAGATTCGCAGCTTTACTCTAAGCAACGCTCAATAGGAAATGTTGAAAATTTTTGTCCACAGTGTACCCTCATTCACACTAAACCTGCTCTGATGTTTTCATTACGGACATCATAATATTAAAACTTTGGAAACTTGAGCACTACTTAATGGAGATCAATCATTAACTTATACAAGCCATTAATTTTATGCGTATATTTTATATATATGTGTACAACGTTATCGGCAACAAAGAAGTAGTTTTTGTTAAAATTCCTTCCCGGGATATTTGGCCGTAGTCCAATGTTTTCTACAAAACCAGACGTTTCGGCAATGCCATTGACTTCCATCATCAGTGAAAATCGAGTGCGATAACGTGAGGTGGTATATGTTAGTGACCACAGTACTGTGGTTAAGGCTGAAGCAGTAAGTAGAAAGAAGTAGTTTCTATGGTAATATTTCATTTCAAAAATGATTTTAAATATAAATCTTAGAATATGGAAGTCATGTATGGTTCTCCATACCGATATTTTATATTTAAATAAAATATATCTGAAGAGAAAAAGATATTTCTAAAATATTAACATTTGTGTACCACGTGTGCTTAAGTAGCTATTTACATAGAGTTTTAAAGAGGTCTTAAATCTTTTTTTTTTAAGTTGTAAAAGTGTAAAAGTAGCACCATGGCTAGAGAGTTTGGCAACCTAGAGACTAGCACTCTGAGTGTACAGCAACAGGAAGATATAGAAAATACGAATAATATATCCAAGTCAAATGTAATGTTATATGATGACTACTCTACTAGCTGCATTGGTAGATAAAAATCTCTCTCTCTCTCACACACACACACACACACACACACACACATACACACACACACACACACACACACACACACACACACACACACACACACACACACACACACACACACACACACACACTTCTTATTTTTAGTCACAAAGCATTTCAATGACAGTTTATGACAGCATTACCTCAGCAGGGGTAACTTGAGGGCCCCACACGTTAACCAACTTGCAAAACATAGAATATGGACCACATTTGTTCTGTTTACGTAATCGCCCAAATGTGCTCAACTCACTGTATGTCATACCCATGTCGCTTTCATCTGTCTGAACAAGAGCACCGTTTAACAGTGGTTCCAGTTCAGCTGTCGGTACTGCAGTAACAATCTCATCTATTACTGTCATATTAAACCTGTACATAACAAAAACATGTCTCTGAATTAGTAAAGTAAGAAGTTTTAGTTCCTATTACAACTGTAAATATTCAAGACCTAGTACATACTTTGGTCGTCAAGACATTATTAAATAAGTTTTTGAAATTTCTACTGGAGTGGGGTAGGAGTTGGGGGAGTGGAGGAGAAGACTACCCTGCATAAAATCAATGGGAACTGTCCCTTTATCTGATCCTGCACTACATTTATGATTTTTTAAATATGCGATTGTATCAATATATTACGATGTGGAAAAGAAGAATAGTACTAATTGTAAATTGTTCTGTTTCATAATGTAAAGCGAAAATACGTGTTGTTTTCATTTGTGAGGTTAGGTGACAATGGTTTTTGGCTTTTAGTTTACTGCTGAAATAAATAAAAGCCATGGTTGAAGAAAACATAACGTTTAATATGTTTACATACAATGCTTATAACACAGTAATACTTAAAATACAGAACCTAATGATTTAAAGTTGGCAAATTATCAAACTACAACAGCAAATGTAAACTGAAAAATACATTTATGGTTAATGGAAAACACAAAAAAAAACAATGTATTAAGGAATGACAACATACACTCTACATATTGTACTATTGTACATAATGGACGTTTCTTTTTTGTTAGCCACAAAACGAGTAGTTGTTGGAAAACGAATATGAAAAAAAAACCAGTTCTGCCACAAAAAAGTGACATGTATATTACAACGATATAAACGTTGTTGCAAATTGAATATAATTTAAATTTGTGGAGCCCCACGATCTTGGAGCGTCAAAATTATACAACGGTACACGTTGCTGTATTTAATGTATTTTGAATTAGTGCTGTGTTTATACTCATATAACATTTACATATAATATTACTAACAACGTGTATGTATAATTGGGGTTCAGGTGTAATTATAATAAGAGTAACTCTTTTTAGGAATCGTAATATGTTTCCATTTATTAATTTAGACAAACATAAAAAAAATAATATAAAAATAATAATTAATTCGCCATATGATATCCATTATCTATGGTGTCAAAGTTTCTTTACTTGCCGTGTTATCATCATAAACATATATATATTCTAGATATTATATTATAAATTTTAATTAAAAACTTTTCTTCATTATACTATGATTTCTTGACTACTCAGTCTAAATGTGTGCTTTTTTTAAAAATGGTTAATACATTCTTATTCTATATTTTCTTTATACCTTTTTACGGCTTTATAATCATTTTAACACAATTAATTGATTATTTTCAATGACTCTACGTTATGTGCTTTTACTAAGAAAAAGTTAAATAAATTAATTACTTGTTCATTTTCCAAGCAAGGATTTACCTTATCGTTACATTGACTGTTCATTCATTAAAGAAAAATAATTAAAGAATATTCTGATTACACATAAATTACATTGGTTTTATCTCTATCTACATACTTATTATTTACTCTTACAAAAATGTTTTTTATTTTTTTATTTTATTTTTATTAAAGTTTTTCAATGTAGATACATTATATATTGGTTTTTCGTCACCTTAAATTCTGCAGAGTTGTCCCATGTCCTCCAGTGATTCCGTCGGTTCGCTCCTCCTGGATGTCCTCTTGTCCTCACTGCTCGTCCTCTCGTCTCTCGTCCTCCATGGTACATTGGCTGCTGTAGATTATGATGACATGTTGCTCTGGATCTGTAGCTGTTATGATAGAACCGTCTCTAGTCCTCTGCGTCTCGTTCCTCTGCTAGTCGTTCTCTCGTCCTCTGTCAGGAGTTGATGTTCTTAGTTGTCGACTGCTTGTAGACGTCCCGACGATTTCTTTGTTACGGTACTTTTTTAATTATTGTTTTCATTAATACTTTAAATCAAAACATTTGCCGTAATACTTTATAAGTTAAGCTTAAAAAAAAATCATACTGATTTTAGACCTAGCGTCTAACTTTGTCCAAAGTAGTTAAAAAATTTGTGTCACGGACGGACATAGCGTACCGCCGCGACAGGTAATTTGGAAGAGAGAGATTAGCTCTCCTGGGCTTTAACGCACTTTTTCGCCAATCGCCCTGTTTAACGCAGATTTCACGGAGATAAAATATTGTCTAATTTAATGACCTATGTGATGTGCAATTATCATGATGCTCGCACCACTAGTGTAATTATAATGCTTTAAAAATCGCACTGGATTCGCACTGATTGTCCGAATTACGTAAAATTCGCACTGCACTTGTGTCTGATTTTTACACATTTTTATAAGTTTTTACCTTCTCACTAACATTTATGGTTTGCTTAGTATTAAACATATTCTTAATTTAGCACTGACTTGGTGTGAGGCTGCAAACTTTCAGGATCAAACAGGCTTCACGCACACACACTATTTACTTGTATACACACATGCAGTGGTAATCACGTGATGTTTACCTGCTTGAAAGCCAGCTTCCAATCTCACACCTGCTCGTCTATTATATATTATTGAAATTAACTTTAATATTTATTTTATATTATATATGCGCATTACAGCCTATGCTTGTATTGTCGCAATATAGGCAAGGGGTGGCCCTTGGGCCACCTCGCCTTACTTTCGACTTTGGTCGTTTTGCAGTGATCTATTAAAAGGATGAGTATTAATGTGAAAAAAGAATACTACTGAAAACACGATTTCTAATGCAAAACGAGTTCTGCCACAAAAAAAGAGACATGTATAGTAATAGGCAAGGACCCTTGAACCACCCCAGCTTACTATAGAGTTGGGTTTTTCCCATACTTTGCTCAAAAACAAAGAGTTCTGCTTTACACTCGTATCGCTTTTCAAGTTTTGTTTCAGTTCTCATGTTAACCTAACAACAACAACAACATTTGGCGTCACAGGTATGCAACTCTACTATACTATGTAACGGGGCAAAATTTATATAATAATTTTATAAATAACTTAACATGGGAAGATGAGGCCCACATAAGGTAATGCGAGAGCCAGTGAGAGTTTATTTGCGGCCAGTGACTAACACCGAAAGAATTTTGTTGACGAAAATCTGTTAGTGGCGAGTTGAAGAGGTGATACAAAGCCCAACGGAACTTTTCAATACCAAGGACGAGACGTATGGCGGGGAATGGAATGAACTGGTTTTAAAGACGTCACCAAACGGAAATTTTAACGCTGAGACGCAGTCGTAACACCAATATTACAGTCAGTCTCCAGCTGGACGTCAAACAGAGCGTATGTAGTGTGCGCGCACAGCTAAGGTAGGCCTACTGAACAAAAGAACTTTTAGAAGTGTTTGCAAAAGAATACTTTCAATCAAAATTTAAAAGTGGATATAGATTTGAGTGAGTGGAACATTTACTGGTGTATTTTACTTTTTCGTCAGGAAAAACAACAACAACATGGTGCAACTACTCCGAGTCATAGTTAAAGATAAGTGACAGTAACAATAAAGGACAAATTGGTCAAAATTCAATTTCAGTCAAAATGTATTAAACAATTAAAAAATGAGATCTCAATAAATAAAAGATATATATCGAAATGTACCGTATGAAAGTGTGTGTGGTTGTGTGAACAAATATATGTAAGAAGTGCTGGGTTTGCGAATATACATACATAGTTAAACTGATGATTCAGTACAATCTATTTTTGATGTAATAATTACTTGTAACTTGTTTTGCGCCTCAGGGCAGAATAGATGTGTTCATTTTGAGGGAATGTCAGTATAAAGAAAAAAAAAAAATAATATTCAATTTTAACTTTATAAATATGTATTGTGTTTAATTGTATTTGCCTATTATTCTCTGCCAAGTACACTAAATGACATCCTTGGTTAATCTTAACACGTAAAGTCAATTATTATGTAATTTTAAATACAATTGTAATGGGGCAAAAGGGGGGAAATAAATTTTAATCATTTTAAAAACAGTCAGGGTACTGTTCCGTAACCATCAGAAAATACGCATCGGGAATTATGAAGAAGAAATTACGGTGTGTGGACTGTATAGTCACACTGTTACATTGTAGTACAGGAATGCAGTTATCAATGAGGGGTGCGCTTTCTCAGCCACACGCGCACACAGGCGGCGGACTTTCCCATGGCTGAGTCACGTATTAAGAAATTCTTTCACGGTGTGTGCGCAAAAAACTGCAGCAGTCGAAAAATAACATCTGAAGGCAGCGGACGCGAGCAGTGGTGTGCGTCGTCGGCCGGGCAAAGTTTTATCTCGTACGCATATAAAAAATGGTAAAATATTTAAAAGTCAGTCGACTAAGAAACCTTTCCCCGGCCGGGTGAACACATAGGCTTGTGAGCCTAAAAATTATTAAAAAATTTTTTGAAATATGATCTAGAGTGTGACAGAGTACAAAGTATACAAGCAGTTATAATGCAGTGACTCGGGAAAATTACCCAGCAGAACTTTTTTGGACCAAACAGTGAAATTCATAAGAATGTGAAAAGTGACAAAATTCTAAAATAAGAACTTCTTGAATAAAACAAAAACCACCAGAAACAACAGGATTCTCATATTGAACTCCTAGATCGGCAGAGAGGGGCGTAAACACGTAAAGTTATTATCAATTAAAATTTTCATATAAAGAGCTCTAGTTTTTTTTTGTTTAAAGGAAATAATTTAAATCATGAGAGAGAGAGAGAGAGAGAGAGAGAGAGAGAGAGAGAGAGAGAGAGAGAGAGAGAGAGAGAGAGAGAGAGAGAGAGAGAGAGAGAGATTAATTAGCTAAGTTTATTGTGTATTCACATTAGAGTGTGAAGCTAACAGCTAACATATTTGTTATGTAACCATAGCCTAAATGTTTTTGATAATTTCTGAAGTAAAGTAATGAAAATAAACAGTAATATTTTAAATGAATAATAAATAAATTAATGTTGAAAGTAAAAAATAAACAGAGATGATTAATGTAGATAATGCGAGTAGTTATTGAGATGCGCTAACCCTGAGTCACGTTTATATTTCACAGTTCGTGTGCCGTAACCCTGGGCTAAATAAAGGTAAGTTGAATTATATATTAATTTATGAAGATGGTACAGGTGAGTAACTGTACACAATACAGTTTCAGTTGGAGTCCGAACAGGGACGAATTTAATATTTAAACACTGAACAGTTTCAGTTGGCGCCCATTAACAGTGACGTAAATTAAATTTAAATTTTTGAATTTACAACTTAGTCGAAAATGGCAGAGAAAAATACAAATATAAACTTATATGAGAATGCATCTGTGGGATCCATGTTGGATGCCATACAAGATGACGTAATAACCGTAATAACCACAAATAACTTGACGCAAAATGAAAATGTCAATGAGAGTGTAGGCGAGATAACAACAAATGTAATTGAGACGGTAGAAGCTGAGAGTAGTAAAAGTAATGATGTAAATATACTTAATCAATTGGCAATGATTATTGAAATGATGAATAATAAATTTGACCAACAAAACAAGAATATGAGGGCAAGTAGCGTAGAGTTAAATGATAATTTGAACACGAGTTTGAATGAATTTAAAACTGAAATCAAGTCAGAGATAAATGCAAGTAACGTACAGCTGAAAACCGAAATAAAAGCAGAGATAAATGAAATAAATAATAGACTTGACAAAAAACGAGAAATTAGGAGACATGAATAACAAAATTTGTGAATATAAGAAGCGAAATAAAAATGAGTAATTTAAGTATGAATAACCAATTTGAAAGTATAAGTGAGAGTTTTAATGGAGTGAGTGAGAAGTTTGTTGAAATAAATAATAAACTAGAGAAACAGAGTGAGATTATTGCTGGAGTGAAAGGTGAAATGACTATAAATATAAATAAAATACAAGACGAAGTAAACGAAAGTAGAAAGAGAAAGGAGGGGGTAGAAAATGGTACAGATAATAAGGTAAGTGGTGGTAATGGTATCAAAAATAATGATGATGATATGATGACGAATAATAATGAAGAAATAATTAACGAGGTCAGTGATAGTTACAAAAATGAGTTAACAAGTAGTAGTGGAAAGATAGTTGAAAACGAGCCATTTAAGGGTGATACAGTGAAAATTAATAGTGACGATGAGAATATAGAGATAGTAAGAGAGAGTGAATGAATAATGGGAGTAGGGGGTAGTGAGAGAGTAGAAATAAGTGTTTGTAAGTTACAGAGAGAATATGAAGAGAATTATTTTGTGGATAGGGGGCAGAGGGTAAATTTTCCCCGGGTTTTTTGTGAACCAAGTTGTTTACAAAAGTTTTTGAAGGGCGAGAGTCCCTTATTGGAAAACGATGCATTTTCAAATTGTTCCCTGAGTTTTTGTGGTGTTCCTGGAAAAGCCAGGAGGTATTTTTATGTAGTAGTTGTGACAGTACGAAAATCTTGATGTCAGAATTATGGTATGAGTGGTAACAAATTATCGTATTTTATTGTATTACACACACACATGCATGGAGAGAACGAGTTCCCTTTGTAAAGAGACAACGACGCAGATTCTAACAGATCAGAACGATTCCAAGGTCAGGAGCAGACGTGCGGAGACGAACATACAAAATAGCCATCCAAGTGGAAGCAGATTGTAAATAGCTACTCTCATTGGTCCAGAAGACGGGACGTCATTAAAATCAGTGATGACCTAACAAACAATGACATGACAACAGGGCGTGAGCCAATATAAAACAAAAGACAGTGACGTGGATGCGCTAACACATACGCAAAATATGTGCTTTGCATCCCCCCAGTCAGCATCAGACCATCAAGGCGTCAACACGCTGTGAAAATCGCCGGCAGTTTTTGCCAGCGAAAGTGTTTTTCTTGATCAAACTAACAATGTGGTAACTTATAATGCTAACTCTTTATCAGAAGTCTCAAAGTAACTAGTCACAATGTAAATTAGAATCAGTGCAACCAAGGAGACCTCTGGGATGATCGGCCGAACACCTGCCTGACCATGATTGCAATATAAGGACAGCGGAGACTTTACAACACAGATACAGGAAAGTCCAACTATTTCTCTATTCCAATCTTTATTCTTAAAGTTGAGCTCAAAATTATTAAAATTCAAATGTATGTGTAAAATAAATCTTAGCGAAATGAGAGTGTGCGTGTGTGTGTATGGGCCGTACTAGTACATATAAATAAGTTTCTATGAGACGTTGGTTTGTGTTCTGTTAAAAAATAAGAATTGATCAATTATAAGGTAATATGGGCAGTTGCAGTAAAATATAAATTCATTATAAATTCCATAACAAGATTTAATACCTGAATAATAGAAAGTAACAGAACTGTAATATAGCGGAATATGTGTCCACCATTTTGTTAGTTGAGTATAAGGATTCCATTTTGTTTTATTGCTGTTGATATCTATTTTGATTTTCTATGTTATTAAAAGACAACTATATATATATATATATATATATACACACATATATGCGCTGTCTGATTTTATTATTCCGCACAATAGTCCTGTCTCTGACAATCGCTTAATCGAATCCTGGGACCCCAACATAAAAATTTTGAATCACGAAGTTGGCACTACAAGATGGCCGCCGAACCAGTATGAAGTACACAATAATTATGGTAATGAAAGGTAAACACCAAAACATACAAACACAACACCAAAAATAATTGTTTTTAAACGTAACAAATGCCGCCCAAACTGGTGACGTGATATAAATAAAAGTTTATACAATAAGCCGGAGTCAGAGACGGAAGATTGTCGGAAGAAAGGAAGGAATACGTAAGATATACCTGGTACGTAGATAATAGGTTATACCATGATAATAGGTTATATTATTGTTTAAGTAAAATATAGAACAATTACTAAAAAAATAAAATTCATTATTAAAATGAGTAAAATGGCAGATAACGAAAACACTTGCATAGAGAATACAGCAACTGAATCACTATTATTGAATGAACCACAAGCGAACTCAACACCTATTATAAATAGTAAAGTATCACTGGAAGACCTTTTTCTATTAATGAAAATACAAAATAATGAATTAAGAGAACAGAGTATTAAGTTTGATGTAAAATTCGATGATATCAAAAAAGAAATTAAAAAACAAAGTTGTAATTTTGACAAAAGATTAAATGATATACAGACACGGTTAGACGAGATAGAATTAGAAAATAAGAGAGGAATAGACAAATTAGAATTGAACAAAGATGACAAGGTAAGTAGGGGAGAGAATTGTAACAATATAAATAAAAGTATGATATTAGAAAATGATTGTGTAAACAGGAGTAGTGATAATGAGGTTGTATGGGGAATAGAATATAATAATAATGGAATGATAGTGTGTTTTGAAGGTTTAAAGAGAGTATGTAAAGAAAGTATAATTGTAAGGGAATTGCAGGGGTTAGATTTTTTCCCTTAATGATGATGTACATGTTTTTAGGAAGGACGAGAGTGCCTTCGATGTATATTTGGGAGACATATGGTCTACAAATAAAGTTGTCCTTGGTTTTTGTAGTGCACTTCACAGGTGGTGCAATAGTTGTGAATTAGTGTCCCCTGCAAATGTAGAAAGAGAGAATGTAGCTTGGTGTGGTAGAGAGAGATGTTTTAAGAGAGAGAGAGAGATGGTGTAATAGTGAGAGATATAGTGAGAGAAAAAGAGAAGTAGAGATTTTTAAGATAAGTAGAGACTATGAGGAATTTATGGAAAGGTTAGGAGGAGAGATGATATATAATAAATATAGTAAGAACTTACCTTGTAATGAAACTGAAGTAGTAGGAGATAATGGGAATAATGACCTTGTAAATTACCTAATTATGACCAATTATACTGAAGGTGACAGGACCATACCGAATGTTGACAAGTTTTATGATATAGTAATGTGGAGTAATCCTGCAGAGTATTACTATGGTATAATGGACAAAATAAATTTAAATAGTTATTATATTACAAAAGATGATATAATGTACTTAATTAAAAATGAGTTATGTATACGTAAGATAAGATTATTATTTGACGATGGAGGTTAATTATTTTATTGTGTTTATGAACACTTAATTATGTGAACAGTGTTTTTCAAGAGGGACTGCTTATGACTGATTTTGATAAATGGTTAAATGATAATTTTGGATTGTATATTTTTGTGTATATTAATATCAATGTATTTGTGTATTTTTGCTGTTGTGTATTTTATGTATTTTTATGTAAACCATATACTGTAGAATTTTAAATATTCAAGAATAATTAAGTTTGATAATGATTTTAAATGATATTATGAGATTCAGAGTCTAATGGTTAGTAAATGATTACGCATATGATATATTTGGATAGTGAGTTGTTTTAGGATTGTAAGATAAGTGATGCATTTTCTAGTGGTATATTAAGGTGAAATGTTGTAAAGAGTTTGGGGAATAGTGATAAATAAGGGCATTGGAGTTAGTTAAATAGAGTTAGTGGGAGTTAGTGAAAATAAGAATGTTGAGATACAGATAATATATAAAGAGGTGTTAGATATTTTAGGGACACAGTAGTTAGTGATTATATGTAGAGGTGAGTAATGTGAATGGTATATATATTTGATGATGATATTTTTGTAGTAAGGATCCGGTGTAGGAGTGATCAGCGTGCGACGTGGCAAGGGACCAGCGTGCAGCGTTGTGGCAGGCGGAGCAATTTTGGGTTAGCGTGTTTGCCGATATTTGGTGGAGGGCAAATGGTTAGGAATGGATATGGCCAGGTAGGGAACACACATCCTAGTACAAAAATGAGCGGTGCCAGAGGTTTTAAATGGGATTAGTGAAGGGGGTTATTATTGAGATATTGGTGTCATAATATGTTAATGGTTAGAAGTGGTTGTTAGTGGAAAAAAGGGGTAGTGAGGTTAGATTGACAAATGCCAAAATAAGATAGAGAGAATAATGAATAATAGAGAGTCACCCAAACTAATAAGGATTGAGGAAAGGTTAGAAAAAGAAAATTCATGGTAGAAAGGTAATGTAACTGGAAAGGTAATGATAAATTGGAAATTTTTTTGTATAGAATCTAATAATGAATGTTAACTAATTAAAAGTTGAAAAGAGTTGATAATAGTAATGTGTTATAAAGTTTTATACAAGTTATGTAAATGTAAATTGTTTAATGTAAATGTAACAATGTTAATGTGTAATGTACCATGTTTTATTATGTTTTTATTATGTTGATGGTACAATAGTGTGTGTGGTTAGGAGGTCGTTAAAGGGGTAGCGACGGTAAAAATACTAATATGTTAAAAGTATAAAGATAACAGTGGTTCTGAACAAAGAAAAATGTATTTGTTCTGTTGCAAAGAAAATAAGAATAAAGAAAATGAGTAAAGAAAATAAAGAGTTTTGAAGTTGTTCGCCATGATGGGTATATGTTTTAATGTTATATGAAGTAAAATAGTAGAATTAGTGGTTATTGCTCAGAAAAGTTAAAATTTGTTTTCTGCTGAGGATAAGAATATATTTTCGTGTGGTAAGGAGAGTAATTATGGTCGACTGGAGTCGGAGAGTTTTTTTTATAAACGTAGGAATGTTTGAAAAAATGGAGAGGGTTATCTGTCTTAAATCTTGTATTTTTTTTTTTGTTATTTGAAAACTTATGGGTTAAGAAAACCAACGTCTCAAAACACAAACCAATGCATCTACGGGGAGAAATATCAGTTGTGGATATGGGAATAGATAAGGCCACTATATTAAAATTTGTATTGCATGTTTCAGAGTTTGGTGGTGTTGTGACCGCGGTCCTGAGCTGGCCGGTGCGTCAGAGCAGGAACGTTAAGTGCCTCATGGCCTTATGGTGTTGGGATCTCTCCTGAGAAGTCCAGTAAGGTCAGAGGGTGCGAACATCATCATCAGACTAAGGGTAAGTGATTGTATTTCTTTTATATCAATGTTAAGGGGGTAATGGCAACATATCTGGGCTGATCCTTTTAGAAAAGTGCGAATGAGTCAATGAAAGTTTTTATGTTTCGACATAAAATCTTTCATTGAGGGGGTTTTGTGACAGTACGAAAATCTTGATGTCAGAATTATGGTATGAGTGGTAACAAATTATCGTATTTTATTGTATTACACACACACATACATGGAGAGAACGAGTTCCCTTTGTAAAGAGACTACGACGCACATTCTAATAGATCAAAACGATTCCAAGATCAGGAGCAGACGTGCGGAGACGAACATACAAAATGGCCATCCAAGTGGAAGCAGATTTTAAATAGCCACTCTCATTGGTCCAGAAGACGGGACGTCATTAAAATCAGTGATGACCTAACAAACAATGACATGACAACAGGGCGTGAGCCAATATAAAACAAAAGACAGTGACGTGGATGCGCTAACACATACGCAAAATATGTGCTTTGCATCCCCCCAGTCAGCATCAGACCATCAAGGTGTCAACACGCTGTGAAAATCGCCGGCAGTTTTTGCCAGCGAAAGTGTTTTTCTTGATCAAACTAACAATGTGGTAACTTATAATGCTAACTCTTTATCAGAAGTCTCAAAGTAACTAGTCACAATGTAAATTAGAATCAGTGCAACCAAGGAGACCTCTGGGACGATCGGCCGAACACCTGCCTGACCATGATTGCGATATAAGGACAGCGGAGACTTTACAACACAGATACAGGAAAGTCCAACTATTTCTCTATTCTAATCTTTATTCTTAAAGTTGAGCTCAAAATTATTAAAATTCAAATGTATGTGTAAAATCAATCTTAGCGAAATGAGAGTGTGCGTGTGTGTGTATGGGCCGTACTAGTACATATAAATAATGTTTCTATGAGACGTTGGTTTGTGTTCTGTTAAAAAATAAGAATTGATCAATTATAAGGTAATATGGGCAGTTGCAGTAAAATATAAATTCATTATAAATTCCATAACAAGATTAATACCTGAATAATAGAAAGTAACAGAACTGTAATATAGCGGAATATGTGTCCGCCATTTTGTTAGTTGAGTATAAGGATTCCATTTTGTTTTATTGCTGTTGATGTCTATTTTGATTTTCTATGTTATTAAAAGACAACTATATATATATGTTGTCTATATCATACATCCCAAAATACAATTCACAGAAGAAAAAGAAAAACATAACAAAATCAACTATTTAGACATAACCATCACAAGATACAACAAACACATACAATATGCAATATATAGAAAACCAAGTTCCACTAACATCATTATACCTAACCATTCTGACCACCCACCACAACATAAAATGGCAGCATTTTATTCGTTATTTAACAGAATGTACAAAATACCCCTAAACAAACAAGAAACTGACAAAGAAAGAAATATATACCAAATTGGTTATGAAAATGGATACAATAAAAATACTATGATCAAAATAGAAAATAAAATCAAATACAAAATAAAAACTTTTGGTAGTTGATTTCACTTATTTGCTATTCACTTCACTATTTTTTTCTTCACTATACACTTTTGTTTTTGCTTTGTTTTATAACCTCACTTTTCGTTTTTTCACTGTAGGCTTATTTACCTTGTATGGTTATATTATTTCAATTACTTTCTGCTACAGTCCGTTTCTTGATGTATATAATACTATAATACTTATAACTATTTTACCTCAAGATACAAAATAGCAAGAATAATAGCACAAAAACTAAAAAATAACCATCTAACAAATAACCATCATAACATAAAAAATACGTACGAATTAATAGACAAACTAAAAATAATAAATATAAATGAAAATACATTTTTCACAACATATGACATAACAAACATGTACACTAATATCCCAGTAGAAGAAACAATTGACATAATAATAAACAAACTTATAGAACAAAATGAAAACAAACAATATATAACCGAAATAAAAAATAGTCTCCAACTAATACTAAAACAAAATTACTTTGAATTTAATAGCAAAATTTATCAACAGAAAGAAGGTTTAGCAATGGGATCACCATTATCAAGCATAATAGCAGAAATATTCCTACAACATATAGACACCAAAATACAAAATATCATAAAAACACATGACCCAGATGGCATATGGATAAGATATGTAGATGATGGACTATATGTATCAAATAACAAAAACACAAATGCAGAGAACATACTGAAACAAATCAATAACATACATCCCAAAATACCATTCACAGAAGAAAAAGAAAAACATAACAAAATCAACTATTTAGACATAACCATCACAAGGTACAACAAACACATACAATATGCAATATATAGAAAACCAACTTCCACTAACATCATTATACCTAACCATTCTGACCACCCACCACAACATAAAATGGCAGCATTTTATTCGTTATTTAACAGAATGTACAAAATACCCCTAAACAAACAAGAAACTGACAAAGAAAGAAATATAATATACCAAATTGGTTATGAAAATGGATACAATAAAAATACTATGATCAAAATAGAAAATAAAATCAAATACAAAATAAAAACTGAACAATTAAGAAGTAATCAAAATGAACAACACATAAATAATAACAACAACAAAAAATGGGCCACATTCACATACATAAATAATAAAATGACAAAACTAACAAAACTATTTAAAAACACAGATATAAAAATAGCATACAAAACTAATAAAAATAAATTACAAATTCTAAATAGCTCAAACAACAAAGATAATACAACAACTAATGGTATATACAAAATTGAATGCCAAGATTGCAATAAATGTTACATAGGACAAACAAAAAAACAGCTGAAAAAACGTTATTTTGAACACCTAAACGCATACAAAAAACCAGAAATATATAAATCCAATTTAGCCACACAGGCAATAAACACAGGACACGAATTCCCAAACATAACCAATGTATCACTAATAAAACATATACCACACAAAGGCACCATAATGAACATTTGGGAAAATTTACAGATATACAAACATAAAACACAAAACAAACTAATACCAGAACAAATACAAATCAATACAAAACATGACACAATATTCAAAGCACTCAACATCGAAAATACACAAAATACAAAAACATATACCACAACCACACACAATAATACAACTTTAAAAGACCAAAGACCAACAAACAACCTTAATAACATCCAGCAGCCAACACACAAATACTTCACCAGAAACAAGATGGCGAAGGCTGAAGATGAGAGAACAGGAACTCTCGAAACATGTTCCAAATAGAAAAAACATCTTGAGGTAAATTTAGTATAAATATTAAAGTAATATATATATATATACATATATGCGCTGTCTGATTTTATTATTCCGCACAATAGTCCTGTCTCTGGAGGGAGGGAGAGAGGGAGAGGGAGAGGGACGGAGAGGGAGAGGGAGAGAGAGGGGGGGAGAGAGAGAGAGAGAGAGAGAGAGAGAGAGAGAGAGAGAGAGAGAGAGAGAGAGAGAGAGAGAGAGAGAGAGGGAGAGAGAGAGAGGTGTTTGAGGTTAGTAGAAGTTATAAAGAATTAAGAGAGAGAGTGAAGCGTGAGAGAGTTGATGATTATATGGAATTCTTAACTTGCGATGTAGTTAGTGCAGCAAGAGGGGATAACAATGTTAATGACTTACCTGTATATAAGATGGGGTTACTCGTAGTAGACGATTACTATACTAAAGAAATGATAAAAGATTTAATCGTAACAGATGATACTAAGGGAGAATTGACCATACCAAATGTTGACAGGATTTTTGAATTAATAGTATACAATAATGTTTTTGAATACTATATTGATACAATGGATAAAATTAATGATGATGGTTGTTATAATCTAAATAACAATATAAATTTAATAAAAAATGAATTGTGTAGACGTAAGAAAAGATTATTATTCGATAATGGTGGTTAAAAATTTAGTGTTCATGAACATTTAATTATATGAGTAGGGGTTTTGAAATGGACTGTATTATGAAATGATTTGTGGTAAACGATAACAGATAATAATGTGGATTGTATATACTTCTGTGTTGATGTTAAATGTAATGATGTAGCAAGGTGAAGTATACTCAACTTTGTGAATTTTGTTAAAGTAATGAAATGTGTTTGATAAAATAATTGAATTAATTTGAAAGGAGATAATGAATGAAATATTGTATAAGATGAATGTTGATAACAAATTAAAAATTTGGGAGAATTTAATGGTATAGTAAATGATAAATAATTGATGGTTGATTAGTAAAAGTTCAACTGAAATTAAAGTGTAATGTTTATAATTTTATATGCAAATTTAAAGGTGAATTGTTTATTTTGATGTAATAATCGCAATGTTAGTTATGAGTGTATTATGTTGTATTATGTAAGTGTAGGGATCTTAAACATGTATTGTGGGTTTTAAATGTGATTCCCCAATTTCGGGCGGTCACGGTTTCACTGAACCCTTGTGACTGATCACTCTATTTGAATGATAAATATAAATGTATTTGTAATAAGAAATATCCAGTAACCTATCTTCATCTCTATTTACATTACTTGAATGAAGCACGTGGGTCACGTACACCATAATTATTGTACTTACCATAATTTGTGAATCTGGTTGTTTCAATTTTGTTACTCTTATTTTTACCTAGGGTCCAAGGATTCGACTCAGCGAGATTGCTGACAGAGATGGTCACCGAAATGAGAATACGTTTATTGAAAACAGTTACCATCAATCCTAATTTATTCAGTAATTTTGGTTAAGCGTGTACACATAATAACATTTTAATATGGCGGCCATTACTTATACTGGCTCTTTGTTATAAAACTTCTTTATGTTCTATCAAACATTAATTCATCAAATTCTAATTATGTAATATGCATTAGTTTCATGGTTAATTGACCTGTATGCTATTTACTTATCACTACCGCAAACCAACCCCCATTTAGAAGTCGACATCACGTTCATGCACTTCTCTCGCTCTCTCATCCATACATACAATTTTTAATTTACTTTCATTTGTGTACACATAATATCGGCAATTTCGAATAAAAGAGCTCTTTAATTAAATTTTGGGTTTGTCACTTCCCTGGTTAAATAGTCTGGAAGTTCTAGTAGCGTCACATGTTGATTCCAAAACGGAGAGGTTACATCTTTCTGAATACACTGATTCTACATTTACTTTTGAAAATATTACTTCACACTGTCTAGATTTTTTGTAGTTAACACTGGTTTACATTTTGATTACATTATTAATATTTTAAATCACTTAAACTGACTAATTCAGGCCAGCACAATTGTTAGCGTGTTATCGCCATGATGAATTTCTGCAGACTGGGTCAGACGTAATTGTTATGTCTAGCTTTCGTCTGTCCTTTACACTGAATTTACATGATGGTTATTGTTATTTGTTCACTATTTACCTTTAATTACATTTTGTTAATGCAAATAAAACACTTTAGCTGACTGTTTTATGCCAGCACAATTTTAACGTGTTACTGCCATGGTGATGTTCTGGCGACTGGGACGAAAATTATGCAAATTTTACGTATGTGTGTGTGTGAGTAAACGTCATCGTTCTTTGTCTCTTGTTATATAATCGCCTTGTTAGTTACGTATTTTAATCACGTCATTGTTGTTTTAATGACGTTTGGCGTTGTTGGCCAATGAAACGGGAGCATGTAGCGCCGTTACTGGCGGCTGTAACCATTATAAGTCTTTTTATCTGCACGTACACTGCTGTCCTTGAAATTATTTTGTTGTCTCGGAACTGCGTCGTTGTAGGCAAAAACCAAGGGAAATCGTATTACCCATAGAAATGACTTTAAAAACATCGAAATACCATAATTTACTACCTTGCATACCATACTTTTTATATCAGACTTTTTGTACTGTCACACCCTGACCATGGATTTGGCTTAATATTCTAAATTGGTGAACTTAGAAATACAACTGGAGGTAAGATAAGGCGAATCTAAGATGATATAATTTTGGAACATGGCTATATACCTATGTATGGGTGATAGACCGATTAAGGGAGCGTAAATATTAACTTAGTAGGATTACTGGTCTCCGGGATATCAGTAATGCCGAATTTTGTATAACGCCAAAGCAAGGATGGGGGAGAAAGAAAAGAAAAAAGTGTTCACCCCTTCCGCTTCAGTCCTTGTGGAGGCAACTGGACGCTACAGTCCAGGGGGGGTAATAGTGTTGTGATAATACAGTCCCTGTTCTTTCGGGCGCAAAATGTGATAATACAAAACTTGTGTCACATAAAATTAACTAATTTACTAACATTGAATAATTATCAGGCGCCGTGTTGACAGATTGTGCAACAACATAGATATTAGGCTTAGCTTTCGGTCCAGTATTCGTGTAGACGAACCAGTAATTGCGAAATATACCTGAAATAACTCACTCATACTTGTATTTTTTACCAATGATATTACCCAATTTATTTTCCAAGAACTCTAAGTACATATGAAAAACTGACTCTATCTGTACCAAACACGTACATATTACGCCATGGGGCGTTTAGCAAACATCAAACCCTTAGAACATTTTAACCCTCCAAAATAAACAGATATTAACACTATTGTATAATAAACATGATAAACAACACAATAAATAGTATCCGCACAACTCAGCACTTAGAAGATTTAAGTCACTCTCTCTCTCTCATTCTCTGGTACAATTTATTTTATTTTGAGCTCATCTAAATTTTAAATAAAATATTTTGAATTGGTTTAAAATTGGTCATTATAATATTGAATGAATTTTGAATTGGTCATTATTACACAATGATGTTGATTTACTTGAAATAAAAATGAATATTGGAACGTTCTCACCAAATTATATTTTGGACAGGTCTCACCGCACTGCTAGGGTCGTCGATCGTGCACAATCTGTTCCTTCTTTACATGGATTTTTCGGGCCCACACCGTCGTGTTTACCCACGTGTCTACCCACGAAAACACTTTGGGCAGATTCTATACGCACGCCGTTTTTGACGATCCATCGGCCGATGACACCTGTTCAATTCCTTACCGCCCCAACATTTCTGATATTTTAAATAGTTATTTAACCACTTTTGGTGGTGTAAAAGTTAAAATTCACACTTAGTGAACCTCTTGCCGGCCGGCTACGTTCACACTTCCGGATGAAATGACCCAGAGTCTTTGTTTCACATTGCGTAGGTGGGGCAAAAACTACGTCATCAGGCTTTTGTTCATATAGCCAAGCCTTGAGTTGTTTACGGAAATATGCATTCCTTACCACTGATGTCATCAGGGCTAGGCACTTTATCGCTATATGTTACATACGTTTTTTGCTGTGTTTGTCGTTTTGCAATGAAAATGGTCGGAATCCTGTCAATTCACATCTGCGTTTTATAAAATAGTTATATAGTCCACTCACCAAAACTTTACAGGGATTATGAAATATTTAAATAATTATTACCAAATAATTGTTAAAAATAAATGAATACAATAATTATGGTCTTTTGTACCATGTTTTTATAAATTTAGTATTGCACCAGAATTGTACCATCACAGTGTGTGTGGAAGGAGGAATTTAAAACGAATTATGTGAATGATGTAGAAGGTGTAGCTGATTTTATGATGTAATTAAATGATTTGATATTGATTTAAGGAGTAATATGAAGATGCTTAACGATTGTTAAGTAAATAATTTGTTCTGATGTAGTTGATTTAATGAGTTTTACTCTATATAAGAAGTTTATTAATTTTGAAATGTGAATTATATAATGGAAGGTATCTGTATGTTGTAATGGGAAATGTTTATTTAAATTCTGATGGGAATCAGGGCAATGATTTTGAATTCTGGGATAAGAGTTAATGAGAGAAGCATATACAGATTGTGGGTATGGAAATTTTAAAATGTATCATGTTAGGTTAAGTATTCATCCATGTATATGTTTTGAGAAAAAAAAACCAGTGCTTCTTAACGCAAACCAGCACAGCTAAGGGGGCCAGATCAGTTAGGGATATGGTATATCAGTTTTGATTTCATGTTTCAGTGTCTGGTGATGCTGTGGTGGTGGTCCTGTGCTGGCCGGCATGTCAGAGCAGGAGCGTCAAGTGCCTGTCTCGCCTTGCGGTGTTGGGATCTTGAGAGAGAAGTCCAGTAAGGTCATTCAGGTGCGGTCAGTCACCGGACCAAGGGTAAGTTAACCACGATTTTGAATAAAACGTAAAGGGGGTTGTGGCGACAAATCCATGCTGATCCCTTTAGGAAGTATGAGAGTGGCAATGAGAGTTTTTATGCTTCGGCATAAAACCTCTCATTGGGGGGGGGTATTGTAACGGGGCAAAATTTATATAATAATTTTATAAATAACAACATGGGAAGATGAGGCCCACATAAGGTGATTCGACAGCCAGTGAGAGCTTCATAACCATATATGGTTTTGAAGCAAATCGAGAGTTTATTTGCGGCCAGTGACTAACACCGAAAGAATTTTGTTGAAGAAAATCTGTTAGTGCCGAGTTGAAGAGGTGATACAAAGCCCAACGGAACTTTTCAATACCAAGGACAAGACGTATGGTGGGGAACGGATTGAACTGATTTTAAAGACGTCACCAAACGGAAATTTTAACGCTGAGACGCAGTCGTAACGCCAATATTACAGTCAGTCTCCAGCTGGACGTCAAACAGAGCGTATGTAGTGTGCGCGCACAGCTAAGGTAGGCCTACCGAACAAAAGAACTTTTAGAAGTGTTTGCAAAAGAATAATTTCAATCAAAATTTAAAAGTGGATATAGATTTGAGTGAGCGGAACATTTACTGGTGTATTTTACTCTTTCGTCGGGAAAAACAACAACAACATGGTGCAACTACTTTGAGTCGTAGTTAAAGATAAGTGACAGTAACAATAAAGGACAAATTGGTCAACATTCAATTTCAGTCAAAATGTATTAAACAATTAAAAAATAAGATCTCAATAAATAAACGATATATATCGAAATGTACCATATGAAAGTGTGTGTGGTTGTGTGAACAAATATGTAAGAAGTGCTGGGTTTGCGAATATATATACATAGTTAAACTGATGATTCAGTACAATCTATTTTTGATGTAATAATTACTTGTAACTTGTTTTGCGCCTCAGGGCAGAATAGATGTGTTCATTTTGAGGGAATGTCAGTATAAAGAAAAAAAAAAAAATAATATTCAATTTTAACTTTATAAATATGTATTGTGTTTAATTGTATTTGCCTATTATTCTCTGCCAAGTACACTAAACGACATCCTTGGTTAACCTTAACACGTAAAGTCAATTATTACATAATTTTAAATACAATACAGTTTCAGTTGGAGTCTGAACAGGGACAAATTTAATATCTAATTACTCAACCGCTTCAACTACTGCTACAATATTTTTTCCCATTACAAAATGACTTACAACACCAACAACAATTGTCAACCAACTATTTTCCAGCATAAAAAATTGAAATTTGTATAATTCTTTTAACAACATGAAATTATGTGCGATATTTACTAAACATCATAACCAAACAATCGGATTATCGAAATATCGAAAATGACTGCAGGATCAGATAAAGGTAGAGTACCAAGCAATGTTGGTGTGGCCTCCAGTAACTTGAAAACAGTTCAAAAATTAAAATCCATCATTAAGCCTAGAGTATTTATAGCAAATAAAATTACAGTACGCTTCTGAATATTTCTCAAGTGATATCTTATTTTGTCTTTGTATCAGAATAGTCAAAATGGTAAAACTGACCTAAAATTTACGGTGAAGGAAATACAGAAAGACTGAAAAAATATAATAACATTATAAAGTACATCAACTGTAAAATACATGGTGAGAAATGTAAAACCTGTGCCTTGCAATTCACAATGGCTGGTAACAACTGACTATTCATGCAGCAAATTGTTATGACTGGGACAAGTGAAATGTGAAAAAATTTTAAAAAACCTGAATTAGTTTATTTTTTAATTCGAGTCCACACTTTTTTAACATCTATACAACAACTGAAGGAGGATATAATGTATCTCCTTTGAATTACTAGCTTTTTTAGAGCTAATACTGTATATTATGAGTGAAAACTATGTTGATGTATACTATTTCTGCTTTCATTCAACATCTACTCAGAAGGTATTTTTAGAGAAGCTTTAGATGAATGTGATGTGGGAATCTCTCTGAACGGTGAAAGACTAAATAATATACGTTATATGGATGATACCGTCATATTCGCAGATAGCTTAGAGTGGCTGCAACAACTAATGAATAGAGTGACAGAAAGCAGCCATAGATATGGTCTAGACATCAATGTTAATAAAACGAAGCTAATGATTGTATCTACGAACAAGTTTGCAAACTGCACCCTTAATATAAACCAAAGGCCAGTTGAACGTGTATTATATATCTTGGTACTATAGTCAATGAACAATGGGACTACTCTCAAGAAATAAAGAGCAGAATTGAAAAGGCAAGAGTATACTTTTAATTCTGCTCATTCTAGTGTACAAGTGTACACTAGAATGAGCAGTTTATTCAAAAGTCACGATTTAACAATAAACACAAAGATGAGACTTCTGTGCTGTTATGTATTCTCGGTCTTCTTCCATGGTGTAGAATCTTGGACTTTGACTGAAGCCACAACTAAAAAATTGGAATTTTTCGAAATGTGGCTCTACCGTAGAACACTGCGCATTTCATGGACAGCACATATAACTAATGTTGAAGTTCTTAGAAAGATGAAGAAAGATAGTGAAGTTATTAACACAGTGAAGATAAGAGAGCTTCAGTATCTGGGACATCTCATGAGAAATGAACAGAGATTTTACTTATTGCAGTCCATACTACAGGGAAAGTACTTGGAAAGAGAGGAGTTGGGCGACCGAGAATATCGTGGCTGAGAAATTTAAGGACCTGGTTTGGGATGAACACAACTGACTTATTCCGTAGAGCAGTGGAGAAAGTTAAAATAGCCTGTATGATATCCAACATCCGAAACAGATAGGAACTATCAGAAGAAGAAGAAGAAGATGAGTGAAAAGCATAGTTTCACTTATCTAGAAATTTCAATCCACTAAACACTAGTCCATAGAAAGCTTTCAGTAACTGAACAAAAAACTACTTCACAATGAAAATCAGAGTATGGTTTGTTTTGTCTGTTAATTGTAGGCGACAATTTATTTTTACACAAGAGGTGTTAAAATTCATGAAAAATGTTAACAAAGAAGAAATAATATTCAAATAATTCATAGCTAGCTACTGGCGAATATGAGAACGGCTCCTTTCAACAAGATAAAGCACAATGCCACACATATGATGATTCAATGAACCATGATCATGGAGATTTCATGGGAAAAAGAGTTGTCAGCAAAAAAATTGTGGCCTACATGTTTCCCACATTTATCTTCATGTGGTGTTTTTATCGATCGGGCTTCTTGAACAAAACGCATATAAGACGACTCTCCAAACTTTGTAGAAACTGAGGTGAACATTCAAAGCAGTTGAGGCCACTGAATATAGTTTTGCATCAAGTATCTCTCACTGTGATCACTTAAAGTACAAAAAATGTTTTAATGAACAAAGAATTTCAAAAGTGGTGATTTCCCATTCAATGTAAGCTGGACATTGGATGGACAATTGTTGACATGATCATGGGCGTTCAATATTTATGGACAGATGTCACTAGTGACCAAAATGCCTACAAGGAAGCACGATGACAGGCAATGAAAGGAGCTCATATTTCTGGATATTTAAGGGATGTAACATGGGAAAATAAATATCTCAGGCTTGAAAGTAAAGTGAATATATACGTAGAAGATGATGGTACGACCAGTGTTGACTTATACGCAGCTGACACATGGGTTGACACTAGTAAAACAAACCAACTATTAAGGACAATAGAAATAAATAAGCTCAGGGCAATTGTTGGAAAAACAAGGCATGATAGAATACGAAATATTGACGTATGATGGCAGTGTCAAATAGGGAATGTAGTCAAACTTATCAGAAGGCAAAACATGGAATGAAATGACCACGTTGACAAGGCAAGCAACAACAGATTAATAAAAACAGTGCAAGTTCTTAGACCACTGGAAAAATGGAATCCTGCCTGACCACAGAAGAGTTGGACAGCGGGGGGGGGGGGACCTGGAATCACTCTAGCCAATTCCACAGATGTATGAAGAAAAACAGGTGATAAGTCAATATAAAAGAAGAAGAACCAATACAAAATATTACATTATTTTACAACAAAATAGTAAACAATTTTTTAAGATTTTTGCATTTACTAATATACTTACAAAAAAATTCTTGTATATGTAATTTCAGCATGTTAGGTTATTTTATACACACTGTTCAGGCACTCGCCTTCATGAAATTTTTAATTAAAAATCTTGCTTGTTACTCTTATTTGTCTGCAAAATGGTTATGTCATAGTAATGAACCGAATAAATGAAATTATATATACGTTTTTAAACAGTTATAATTGTATATATTATAAGTTATTTATCACTAATAAACATAGGACAGTGTATTTGTTAACCAATTACTAAGCATGAAGTAAGATTTTCTACTTATTTCTGATCTGAATATTTCTCAGATGGTTTACATGATTGTCAAAAATGTTTGGTGGTTTGCCAGGAGAAGTCTGATCTAATGGTTGTTAGAGATAATTTTATATACCTAAGAATAGTTTCATCCATACATAGACCATGATGAATGGCATAATGGAGGCCATGTGTCTTTTGCCCCACTGAAGAAAAATCCATGTATATATTGCTTTACATTTTTCAGGTTAAAAACATGTTCCATATAATATATGCTCAAATAAACATTATTTCTTTAAAAAAACTGATTTAATCAGTTTTAAAATCATACAGGATATACTGTTCTAAATGCATTCAGCATTACTGTCTTAAGTAACATTTTTTTTCATAAATGAAGTAGACAATGATGTAATATACCTTCTGTGGATATACAGCTGTCTAACTTTGACTATTTATATTTTTCTTATATCACTTACTATTTTATTTACTATAACTAACCTTATCTGATAATACACAGAATAATTGAGTTTTTATTGAATTTACAAAATCTGATAAATATATGTTGATGAAAATTATGTTGATGTTTCTTAAAAAAACTTTTGTAAATGTGTAGTAACATACCTATTTTTGATGTACTGTAAGAACGCTTTTAAATCTGTTTTGGATATGCCTCCAATTGGATTAACATCACCTGATGAACAATCATATTTTGTCATGTAGCCACGCAGTGATTCATCCACATTGGCTGTGCCTAGAACCAACAAACCACCAGACCTTCCACGGGCCCAAAGCATTAGCTGGGCGAACAGGTAAGAAACAACCATTCGCATTCTTGCCTGTGCAACACATAACTTTATTAAAACTGCAGAATTATGTTTACTTAAATAAATATTATATAATATTTACTATGTTATTTACTTAAGACAATTTATAATTTCATATATTTATAATAAATAATATACTTTATTGTTAAAAAGTCTGTTACTGTTTATAATTAACCACACAATAGGGAGAAAGACAATATTGAGCATCTATGTCAGCGTTTGTTATTATGTCATAATTGGTTGGGCCAAGAGCTTTCTGCGGAATTTAACAGGCAGAAGAGCTAAGTTTATAGGGCATGTGCTACGACACAATGGGTTTCTTAAGAGAATAATAGAAGGAACAATTGAAGGGAAGAATCACAGAGGACGATGCCGTTTAGACTACATGAAACAGCTTATGAACTGCACATCATATTGTGAGTTGAAAAGAAAAGCAGAGTGTAACGGGGCAAATAAAGAGGAGGGTCTATTTTTTAATTTTATAATAATTTGGGGCCAATTTGTTTGGGCACCATTTATTGTCACAAAAACTTGATTTGTTTAACATCCTGTGTTTAACTCTGTGTCAGGCAGAGCCAGGTACGAGAACAATTAATCGTCGAGGAATGTGTAAGAGCGCGCGTGTGTGCCGCCTGTTGGCGACTTGTGCTCAGAGGACACACAAGGTCACGGCAAGTTATGTACTCTCGAGCCCAAAGTTAATAACGGAAGCAAACTGAAATGTAACTAATTATCCTGTCACGTGATTTTGTTAATGAATCACAGAGCAAGTTGCTGAACCTGTAGAGGAAGTGGCCTTTTTAGACGCCTTTGTTGGCGTCAGCTGTCGTTTAACAGCCATGGCCGTGGCCGGATGAATACCAACGGCTAGCGAGCTGAAAGAAAAAATCTTTTAACTGTAGAAATGTGAAATTAAAACAATGCAGAATGGAACTTTTGAAGCAGTGAACCTAATTAATCAAGAGAAACTTTTAAAATTCAACCAGTGCAACAATATTCGGACATATACGCAGTGCGGCACGTGGTTAGTGGAGATGCCGAGAGTTAAGTAGACAATGACCAAATACTTATATACCAAATTTTAATATAAAGAGCTCGATATAATAAGGGAACAATCTAAATATAGTATGAGAGTGTGAGTGAGCAAACTGGGTTGCCTTTATTTAATATAGGTACTTATTAAGCAATAATTAATAATCTAATAAGAAAAACTAACGTAACTATATTTTGTGTAAATTCACATCATGCAAAATTGTGTATGTTTATGTTACATGGGGTCTCGGCTTCAGAATGGAAATTTGTTGAAATAGAGTTTTGAAGATTTTTATCAAACGAAGTTGGTGTCATAATGTGTCATAAAAAATGCTTAAATATAAATGTCTAATAAAAACTGAGTGAGTCTACAGGAAATGAGAGTCGAATACATTCATTTATACGAATACCCTAAATCACTCTTACAATTCACAGGTTCGTGTGACGGACTCTTGGCTCTACAAGGTAAGCAATGAATTTTATTAATACAATTTAAAGAGAGAGTGGTTGTAACATCATAATTGACACCCGAACTGGGACAAATTTATAATATAAATAGATAATAACATCATAAGAGAAGGATGAAGAATGGCGAGCTGCTGCCAACCTGCCCTATGGGCTCTAACCTAGAAGAAGAAGAAGAAAGGTTGGGCCAATTGTGATATAGCACACTTTGAAAGAGAAAGCATACTTTTGATGTAGCAGAGAAAGTCTTTACTAAAGCATTTTCCTTACTCACAGAGGATCTGTTCATTATAATAATAAAAACGTTTACATAAAATTGTGTCATTTGACATTACTTACATTTTTAAACAAGTACAAAGAGAATACATAAAACAAAGGAAGTAAAGATTAACTATAACAATCATGTCCTTCAAGTAGTATGTACGCATGCATGCACACGAATGCGCACGCATGCGCACACACACTCACACACACAGAATGGAAACTTCATTACTTTTAATTCAGCATGTGTAATGTTTTTTAATCATACAAAGAAAATGTAAAATAGTCAATGCTTATTTAATAAAAATTAATTCCAAAATTCTTCAGATTTTCCAAATTTTGTTTGCAATATGTAGTAACAGGATATACTAGATATTACTAACCTGAATATTCTGTAAAGCAAGTGATTCTCTTGCAGAACCACCGTGCACAGCAAATTGTGGTTTCATTGACGTCAGAGCAGTAAATATTGAAAGTACTGCCGATACAGCTCCATCAATAAATATATCACTATGCAAACTACAAATAAACAAAAAATACCAAATAATACACTTCACTTTCTTCTTTTTATATAAAACACTACGGGCATACATATTAATTTATTAAAAATATTATGTTTACGTGATCACCAATTAATACTTTGGGTAAAGACGTTATAATATTATGACATATAAGAAATTTGATTTACTTATATTACACAAGAAAGTAAGTTCCCTTTTCAAATATTGCCAGGGTATCAATGTGGTCATGCTGATGTACATGTGTGGTGAGTTTGTTCATTTGTTGGATGTGTTTATAATGGTGCAGAAACTGAGCCTACTAGGCATGCAATTAGGTACATGATTGTTTCATGAATGTGAAAGGCATTAAACTGGCTGAAGTTGATTATTAAGATTGTAATGTTTATAGAGAAGAAGCAATGAGTGATTCAACAGTACAGAATGGGTACAGAAGGCATATGGGGATGCCTTTTTAATAAAAGATGTGAAAATGTTCATGAAGATGAACAGAGTGGGAACCATCTTTATTGAACGACAATATGGCGAGGGCATTAAAACTACCACATGCAGACTATACACAACAGGCTACAATGTTGCTCTCCCTACATTTCCCAGAAATTTTATGTTCCGTTCTTCACGACATTGTGTCTGAAAAACTGAACTACTGGAAATTGTGTGCATGCTGGGTTCCAAAGATGCTTATGGAATAACACAAAATGAAACAATGGGGCAGTCCACACTGGCCTTTTTGATATGATTCAAAGAGCAAGGGGATGATTGCCTGAGGTGTATTATTGGGGATGAGGCACTGGTGTCACACACACCCTTGAATCATAAAAATAACAAACACACAGTGGAATCACACTTCATCACCTGCAACAAAAAAATTCAAGTCAACGTTTTTCTATAGAAGAATCATGTGCATAGTTTTTGAGGACAGAAAAGGTGTTCTGCTTCTGGATTTCTTGACTCAAGGCTCCATAATCAACATGGATGTCTACTACAAAATAGTTACAAAATTGCATTGTGCGATCCAGAGTAAGCAACGTGTATGCTTACTCTGGCCATTGTGTTAATTCATGACAATGCCCACCCACACACTGCCACTGAAACGCAACATTATTGGCTGGGAACAATTTCATCGTCTGCAATACAACTCTGACCTTGTACCAAGCAATTATCACTTTTCAAACATCTGAAATACTTCCTTGGTAGTCAGTGGTTCCATAACAATGACTATGTCAAACAAGCTGTTAATACATGGTTCAATTACATGTGGAAAATGTATACTATAAGGTATAGAACACCTGGTGCTCTGCTATGAAAAGTGCTTCAATGATGATGGAAACTATGTAAAAAAAGTAGTTTAAGATGTGTACTTAAAATAGCAATACTGTATTTTAAAACTGTATACAGTAATAATTTATCAGAACTTACTTTCTTGATATCCCTCATATTTCTCATAATCTTTGGTTTCTTAACTTTTATTTCAGTTTCCTGCATGATATTGACAAAACATTAAAATTTATTACGTTTGCACATATTATGTGATAATAAAGAGTGCAAATGTAATCGTAATTCATGTATTTTTTAATTTTTTTTTATGAGTATATACATATATTTTTATTACTGCACAAGTATGTCAGTTAAGACTGACATTAATCAATAATACTACAATATTTATAATTTAATAAACTATAAAATACTTTTAAAAAATAGTTTAATACTATTTATACTAGTTTCATAAACAATTTTTTCATTGAAAGAAAATCCTTATAAAATACCAATGCTGCATATCTTGAATAAGAACAATTTGTGAGTGGTGCACTGTCAAATTACTAGGTGATAGGAATTTGTTAGGTGTGAAATGATTTTTTTTTCTTTAGTTAACACTAGTGTATTTGAAGCAGCAAAAACGGAACACAAAATACTCTATTTTCCAAACTTTAAAATGTTACTCATAGTTTACTTACAATATGCACACCCAGGGCTGGCCCCAGCGCTTCTGCCGCCCTGTGCAGTATTTATGAGTGCCACCCCCTCCCTATTCATTATACGGCATATAGAAAGGAGAAAAGTTTACTATGTCTCTTAATCTGTTGGAATCTTTCATTTAAATCACAAATGGTAATATCTATAACTTTAAAACACGAATCGACTTTGCACCGCAACTTTAGATCTTCAATGAATTCGTCTTTTTCCTCGTAATCAAATCGTCTTTTAATCTTTCTCCTTCGTACTTGTGCTGAGCCTCTGATTGTTGGGTTTTCAGTGTCCAATTTATGGGTAGTTCCTTAGTGTCAACTTAGCTTTGAAATTTTAAGTCACTTCTGACAGACATGAAATAAATGCTTGTATTTTCAAGTAAATTGACAGCTTTTGTTACATCCAGATCAATAATTTGCAGTGTTTTAATATGGAGTAATATGTCGTACCATATTACTATGGAACACAGAAATGTGAAGTCAAGTACATGATTCGCCAGACTGCCAGCCTCGTGAGCCACCATTTTATCTTTTTTCATTTTTATTGATATCAACAAGCGCATCATAGATCTCTTCTATTTGATATCTAAGTGGAGTGACAGCATCTATTATACTTTCCCACATTGTTTCACATAAAGGTTTCAGCGTAAGGTTAGAAATGTGATTTTTAGTACAGCCCAACAGCGAGTTGATGCAAAGAAGTTATAAATTTTTTCCACCAAACTTAACATCTCGGAATCTGCCGCCTTTTAAAATTTGCCACCCTGGGCGGTGGCACTTTTCACCCCTGCCTGGAGCTGGGCCTGTGCACACCATATAGTAGCTGTAATGAATGCTAACTGTGAAGAAGACATTACAGTAACATACAGTGTGCCTTGCACTACCAGTTCAGAGAATTAAGCAGATGTTCATCTGATCAAATATATGACAAAACAGGTGCACACTCACTGCATCTGTTAGTTTGGCTACTATTGGATTACACACAAGTTAGAGGGTTTGATTTGGTTGCCAATGATGAGAGAGGTCCTGACTCAAGGTACTTTGATGTAAGAGGATTGGAGATTTTCCTTGTCACAGGCTAAAGTGTACAGGAAGTTATAGTTTTGGTGGTTATGACAGGTGACTGAAAGACAGCCACATAGAGTCTATTTTTGACATTTATTGTCTGTACAGACATGGAAACAATAAATTTTACAAAATTAAGTATACATAAAAATTGTATGCCTCATTAAAACTGTACGATTATGGTACAAGAGGGAAAAGTTTAGCAAAAATATCTAGAAAAACTTTAGGAAATTAGTTCTTGGATCAAGTACTACAAAGATGGATCGAAAAAGTTTTAAACTGAGGGTGGTTAGTAGGAAAATTAACTTTAGAATGTACTCAGACCTATCTCTACATCAAGAGAGACATACCTTCCTATATGACTAGCTAGAGCTTTAGCTCTTTGCCTGGTTTCTGCTGAAGAATTTTCTGTTCCCATATAGCATGTTACTAATAGACGATTGCACAGTTCCTCTGCTTGTTTTGGTACATACTCACTGTCACATACTATCTTCCTTATATCAGCTAACACTTGTGCATCTGTAAAAAAAATATTAAAGATTCAATTTACAAATGTAAGTATTTAGTTCAAGAATGCATGAAAAAATATATCCTTACAAATCAACCACTAATGTAAATCCTTAAAAATAAAAAGAATCCATTACTATTCTCAAACACTAGATATACGAGAGAGATCAGAAAAGTCCATGGAAAATTGCATGGATGGTGCCACAACTGAAAATCGTTGCCATGGTTTTAAAGTACAAACATTCAAACCATTAATTCCAAATTTTCATGAAGATATTTCAAGTAGTATTGTTTCGACAATCATTTGAAGCACACAACTTTTGTCTTACTGAAAAAATAGAAACAAGTGAATTTTTCATTGTGATTAAACATTACTTTTTACGTAAGAAAACGCCTACCGAAATAAAAGCTAAGCTTGATAAATGTTTCTCTGGATCTGCTCCATCGATCAGAATGATTGACAAGTGGTCTACCAACTTTTGTTGTTATTGAAAAAGCACAGATGATGATAAACAATCTGGACGGCCAAAAGAGGCTACTACCATAGAAATGATTGAAAATGTTCATGTTGCTGTAATGCAGGATTGTTGAGTGAAAGTGCATGAACTAGCGAACTAGCTGGGATATATCAGATATCAAAAGAATGTATTGGACATATTTTGCATGATGAATTGTATATGAGAAAGCTTTTCGCAAGATGGGTGCCATGCCTACTTGCAACTGATCAAAAACATGAAAGAATGAACATTTCAAAAGTGTGTTTGGAGCTGTTTCAGTGCAATCCTCAAGAATTTCTGCACCGATTCATAACCGTTGATGAAACACAGATCCACCAGCCATCCACAGATCCAGATCCACAGATTACACGCCAGAGACAAACGAACAATCAAAACTATGGATAGAGGCTAGTGGAAGTGCTCCAAAGAAGCCAAAAACGGTTCCTTCGGGTAGCAAGGTTTTGGCCACTATCTTTTAGGATGCGCATGGCATAATATTTATCGACTATTTTAAAAAAAGGAAGAACAATAACAGGAGAGGACTACGGATCATTATTGGATCAACTGAACAACAAAATCAAGCAGAAACAACAACATTTGACAAAGAAAAAAGTTCTCTTTTATCAGGACAATACACCTGCTCACAAAGTGTAACTGCAATGGAAAAATTGCATGAATTACCCCACTAACTGCTTCGCCATCCATCGTATTCACCCAATCTGGCTCCTTCAGACTTTTTCTTGTTTCCAAACATGAAAAAAATGGCTCACTGGTAAAAAATTTACAACTAATTAAGTTGAATGGGACACTGATACATATTTTGCTGAGTTGCCAAAATCATTATTATTTGGAAGGCATAACAAAACTATAAAATCATTGGACCAAATGTATCAAGCTAGATGGGGACTACATTGAAAAATAAAATCACATTTGCCCGAAAAAATTATGTTTTTCATTGTTTTTGCATAAACTTTTCAGACCTCCCTCATAAGTTAATGGGAAACAAAGGCTTATGGTGTCTGTATTCACTCAGATTAAAAAAAAAGTTTCCGCCTGATAACCTTCAATTGTCAACATTAGCCCAATCAATTAACCCTCAAAATCCATGTATACCTTTGAATGTATCTCTGGATGCACTATGTTCAAGAACTTCCTTCCTAGCATTCCTTAGTATTTTACCTGTTAACTTAACTTTCTAACATTGAGTCAAGTTTTACTTAATCGGCATCCTGGATAGTTATGAATTAATTATATCGCTTAAGAATGCAAAACATACATGTGATTTTCAGATTTTTATCCTTGTGGTTATCTTTTATTTTTTTGATTTATAACTTGTTAAAAAAACCTACAAATTAAATGAAGGAGGTGCATTTTCATAAAATACGGGAGTTTTAGAAAATCCAAAGTTTCATTTTAATGCTCTTGGCATCTCAACATATCTGAGGCAAAATTTAATTTTTTTATAAGACAAAAATATATTTTTGATTTACAGAAGAAAATCTGCACTATACAATATTTGTTAATAAAATGCCAAACTTTCAAAACATGGCAACTAAAGGATCGTAGACCAGTAACTCTAATAAAAATTTGAAAAATGTATTACCTGTAGAATAAGAAAACTTTTCTTCTTTAATTTTCTCTTACAGATTCTAAGAATAAGAATACAAGAAAAACATGTGCACCAAAGATAGTCTTACGGTAATAAAATATAAATGTGTGCATAGTGTTACTTTGACAAAATATCTTTGAGCAACTAAAACTAAGCATTATGTTCTGTTTTATTTTGTGGCTTCAATGTAAATACCCGTTCTAACAATCAAGTAACAAGCTTTCATACATTATCCTTAATTTATTTTACCTTGTGGTTTATAATAACAAGTGAACTTTAAGTGTCAATAATCTCCCACTGTTTTGACACTTCATTCTACGACTCCATATATTTTCCTTTAGTGTATGAATATTTAGATCTTCAATATTTCTTCAATTTCTTTGTACATTTCTTTGTCATTCCCTTTATTCCTTGAAAATTTTATTTCTCCCCAGTTTTAACTTTAAAATTATCAACAGCCGGTATTTTACAACATTTAAGTCCAATTTCTCTATTTTTGTAGTATCTTTGTACGTATGATGCTGATTGAAATCTTCGATGTCTATTGTGATATACACATTTCTTTCTTCCTCAAGCTAATAAATAAGGATTCAATGAGAAAGCTTTCGATATTGTAAGCACCTCTGTCCTCAAGCTAACATATGTCACTCTTATAATGATGGCATGTCACATTTTGTAGTGCCCAATTATCAAGAGCCTTGCTCTTATGGGATCTTTTAATAGAAAGGACATAATCCATTATTTTGTATCTATCTGCTCACATCTGAGGGTTAAAATTTTGGTAACTGCATTTATATATGTCATTTGTAACTCACAGTAAGGAAAGTTAGCGTCGCAATAAGGTGGTAAGGAGAATTATATTGTTACATACATCACTCGCAATCTTCACAAATCAGATAGAGGCAAACAACCGATCAGTGGTTGAACAAACGTGAATAGGTGCACACCTACTGATGCATATACAGTGCATAATGATACTGGATTTTTAACTAACGATGACCTCCTACAAGGGATATTTTATGATCTGATGATGAAGCATATGCTTTGAAATGCGTCATCTATATATATAAAAACAAGTCACAAGGCAGATTGAAAAAGGTTAGTTTGTCTATTTCTTATAAAGCAGAAAAACGTCACAAGTGTAATTATTAGTGCTGTCGATTGATCAAAATATTTAATCGGTTAATCAAGAAGGTTTAATCGATTAATCGAGTTTGGGTACTAAAAAATTATCATACTAATGGCTTACAAATTTAATTTTAATAGATGTACCTAATTTTTTTTTTTAAGTAACTTATAAAATCAGTAGGGCCTATATTAGCATGGATTACATTCAAATAATAATAATATTATAATTATAATATGTATGAACAAATTTAATAATATGAACTGTTATCAGGAGACTAAGTGACAAATATGAATTTGAAGGTAAGGATATGGTATAACATTAGACTCACCTAGTCAGTATTGCTTCAACCAGGATTTTAAGCATGCGAGTGTGTTCACATGGTCCGGATCAAGGGCTGCTCTACGTTTAGTAATAATATTGCCTGCGTCACTAAACACTCGTTTGCACGGAACCGATGTAGCTGGAACGCAGAGCAATTTTTTCGCTACAGATGAAAGAAGTGGAAGCTGAATGGAATGTGTTTTCCACCACAGTAAGGGGTCTGCAAAGTCATCATCCAGTTCTGCCAAAGATCTGTAGACATCAACCTCTGTTGCGAGCGGTGTTAACGGAGCTGTTTCTTCCCTCTTGTCATCATCGTCTTCTTCAAAAACAAGTTTTATTTTCTTCACATTTTGTTTTATTTCTGTTTGTGCAGTGGTCACAACGTTATTGGAAATTCTGTTCCACACTAATTCCCTTGCGTCTCTTGGAAGACATTTCAAATATTTAAATCTTGGATCAAGAGCCGTAGCTTCTTGATACATTTCTATTTTAGGCCAGGCATTTACTCTTTCCATTAAATCATCTAACAGAGCTGTTTTGAATCGATTAACGTAACCAGGATCCGTATCTAAACTCATTTTTAGATTTACTCTTAAATGAGTTATGGCGGGTAGTACAACACTTGCCGTCACGTATATACTTCCTCCAAGAAAATCACATATTTCCAAACATGGTTTAAGACATTTATACATTTTTTGTGTCATTTCCCATTCCACTTCAGTTAATGGAATGATGTTTGAAGGATTGGTGGACATTATAGCTACAATTCCTTCCTTGGCTTCCAGAAGAGACTCGAACACAAGGCATGTAGTATTCCATCAGGTGACTATATCTTGTTTCAGTTTGCACTGCGGAATATTAAGTTCTTTCAGTTTTTGGCATAGCTGATTTTCTAAATAAGGACTGTGCTTGAAATGACCCACCATTTTTCTACATTTGGAAAGCAGTTTATCTATAGACGCATTCTCAATTGCTGTATTCAGACTTAATTGCAGGGTATGAGCAGTGCACCTAACATTATCGTATTTCGAATTTTCAACACCAAGAACAATATTCCTGGCATTGTCTGTACATATTGCAACTACTTTACTTTGAAGATTCCAGTCAGACACAACTTGTTCGAATTCTTCCATACAATTTGCTGCACTATGTTTCTCCACCACATGTTTCACTTCTAACGCAGCACTGCAGAACGCCCAGTTAGAATCAATCCAATGAGCACTAACACCCAAATAACTTTGATTTGCTATCGATGTCCAGAAATCACCTGTTAGGCCAACAAATTCAGTTTCTTTTAGTTTGTCTAGCAGCTTGGATCGTTCGACATCATAAAGTTTCTCAATCTGTCTAGTTACAATGTCTCTAGATGGAAGATTATAAGAACTACTACCTACAGCTTCCCTTAAAACATCTTTTAGCCCTTCATCCGAAATTATATTGATAGGTCGACTGTCTTTTACTATCCATTTCACAATTTTATTTGTTAGTTCAGCCTCCTTTAATGAAGAGATTGGTTTCTCTATGAAATGATTCAATTTCGACTGAGATGAACTTGCATTAACAACAGATGATTCAGCAACACTTTGTAAGGGATGGACGTGTTTTAAATGGTATTGCAAACTGCTAGTGCTACCGCTGTAGCTAAATGATTTCCCACAAAGCTTATAGAAAACGGTTTTCCTGTCTGTCACTTTACCACTGTCGTTCAATTTATATCCAAAACTTCCACCGAGTCTTCCTCGTAAGTCTTCGTACGCCATAACACAGATTTCGCGCACGGTATCAGGAAACACACACACAAAAAGTAGCCTCTTTGAAAAACACAAGTTTTCCTCACCTGAATAAACACACTGTAACACGCCACCTGTCCAACTGTTACTATTATAGCAAAATTGAAAGTTAAGGGCATGGAAATGCGCGAAACGCTTACGGTCAGAGGGGAAAGGCTATGTGGTGTTAGTCGCTGTGAGATGTGAGAATTTACATTCTTTTACATATCATAATGTTTTATAAACATATCTGAGTGTTGTTTAGTCTGTCATTGTGTACTGCTGAGACGTAAAAAACTACAGACTTTCTGACCGTTCTTATCGCAACGGAATTTGCAAACTGTACACTTCAACACGCGACTATCTCTACAGTTTCTCATTACATAAAGGAACGAATTCTTCGTATTAATTTAATTGGAAGAATCTTTTAATCCTGGACAACAAAAAACTGTGTATTATAACTTCCCGTGCTTGACTATGAATAACTTTCCTGTCTTTGCTAGTTGAAGGAAAAGTATCCATTTTAACAAATCTCGTTACTGGATGATAACACAAATAATTACTATAATACGTAATTGTAATTACAGAATAAAAACTACCAATAGAAATTAACTAAAAAATTAAATAACTAATAAAAATGAGTGACTGTAAAACAACGATATATCTCGTAATTAAAAATAAATTGAAATAATAATAACAAATGCACGACTGAGATAGTACGTTACACAATAACTAAGAATGTACGGGTAACTAAAACATCACATGCAAAGTTGGCGATACCTTCACTTGCATACCAGCTGATTCTCCGGTACCCTCCCGCCATTCACAATTTCAAAGTGGACTCGTCCATCCATAAATTCGTAAATAGGTTTCTGCGCATATGCCCTTAACTTTCAATTTTACTATACTATAGGTCGTCCATTGTTAGGATGAGAGTACAGGCTCTTGTGGGACTCTTATTTTTAGCATACTCACCCCCTCTCAGACAATTAGTAGTAGGCACCTGACTCAGCCTTCTATTGCAGATCTTATCGTACACAGACTAAATCTGGCATACCGCTACCTGGCTTTTGAAAACCACTGCAACTACACCACCTTTTCTCTTTCAGTGTTTTTCTGGGAACTTCCAGCAGTACTAAATGATTTAAAATAACGGGACTCTAGTTTAAGAGACAAGACATAACTCAGGTATTTGGTGGACAAGCTTCAACTTCTCATAAAAGAAAATTTCAACAACCGATTAATTTTAATCAACTCTATTATTCGATTAAGTAGTTTTGATTGATTAATCGAAGTTCAAATTTGAATTGGTTAATCGGTTCGATTAACCGATTAAATCAGCAACACTAATAATTATTATGGAAAATTCATCAAAACAAATTATTTCTACTATATTTATCCAACTGTGCCGCTACTTTAAAGAAATAGCGGCCACGTCATTTGCTTTACTTGGTATCGGGGCATTTTCGGGAATTCCATGGTATTTCGAATTAGTACGTTGGGGTAATTTTCGGACTAGTGTCGGTATAGTGCCTTGATCGGGACGCATTCTGGTGGACGCCTTGATGCGATCTCTGCTGTGCATTGCGTTGAAGAAAAAATGTTAGTCATCATCTAGCTCTTGTCCTGTATACTCTCACTCCAGTTGGAGGTGCATTTTCGTCTTGTTTTTTTTTCTATTCTTTATGGTGTGCTAGTCAGTAAAGTACTCCCGGGTTTCTGAACCAGACGAAGGCTCGATAGAGTCCATGGCGACACCTTCTTCAGTCGCCATGCCTGAGCCAACTTGATGCCTCCCCTGCTGCCACTGGAGTGAACAGGAACCCGCAAACAACTCCTGCACAATCATCATCATGGGCTTCTTCAGATCAACCCCTGATTGAGGCTTCTGAAATTCTGCTTTGGTAACCTCTACTCTCCAGGTGATGAATTTCCAATTTTTAACTCACACCATTCCTTCACGACATTTCGGAACAGACACAGTGTTTTATACTGATATATATTGTAACGTAACAGAGTTGAGGTCCCCAACGTTACATAAAAAATTGAATTAACTATGGTCAAGAACCATACCCTGAATTAAGGTTGCTCAGTAATTAATGCATCTGAGAAGTACCTCAAGTCAAAAGAGGCAATAATTAATGTTGAATATAAAATACCATACCAATTAATAATTAATATAATAAATTGTGCTTGTTTTTATACTGTAGCATGTTAATGTTCACAGAATATTTATGTTATGTTTTGAGTATGGTAAGAGTGAACTAATGTTGTTTAATAGGAATACTTCATCAATAATAAAGTTTGTATTTATGTTAAATCTGTCTTTAGACAATCAAGTATAGTTACCTGTGTTAGGCATTATACTAAGTTTTAAGTATTGTCTAAAATTGAATAATGAAGTTGTTTTAATTAATGTTTGTAAACTTGGCCAGGAGGGCAATCAGTGTTTAAGGTTTGACAAGTAGTTCTGATAATTATATTGTAAACTAATGAAGGGTTCCAAGACGAATTAATTAAGGTAATAAAATAAAAACCAGGAAGTTAAAATTAATGTAAATAACCATTAACCAATAATTAATTGTACAGTAGGTCAGGTAAAAGAAAATTAAGTTAAAAAACCAAACAATGTTATAACAGTTGTAAGAAAACCTATAGGCCTAAATTTAATATTTGTAAAAGGAAATTAATACCTTTTTAAGAAGTCCAGTCCAATGAAACTATAGTAAAACATATACTGTTTATGAAGGAAGGTTAGGTGAGAATTTTAGGTAATTTAGTATTATTCCAAGCATGGAGTATTTTATTGAAAAAGAGTAGCAATATCCTATAATTCTGGCTCTAGGATATCTAATTTCACCCAATGACAGAAAAAAGTGGTTGTTAAGGCAACTGAAATGTACATGAGTTGTTTATATTGAATCATTCGTTCCGATTGTTACAAGCTATTGAGTTGAGATGGGCAGATACATTTAAAAGAATGAATAATAAATTCTGAAGAAAATATGAATCTAATTTAAAAAACCCTCTTTGAAACCTAATTCTATCATAATACTGATAAGTAATAAAACTAATTAGACTTCCAAATTATAACTGAATACATTTAAAAGAGTTGAAAACCCCTCACCTCATTCACCAGAATAATTCCGCTGGATTCGGTATTAAACCGATTTCTCCTATAACCAGAAGATTAGTTGAGAGAAATAAAGGCCGAAACTAACGGAATTATTGAGAAGACATACGAAGACCTCGTTTTGCAGAGTTAACCTTCACTTGCAGAAGAAGCTGGGATACTATTTTCATTCCACCGTGACCGACAACTATCAAGATCATAGGAGAAGAACAGCAGTTAGAAGAGTTCCTGAGAGCTTCCCTGGATACTACACTATCAATTTTATTAAGGGCCAAAACAAGTTTTCCTGGGTGAACATAACTTAAGTCGAACATCTTCACTGTTTACAGACGTCCAGTGCCAGTTTGAGTTCTGCCAACCCGGTAAAAAATAACCTATTTTAAATTCAATATATTTAGAGTTAATAATTTTGTTTTGTAATACTTGAGTCACCTTAATTTTGCATTTTACCTGGCCTTACTAATGGTTCAAAGAATCTTACGAACCCTGGGATAAGAAATATTTATTGTTATATTTAATTTGTATAAGTCAAAGGAACTTGATCAATTGACAATCGATATATTTTTGTATAATCGATTTGATAATATTAATATTTTGGAGATAACGGTGACTGTGAAATAACAGATAAAATTAATAAAGGATTTTATTGTATGAGATAATGTTTTAAGTTATTGCAGAATAGATACTATAGGTAGTGGTTGGAGTAATTTACAATAAAAGGTTGATTCAAACCCGATGAACGGCTAACCTAGAAGCACGCTTATTACAAATAACAGCGCTAATTGCTTACAGCTGGTGGAACGGCAGATTGCCGAACTAGCGTGTTTTCAGTACCAAATTTGAATAGAATTCTCTAACATTGAGGGACTAGGGTTGACAAGAATACTCAATACATTCAGTCAATACGCTATATATATCGTTGATATTGCCCAACTACTGAATACTAAGTTAAACCTATATCGTAGTACGATTATAAGTTAAAAGAACATAATCATAATTATATTTGCCTAATAATATATTTTCAGGTTTCATCTGTAACAACCTAATAGATACATTCATTAATGACACATTGATTAAAAACAGGTAACAACATTTTAATTGTTACAAATTGCCACCTTCAACGTGTTGATTGACGTTGATATACGGGAGTCTCATATAAGTAAATAAAACACCATAACACGTTTTATATCAAATTGGCGAACCCAACAGTGGGGCTTTCACACATCCTCGAATATAATTAAAAACACCAGAGATTGTGTTTTATTTCAAATTGGCGCTCAACGAGTGGGCTTTAGTTAAGTAAAAAATCATATTAATTATTACTGAACTTGAGCAGGCAACCATTAGAGGCACAGGAATGCATACGAGAGGTATTACTAAAAGGATGGAGAAGGAGCAGGAAACAGAAGAAGATAGACGGGAAGAAGAAACAGAGGTAGTTACAGACACCGAAATGGAACAACAGGCGAGCAATACTGAGGATGCCCAAGGGGACCAACCAGATAAAGTGGAAGCCAGAAGCGAACCAGCTTGGCAAGAAATGATGAGGCTAATGATGGAGAAAATTGATAGCATGAAGGAAAGCAATAATGAAAATTTCAGAAAACAGGAGGAAAACTCAAAGCAAACCAAGGGGAAACTAACGAGAGTTTAAGACAAATCAAAGAAGATAATAGACAAACTAACGAAAAAATAGACAATATTAACGAAAACTCAAAGAAACAAAATGAAATTTTGAGTGAGAATTTAATCAAATTAATGAATGAGAAGTTTGACAAAAATAAAGAGGAGAATGATGAGAATAACCGGCTGATAACTGAAAGTTTGAACCAAATTAATGAAAGGTTTGACAGGAATGATGAGAGATTAAAGCAGATTCAGGAAAATAATAAACAAATAGATGAGAAAATTGAAAACAGTAATAAGGAGTTGCGGCAGATTATAAATGAACAGAACCAAGCATTGAGGGAAGATATCAATGAAAGGGTTGCAAATGTCAATGAAACATTCAATAAAAGGGTAGAGAACAATGAAGCGGAAGTAAGACAGCAAATAAATGAAATTAAGGTGGGTCTGGAAAAGACAGATGAAACCATAGTACAACTCGCAATGGAAGTAGAGGCCAAAATTAATCATGGGGAAAATACTAACAAAACTATGATAAATCAAGTACAATTAGAAACACAAGAGAAACTGGACGGGGTGCAAGGTAATATAGATGGGAGAATTGAATTGGTAAATAACGAAATAACACAAATAAAAACCCAAGTAGTTCAAAACAAAGAGACTATAGAAAATATAAAAAATCAGGAAATAAGTAATATAAAGGAATCAATAGAGATTTTACAAAATAGACCAATGTATCTAGCGCATCACATAGCCCCTGAGCATAAAGATAATATCAATTTTAAAATTTATAGGGGAAATCCCATAGAATTCCTGGAGAGAATAGACGAATGGTTTAACCGAATTAAAGTAACTCGATGGAACGCAATAAAAAGTTATTTAGATGAATGTTTCAAAAGTATAAATGATAATTGGTGGTCAGCTGTCCGGAATGAACTTAGTGATTATGAGGAATTTAAAAGGACTTTTAAGTCAAAATACTGGTCAGATTCTGTACAGAACATGATTAGAGATAACATTACTAACGGGAGATTTAATTTTAACCAAGAGCAGTCACCAACTACTTACTTTCTGGGAAAGGTATGTTTAGCGCGTCATTTGGAACCGCGGATACCAGAGGAGTATTTGGTAAATAAACTGTCATTCCATTTTGAAGAAGAGATAGTTCGTGCCAGACGCAGTGGACAAGTAAAGACCGTAGAAACAATGGAAACCTTGTTAGCAAGTTACGAAATGGAAGACTATTATCAAAGGTCCCGACGGCAAGGTGAATATTACAACAATAGAAGGGAAGAGACAAATAAAGAGTCGCGTCCAGGAACAAATCGATTTAATAATAATAATTATCACCGAAGGGTGAATGACCAATTAATGAACAATCGTTATCGCAACAATTATTACCCAAATAATCACTATACTAATCATGAGAATAACAGATACAGAACAGGCCGCAGGAATTGGGACAATGGAAGAGAGTATTGGAACAATAATCGTGCCAACAACGACCAACGAAATCAACCCAATAATCGAAGTCGAGAGGAGGATCTGCCTAGACACCAAGAAACCCATAGAGATTTTAGACCCGATGATGGCAACCCAGGAACCACTGCAAGGGACGATCGTCCGCAGGATAGGATGGAAAACTAAGTACAGCAGTGGAAGTATCTAGTAACCCCTCGCTGCTGGGATTGGAAGGGTATATACAAAAGCATAAGGAAAATAACCAAATTATAAAAATTACAAGGAACAATTATTTAAAGGACATACGAAATGATTTAATGGAAGAAGTGTTACCGTCAGAGAATAAAACTGACAATCAAATTATATACATTATGGCAGAATTGCAGGGAGTTATGACAGAGATAGTGATTGATACTGGCGCGAACGTGTCGCTACTGGACAAGGTAGAATATAACCGAACAAGGGAGAAGTATAAGAAAAATATACCAACATTACCAGTTAACAACATGGTTATTATAGGTGCTACTGGCAGACCAAATAAAACAATACGGCAGCAAGTAATGATGGAAGTATCTAGTGAAGGTAAAACTATTCCTATGGTGTTTATGGTAGCTCAAGGACTACCATTTAAAGCAATGCTAGGGTGTGATACGCTGCGGCGCCACTCAGCTATTATTAATATGGGCAGAGGAAAAATAACCCTGTACCATGAAAATGGAGAATGGTCAAGTGAAATAGTGGATCATAAAAATGCCACTCACCAAAGACATTCTTTTACTTTAATGCGTGATGATGAAATGGAATATAGAGCACCTTTTGAGGAATTAACCTGTACTAAAGAGAATGAATGGAAGGAAAAATTGCAAGAGATTTATTTGTTTAAAACTGTCAATAATAATAATAGAGTAACACCTGAACAAAAGAATCAATTAATAAAGATTTATAACAGATATAAAAAGGTATTTTCGGATTTGCCAGGGAAAGCCAGGAATTTTATTTGTGAATTGTCATTTAAACAACCCATTAATTTTAACCGTAAATCATATCCTATACCCCAATCCCTAAAACCAGCAGTGAGAAGGGAAATACAGAGTATGATGGAACAGGACATAATTGAATATAGTTCATCACCATACACCAGCCCTATAGTAGCTATAAAGAAAAAGGATGGTACAGTACGTTTATGTTTGGACGCCAGGGAAATAAATAAAAATATAATCAATGATAGAACATCACCAGGTGAAATTGAAGAGTTAATGAAGAAATTTAAGAATTACAGATATATGAGCATTTGGGATGCTGTTTGTGGATACTGGCAGGTGGAGTTACATCCCAACAGTAGGAATTATGTTGCCTTTATATTTGAAGGTAGAAATTATCATTTTAAATGTCTTCCTTTTGGGTTAGTAAACTCTGTGGCGGTTTTTATAAAGTGCATGGACCAGGTTCTGGGTGAAGAAGTGTTAGCCTTCACAACAGTATATGTAGACGATATATTAGTAACTTCAACCACGTGGAAGGAACATTGCCGACGTGTGGAAATGGTGTTAAACAAGTTAGAAAAGAGCAACATTACATTGAAATTGAATAAATCAAAATTATTAACCAATCAATTACAATTCTTAGGGTTCACACTCTCGGAAAATGGAATATCAACATCCCCTGAAAAAGTGGAAGCTATTCAAAACTTCCCCAAACCTAAAAACATTAGACAGCTGCAATAATTCCTAGGAGTGTGCAACTATTACAGGAAATTCCAAAGGAATTATTCCCAATTAACAGCAAGATTTAAACACTTGCTGTCCTCTAAACATAAATGGAAGTGGAAGGAGGAAGATGATGAGACATTCATTTTAATTAAAGAGAAATTTTTACAAAATATCATCCTGCGCCATCCTGATTTTGATAAACCATTTTTTATAAATTGTGACGCCAGTGATGTGAGCCTGGGTGCTGAGCTATATCAGGAAGATCCAGAAGGAGACCACCAAGTAATAAGTTTTGCCAGTCGAGTCCTAAATCAATGTGAAAGAAATTACAGTGTCACGGAAAAGGAATTATTGAGTGTTGTATTTGCATGCAATAAATTCCGCACATATGTATTAGGTTATCCTTTAACAGTACGGTCCGACCACAAATCCATATCATTTATACAGAGATGCAAACTAAACCACGGTAGATTAACTCGTTGGATATTGGCTCTCCAGGAATACAACATAACATGGGAATATGTGCCAGGAAAACAGAACACTGTCGCTGACGCTCTATCTAGGGTAAACCTGGAAGATGGTACTTTTGAAATTGAAAGAGAGGATGTTGGAAAAATATACCTTATAATATCAGCTAAAGAAGAATTAGTAGAAGTGCTAACCAAAATTCAGGAAGAACAAGCAAAGGATCAGAGATTGTCCACTATACAAGAACGTCTCCGGAATAATGATACTATAATTATGCAATATTATCAAAATTATAAAGGATTAATCTTCATAAAGTCTCCTACTGAAAAGAATAAATGGAAATTATACATTCCCAAATCTACAGAACCATTAATAATAAAAATTTACCATCAAATGTATGGACACATGGGTTCCATCAAGGTAGTGAAGGCACTAGAAGAGCATGTATATATTAAGGGTTTGAACAAGAAGGTAAGGGGATTAATAAAACGATGTGGAATATGTCAAAGGGTTAAAGTAAACAATGAACGAAAGGAGGGAGCTGTAATAACTATTACTTCAGAAAGAAAATTGGAAAAAACGTTTCTTGACATTTGCGGACCTTTCCCATGTAGTGGCGGCAGGCGCCGATATAAATACATTGTCATCATTTTGGACCATTTCACACGTTATACGAAGTTGTATCCCATCAGCAAGGCATCCACCAATGTTATCATCAAAGTCATCACAGAAAAGTACATTATAGACGTAGGCACTCCATATTCCATAATAACGGACCATGGAACCCAGTTCAAGGATCGGAGATGGAAGTTAGAGATGTCAAATCGAGGAATTAAAACATACAAAACTTCAATTTATCATCCTAGTAGTAATCCAGCAGAAAGGGTACTCAGAGAGGTAGGACGAGTACTTCGTACTTATTGTTATGGCAATCATAGGAAATGGAGTGAATTCTTACATGAAACCGAAACCTTTTTAAATATTGCTCATCACGAAACCATTGGTGTTACACCATACCAGATGATGTTTTCAAAACCACCACCTCGAGAAATTACCAATTTAATACCATTCCCTGAAGGACCTGAAGAAGAATTTGACCTTACCCATGTGTATAATAGGCTACTCCACAAACTGGAAACCAGAAGAAAAAAACAGGACGCTAACCGGAAAAATATTATTAAATACACCATCGGAGAAAAAATTTTGATAAGAAATCGTCAGCAACCAAGCAGTTTCGAAGGAATAGCAAAGAAATTGTTGCTATTATATGTTGGACCTTTTATAATAAGCCAGGACAATCAGAACAATACTTACGTGGTATTGGACCCCGCAAATAATAGGGTGAAAGGTACATACAACCAGTCTGAAATAAAAAAGTATTATGAATAGGAGAACCAATTGGTCAGATACAAGTTGTGAGTTTATTTTTTACTAAACTTTGTTAAGACAAAATAAACTTCTTTCGAAGGGGGGGTGTTATGTAACGTAACAGAGTTGAGGTCCCCAACGTTACATAAAAAACTGAATTAACTATGGTCAAGAACCATACCCTGAATTAAGGTTGCTCAGTAATTAATGCATCTGAGAAGTACCTCAGGTCAAAAGAGGCAATAATTAATGTTGAATATAAAATACCATACCAATTAATAATTAATATAATAAATTGTGCTTGTTTTTATACTGTAGCATGTTAATGTTCACAGAATATTTATGTTATGTTTTGAGTATGGTAAGAGTGAACTAATGTTGTTTAATAGGAATACTTCATCAATAATAAAGTTTGTATTTATGTTAAATCTGTCTTTAGACAATCAAGTATAGTTACCTGTGTTAGGCATTATACTAAGTTTTAAGTATTGTCTAAAATTGAATAATGAAGTTGTTTTAATTAATGTTTGTAAACTTGGCCAGGAGGGCAATCAGTGTTTAAGGTTTGACAAGTAGTTCTGATAATTATATTGTAAACTAATGAAGGGTTCCAAGACGAATTAATTAAGGTAATAAAATAAAAACCAGGAAGTTAAAATTAATGTAAATAACCATTAACCAATAATTAATTGTACAGTAGGTCAGGTAAAAGAAAATTAAGTTAAAAAACCAAACAATGTTATAACAGTTGTAAGAAAACCTATAGGCCTAAATTTAATATTTGTAAAAGGAAATTAATACCTTTTTAAGAAGTCCAGTCCAATGAAACTATAGTAAAACATATACTGTTTATGAAGGAAGGTTAGGTGAGAATTTTAGGTAATTTAGTATTATTCCAAGCATGGAGTATTTTATTGAAAAAGAGTAGCAATATTCTATAATTCTGGCTCTAGGATATCTAATTTCACCCAATGACAGAAAAAAGTGGTTGTTAAGGCAACTGAAATGTACACGAGTTGTTTATATTGAATCATTCGTTCCGATTGTTACAAGCTATTGAGTTGAGATGGGCAGATACATTTAAAAGAATGAATAATAAATTCTGAAGAAAATATGAATCTAATTTAAAAAACCCTCTTTGAAACCTAATTCTATCATAATACTGATGAGTAATAAAACTAATTAGACTTCCAAATTATAACTGAATACATTTAAAAGAGTTGAAAACCCCTCACCTCATTCACCAGAATAATTCCGCTGGATTCGGTATTAAACCGATTTCTCCTATAACCAGAAGATTAGTTGAGAGAAATAAAGGCCGAAACTAACGGAATTATTGAGAAGACATACGAAGACCTCGTTTTGCAGAGTTAACCTTCACTTGCAGAAGAAGCTGGGATACTATTTTCATTCCACCGTGACCGACAACTATCAAGATCATAGGAGAAGAACAGCAGTTAGAAGAGTTCCTGAGAGCTTCCCTGGATACTACACTATCAATTTTATTAAGGGCCAAAACAAGTTTTCCTGGATGAACGTAACTTAAGTCGAACATCTTCACTGTTTACAGACGTCCAGTGGCAGTTTGAGTTCTGCCAACCCAGTAAAAAACAACCTATTTTAAATTCAATATATTTAGAGTTAATAATTTTGTTTTGTAATACTTGAGTCACCTTAATTTTGCATTTTACCTGGCCTTACTAATGGTTCAAAGAATCTTACAAACCCTGGGATAAGAAATATTTATTGTTATATTTAATTTGTATAAGTCAAAGGAACTTGATCAATTGACAATCGATATATTTTTGTACAATCGATTTGATAATATTAATATTTTGGAGATAACGGTGACTGTGAAATAACAGATAAAATTAATAAAGGATCTTTATTGTATGAGATAATGTTTTAAGTTATTGCAGAATAGATACTATACGTAGTGGTTGGAGTAATTTACAATAAAAGGTTGATTCAAACCCAATGAACGGCTAACCTAGAAGCACGCTTATTACAAATAACAGCGCTAATTGCTTACAGCTGGTGGAACGGGAGATTGCCGAACTAGCGTGTTTTCAGTACCAAATTTGAATAGAATTCTCTAACATCGAGGGACTAGGGTTGACAAGAATACTCAATACATTCAGTCAATACGCTATATATATCGTTGATATTGCCCAACTACTGAATACTAAGTTAAACCTATATCGTAGTACGATTATAAGTTAAAAGAACATAATCATAATTATATTTGCCTAATAATATATTTTCAGGTTTCATCTGTAACAACCTAATAGATACATTCATTAATGACACATTGATTAAAAACAGGTAACAACATTTTAATTTTTACAAATTGCCACCTTCAACGTGCTGATTGACGTTGATATACGGGAGTCTCATATAAGTAAATAAAACACCATAACACGTTTTATATCAAATTGGCGAACCCAACAGTGGGGCTTTCACACATCCTCGAATATAATTAAAAACACCAGAGATCGTGTTTTATTTCAATATATAATTTTATAATGCAATAGACCATACCCATAACATTTATTCAGAACAATATGACATTTATTTAGTGATTACAATTGCAACTATATATATGTATTATACACATATGCCGGAGGGCTGTATGTTACTCACTCTTGCTTTGAATCAGTAATTGTACACCAGATTGTGGGCATGGGTTAGCACTCGTTATTCAGATCCTGATTTACTAAGTTTTTTTTAAAAATATTTTCTTGGGGAGTTAGATATATAGGTATGAGGTACAATTCCAGACCGGCTGGCTGGAATTTAAGATATTGCTTTGAATATTTGAATACTGGAGATGGCAAATAAATACCAACTGAATCCAGTGTTTGTCCTTGGCTTTTGTTGATGGTCATAGCAAAAGCAAGTCTAAATGGAAACTGTTTTCGTCTTAATGTAAAGGGAAGGTCAGGGTCACTGGGTGCAAGAATAACTCTTGGAATAAATACTTACTTTGAACAAATTCATTACTTATTCATTGGATCATCAGAAATACGTATAAACATAAATTTTACAATTAAAACATATACAGAAATATAGGACAATTACAAAATATATAGACGTATCTGTATACAAAATTACACAACATATCAATACAATCGCATAGTAAAAACATTAAAAACTATAGGAACGGATAAAGGTATACATTCCATGCCAGTAAATATCATTTGTTTATTTACTTGTTACTATGGTAATGAATTCTGGTCTCCTATACCGATGACTGACACACTACCTACCGCGTTATATTATAGATATATATATATAATTTTTTTTTAACTGTTTTATTTACAATACAGAAGGAGTCTACAATATACGAAAAACTACTGGTTTGTCAACTTGCTTGTTACAGTGGAACCTCGATATAACACCCCTGTGATATAACGCGACCTTTAATGTAATGCTCATTTTTCACGGTCCCAGCAAATTAAATATTAAACTTGGGACCTTATATAAAGCGACCCTTGATATAAAGCACTTTTTGGCCGGTCCGCAGAAGAGCGTTATATCAAGGTTTCACTGTACATTGTTTACTGTGTTAAGAAAAACAAACCAACAAAATTAATCCATATTGAAAAAGGACAAAAGACAAAACATTTAATTTCTTTAGTTAGTTTACTTGAGATTAATGGTACTAAAACTATATTATAAACTGTTCAAAATGCTCACCGCCAGCTTTACAAGCATTCACTACCAGATGACACATGGAATATACAATGCATGCTACAGACGTGGAATCTACACCTCCGCTTAGGGGCAAAAAGAAACCTCCCTGACCAGACCTCCTGCAATAATGGAATCTGGTTAACTATCAAAATAACAAATAAAATATTGCAATCTTATAAAATTTAACAGCTTACACTTTTGAGAAATTATGATTATGACTTCATACGTAATAATGAAATATATTGAATATTTATATGATTTCTTGCATATATAAATATCGGTATGGAGAATCAACATGACTTTCATGTTTAAGATTTATTTTTAAAATCAGTTTCAAAATGAAATATTTCCATAGAAACTACTTCTTTCTTCAGCCTTAACCACAGTACTGTGGTCACTATACCACCTCACATTAGCACACTCGATTTTCACTGATGATGGCAGTCGATGGCACTGCGGAAACATCTGGTTTTGCAGAAAACATTGGACTACGGCCAAACAGCCCGGAAAGAAATTATAACCAACTTCTTCTTTATTGCCGATAACATAGTACACGTATAGAAAATTACCCCCTCCCCCTTCAACTACCCTTTTCATTTATAGATATTTCATCTACCTTTCTACAGTGGATTATTATGACTTTCTTTTCAGGATACTTTATTTACCAAAATTAAGTACTTTACTCTTGTTAAAACATAAAACGTTGCAGGTAAACTACCTGTTCCCCTTAACCGATCTTCACCAAAATAAATAGCCCTTGAGTCCTCTACAACTCAGGCACACATGCAAACAATTATTTGATTCTGTTTGAATTCGTGGCAGTTATTGTTTGCCATAGACAAAAATTCTACACACAGACACTTTTTCTACAAGCAGAATCAGCCCTTATCTTGAACACGATTTTTTTCTCCATCACCATACTTCCATTTCCTTATGGAACATGGAAATAATAAATGTGTATACATACTTTTGCACGCACACATAATTTGCCCACAAGTGTCTCTACAATGATTTCTTCTGTGAGTATTCTTTTACCTTAGGCACATTTCACAGATTAAATTTGTATCAACAGAGACTGTAAAATTTTATAAATAGCTACAAATAATTATTTTACAGTACCTAGATGCAGTTGATGCAGATTCAATCTGTGAAAAGTACTAAACAAAAAAAAAAATAAATAAATTTTGGAATTCACGGCATTTTGTTTAAATTACACAAGTACAAATTACTTAACCACTGTTCTAACAGTCTTGCAGAAAAGAAATCTTAAATAAATATAATTATTTCACTACCAACTCGGAACACAAAGTTTTTTATAGGTAAACATGTAAAAGTTTTACCTTATGGCCTGAACCGGTTTTCGCTTTTAAATAGCTTCTTCAGAGGCTGCTGCTGGGAGCACTGTCTGTCTTGTTGTTGGCGACGGTATCAACTTTTCAAAGATCAACATTGTGTGTATGGGGTGTGATATGTTCGAATAATGCGTGTGATTTGAATTGTCTGTTCGTTTAGGCTGTCGTTTTTATGTGTTTTCATGTGTTTGTGTATTTCCAATTGTTCTAGAGTGTCTAGTTTTCGGCCTTTTGTGTGTACGTGTAGAATGTCCATGTTATTTTTGATGTTTTTGTATATGTGATTTGTTTCAATGAGGTGGTTTGCGAAGGTGGATTCTGTAGTGGAGTGTAGTGCCTTTTTGTGTTCAATTTATCTTTGTTTGAAGCTACAATTTATCAATTTATCATTGTCTGGCCTATGTAGAATTTGTTGCAGTCTGAGCAATTTAGTTTGTAAATACCAGGTAGATCGAATCTGTTTTGTGCTGTGTGTGTGTGTGTGTTTTGATAGTGTGTGTTCTGTTTTGTTAGTGCTTTTGTATGCGATTCTGTATCCTGCTTTTTTGAATTTGTGGGCTTTTTTCCAGTTTGGTTGTTGATGTATGTTAGTGTTATGAATTTGTTGTTTTCTGTCTTTGTCTGTTGTTTATTTTGTGTTTTGTGTAGGGAGTTTACTAACTATTTGTAACGGGGTGAATATGAGGGGTTTTTATTTTATTAATTTTGGGTTACGTTTTATTGAAATTTCAACAATTTACTTCATATGTATGGCCAGTCCACGTGTTTGAATAAAAGCATTGTGCGAACAAAGAAACGGTACACTGTAACTGTGGTGAAACATTTGCAAAGGAATGTGCCAGTCGTCGATTCTTAGAACTTTGCGGCTGTGTGGCATCTACACCCAAACGCACTACACCAGCATGTGCGCAGACCCACGCTGACTAAAAGACGCTCAAGATGGCTTGGCGATGAATTTCGTCTTACACATGATCCTAGCTGACGGAAATAAAACTAAGTTCAGCCTACTTTTGTGACGTTGGCCAGTGCCCACCACATATCGTCGACGTCCAACACACGTAAATCCTGTGTGTCATGTGTACAGCCACTAAAAACTTTGACAACGAAGGCTGCGAACGGCGACGAAATTGGTTCGCAGGCAAGGCAGTAATGTCCGGCAGCATGTAAGGTCAGTTGGAAAATAACATCCTAACAACCCGGACGTGAGCCGTGTGTGCCTCCGCCGACTGGACGCAGTTTCCAGCTCGCCCACGCCTAAAATGGGGAGATCGGGCAAAGACAGTTCAGCGTGTAAACTCGGAACCGCGTCGTTGTGTTAGAGCGCGGCACGAAAAAGAAATCATTCATCAGAAATGTGCACCGACCGGCCTGGACAGAGAAGACGTTTAGTCAGTGTTAATAAGAGTGCGGCAACTACGAACAGGATGAGTACATTTTAAACCTTTCTTTATAAATTAATCAATACTACAGTATTTGCGCAAATCCACTGAATGTATAAACATGGGAAATTTCTAAATATAAATTATGGGGATGTATGTGAATGTGTGTGTGAACAAGACGGTGGGTCGCTTTTCGTAGTTTAGTCAGTTATATAGGTTAAGGTTTATTTACAGTTGTTACTAGGATAGTGGCCATATAGCAAAGAAAGATTTTAAAGTAAATTTTAAAGGAAGAATGAATTGAATATTGGATCTACTAAATAGGAATTGTTTAACAGCATATACCATGTGTTTGCGTAGTTATTTCGTCATTACCACTTCCTCATTTCTGTGCTGCAAGATTCGTCTAAACGTTCCCGGATTTCTTCTGAATTATTATTGGGGGGGGGGGGGGTAGTCAGATTGCAAAATTGTCCCATATTTTTATTAAGGTAAAGTGTAAAGGTTTCGATATTATAACCAAAAAATATCGTGGTGACTCTGGGCTTCTGATTGAAAATTTAAAAAGGTAAGTAAGTGGAAAGATCGCAGGTAAGTTTCTGGCAGTATTTTTAGTTTATTTTATTTCGATTAAGTATGTTTAACGACAATTGGCGACCCTGCCAGGATCCTGAAATAATTTTATACGAGGTAGACCTATTTTAAAGCACAGAAAGTAGGATTTGGTAATGACGTATGTGTGAAGTAATCGTATATATTTACGTTAAAGGTTATGTTTTGGTAGGTTCATTATGTTCACAAGTGTGTTAGTGTTTTGATTTTATATGAGTAATTATAGAATAAGAGTAGTTTTTTTTATATATAAAATTGTTATATGAATAATTTTTGAATATGACCGAGGTACTAGAGAATATTGGTTTCGCGTGGGACGAGTGGGAAAGCGAGTTTAGAGGGGTGGTAGGTGAAATGACAGACGAGGAGTGGGGTAATTTGGATGATAGTTTAGCACGAATGGAAGAACAAGAAGAGGGAATATTCGCAGAAATTAATAAACATAGTGAAATGACCAATGATAAAGGTAAGGTAGTTGAAGCGATAGTGGTAGAAAATAAGGCAGTAAATAGGCCTAGTGATAATGATGAGAGTGTGGTGGTGGTAAATAAAGGTAGAGAGACAGACCAAGTTAACAAGAATAAAGTCGATCAGGTGGCAGATAATGAGGTAAGTAATGAGATGTGTGAATCTGATTATAAAATGATAATGGATATGATGGATATGTTGCGAATGATTGATAAAAAATTGGATAAAAGGGCAGAAATGATGGATAAACATTTTGATAATATGAATAAACGTTTCGACGAGTGGGACAAAAAGTGGGAAGGAGATAGATGTCAATTAAAAGAGAGTACAGAAGTTGAATTACAACAGGTAAGTGATAATAATGTTGTTAATGATAGTGAGGGAATAATTACCCAGGTGAGGGATAACGATAATTCTAATAATGAATTAATAAATAACAGTGACAAAATAGTGGGAGAGGTAGTGTTGACTAGTGAAGATAATGATGGTGATTACAATTCTGAGGTAAGTGGGAGTAATACAAGTAATTATAATGATGAAATTATGTTAAATAATAATAATGATATAGTTGAGAATAAAGTATTGGATAGTGATGAGATAGAGATAGTGAGTGAGAGGGAGAGAATGATAGGTTGTAACGGAGTAATAATTGGTGTTGATGAATTAGAGAAAGAGTGGCTAGATGAGTATGTAGGGCAGAGGGTAAATTTTCCCCTTATTTGTGATGAACCAGGGTGTTCACAAGTGTTATTATTGAAGGGCAAGAGACCCTTATTAGTGGAAGATTTAAGTTATTTCCCCTTTTTGTATAAGTTAGTACCCTCTGTGTGGAATGGTGTTGAAAGTGTGAGATGGTGTTATGATGAGAGAGTTTTAGATAGAGAATTGTGTGTTGATAGAGAGATAGAATTATATAAGTTGCAGAGAAATTATAATGAGTTGAAAGAGATGTTAAATGACATGAAATACTTACCTGTTAAAATAGAGAGTGAGAATTGTTTTAATTATACGTGTTTAAATAATAACAATTTGCCTTATGATGAGAAAATAAATGACCTTATATTGAATACAACTAATAATGGAGACTGGACAGAAATAAATAATGTTGACTTGGTTTATGATTATTGTGGTAAAATGAATAAACTGAAATTTTCTGGTTATTACACACAAGATAGCCATATGTGTGTAAATAAAATTGAAAACTGTTATGTGAAACCAAGACTAATTTTTGATGATGGAGGCTGAACATAAATTAATAAATGGACAATTTTAAATATTTTGTTTTATGGTTCCGACCTCGCAGACTTGGACAATGAAGTGTGATAAATTGAATATTAATAATGAAGAATTGTAAATAAATGTTTAGTGAAATTAATTGTGTGTATTGTAAGATGTTAGGTAAACAATGTGTATGTAGTAGAAATTGTTGTGATAATAATAGTAATATTTTGCAGTCTAAACAAGTAACAAAAATAATTTTGGAGAGGATAACAAATGAATGTAATTATTAGAATTGGTGAAAGTAATTAAAAATGTTGTTTTAATAATTAATTTAATTAAACTAATTTGAAATGTTTAAATATTTTTGATTGAGTTAAATGTTGTGTAACTGAATTTTTCTAATAAGTTTAAACTATTTATGAGATGTGAATTTGATAGTAAGAAATAAATAGATAAATGTTAAATTGTTTTGTATGAAATAACACTGTTGTTAAATGTTTCAGAGGTTACGTGGAAGTATTGGTGTGTGTGGAGTGTATATTTTGTGTTTATGTCAGTAGGTGAATAAGGTGCTGTAAGTATAAAATTTATAATACCAATTAAATGGAATAAAATATTTACAGATGTGAAAAGATTTTGATTCAATGATGAGGAAAATAATTTGAGATCATTATACTAAATAGAAACTATAATTAAAAAATAATAACTGAAAGGTGATAAAACAAATGTTAACAATCAATTTGAAAATTTTAAGGAATCTAATTGTAGAAAGTGATGAATGATTTAGATGATGATGGATAAAAGAGTTAATGAAAATTTCACATTATAATGTTTTATAGGAAGATTTAATTTAGCTATTAGTGTGCTATCGCTGTGGTGGCATGTGCCACAGTGGATAGTGGAAAGTGTTGGGGGTAATAGAGAGTGTTACCTCCATCGGAGGCCAAAATGGCGTAAAATGCACGGCACACCCTTTTATACAACTTTATATTGTATACTGATAGATTTTTTGTGCCGTGCAGATTAATGACGATTGTAACATGCTTGAAGGTAGAGTTGATTTCCCCGACTTTTCGGTTAGCTGGCTTGAAATTGGTTTATATTAGAAATTAATGGGGGGTGAAACTAGGGGAAATCCCGGAAACTATGGAACAGCGGCTGCCACTCTGTTCGAGGAGGAACAGCAAAGCCAGGTGGTAGACCCGTTTTAAGGGCGCATAATTATATAACAAAGATATGTTGATGTCTAAATATTTCAAATGTAACGCCGAAGCAAAGACACAGAGATGTTCAATTCCTCCACCTATGCCGTCCTTGTGGAGGCCAATGGGCGCCACAGTCCAACAGAAAAAACAATAGTGTGTGTGGTTGGGGGGTTGCTCAGGTGAGCAACTAATTAAAATTTCATAACGTAAAAATGATAACTCGTTCCTGCACTAATTTAAATGCTTGTATTATGATTTTATATAAATAGGTGTTCGTATGTTTATTATACTGTATTTATTCTGTCTCATAAATGTATTATTTTATTGTGTTAGAGGTAAGTGTTGATAAAATATGTATTTCATATAAGTGTAGAATGCATTTGTAGTAAGGTCATTCACCTTGCTAAGAAAATCAGCTGATCAGCAGTAGAATGTCACGTATAAGCTGTTTGATAATTTCTAAGGTAACTGATGTTTAAATATAATGATTTTAATGTGTTAAAGATCAGTCCTTGTTAAGTTTAAAGTGGTAATAGATGAATAATATTGTTATGAGTAATGTAATGTAGAATTTGAGATGTAATGGTGACACAGTAGCTATGGGGAATATATGTAGAGTATTGATTGATATATTGATGTAATAAGTAAATGATATTTTGTTGTAGTTGAAGTGATGTAATGAGAATGGTAATTAGAGTTGATGGGAATTTTGGAAAAGGGGATAGTGTGGTAGGAGTCCGCAACAAAAGGGTTGGGGAAGGGACCGTTTAGCGCCGGAAAGGGTTGCCTTAGGTAGAATCCAGGAACCAACATAAGGGAATGAGCTTTTGGGGGGGGGAACACACATCCTGAGTACAAAGGGTTAGAGTATTTTTTTTTTTATATATAAGAGTAGAAGTGATGCGAATTGAGTTGAGTAGTAAGTTGGGTTTAGAGATGTTTGATAGATGTTTTTGATAGAGATGGGTGTCATGTTTAGTTAAAGCTGTTAGTGATATTAGAGTCAAAGAGGTAAAGATTATAAAGGTATACATATCAAGTTGTAAATCAAGTTAGTATAAATAATTAAATCACCCAAATTCACGGGGAATGAGAATATTAAAGAAAGAGAGTTATAGTAAACATATAGAATGTTAATTGGAACAATGACAATTTTAATAGAATTTGAGGATAAAGTAAAGTGGTAAAATGTGTAATTTTGAGTGAATTAAATATCAATTTTATTGTTAATGGTATTAATACGATGTCAATTTTAAATGATTAATACGATGTCAATTTTAAATGATTAATACGATGTCAATTTTAAATGTCTGATTTTATTATGTTTTTGTGTTTAAAGATATAATTTTAAAGAGGTTCAATGTATTTTCTGATGTAACTTATGTATAACTTATGTAGGGCAAGGTTCTTGACTTGACCCAGTTTGATCAGCTGATGGGTGGTGTTATATACTAGACCTGTTTTGGCAATGAAGTAATGCCAATTTTGCTGTTTAATTAATTTAAATAATTTTAAAATTTGCTATAATATTGAGAAAAATATATTTTAATAAATTTAAATTTTTTTGAAAAAAAAAAAAAATTTTTGATTTTTCGTGCCTGCCATCTAATTGAGGTTTTAAATTGTGAATTGAGGTTGTTAAGGTGAATTTTTATTGTTGTTTAGTGAATTATATTGTTTGGTATGTATGTATAATCAAAGGTTAAGATAAGTGAGTTCAGGTTTTAACTAGATGTTCAATTTATTTTTTCTGATTGTTAAAAGTAATGAAGAAAACTCATAAAAGATTCTGATTTTTTAGATTAATGGTAATATAAATTTGGTTTTAATTTAAAGGAAACTTTCAAATTTGAAAAATAAAGTTTGTTGGTATGTATTAAAGTATATGTACGCGCCCAGTATTTGCCAAAGGCGACCCAGTGTGCATGATAAGGGGGAACATATCGGTTGAGGATCTGGCATGATATTAGACCAGGGATTTGGATTTTGGGGTGGCATGATAGAGGGTTAGGTGCGCTGTGGTGCGTGTCTGTTTGATTTTATGGTGTTGGGATCTCGTATAGAGAAGTCCAGTGATCTCGTTCAGATGTGGCCATAGTCGCCGAGCCAAGGGGGTTGTTTACCCATGATGTACAAGAACAAATGGGGGGTTGTTGGCACCATATCCTCACCGGTCCTCTTAGAGGTTTAGCAATGAGATTTCTTCTGTTTCGGCAGAAGATATCTCATTGGGGGGTACTGTAACGGGGTGAATATGAGGGGTTTTTATTTTATTAATTTTGGGTTACGTTTTACTGAAATTTCAACAATTTACTTCATATGTATGGCCAGTCCACGTGTTTGAATAAAAGCATTGTGCGAACAAAGAAACGGTACGCTGTAACTGTGGTGAAACATTTGCAAAGGAATGTGCCAGTCGTCGATTCTTAGAACTTTGCGGCTGTGTGGCATCTACACCCAAACGCACTACACCAGCATGTGCGCTGACCCACGCTGACTAAAAGACGCTCAAGATGGCTTGGCGATGAATTTCGTCTTACACATGATCCTAGCTGACGGAAATAAAACTAAGTTCAGCCTACTTTTGTGACGTTGGCCAGTGCCCACCACATATCGTCGACGTCCAACACACGTAAATCCTGTGTGTCATGTGTACAGCCACTAAAAACTTTGACAACGAAGGCTGCGAACGGCGACAAAATTGGTTCGCAGGCAAGGCAGTAATGTCCGGCAGCATGTAAGGTCAGTCGGAAAATAACATCCTAACAACCCGGACGCGAGCCGTGTGTGCGTCCGCCGACTGGACACAGTTTCCAGCTCGCCCACGCCTAAAATGGGGAGATCGGGCAAAGACAGTTCGGCGTGTAAACTCGGAACCACGTCGTTGTGTTAGAGCGCGGCACGAAAAAGAAATCATTCATCAGAAATGTGCACCGACCGGCCTGGACAGAGAAGACGTTTAGTCAGTGTTAATAAGAGTGCGGCAACTACGAACAGGATGAGTACATTTTAAACCTTTCTTTATAAATTAATCAATACTACAGTATTTGCGCAAATCCACTGAATGTATAAACATGGGAAATTTCTAAATATAAATTATGGGGATGTATGTGAATGTGTGTGTGAACAAGACGCTGGGTCGCTTTTCGTAGTTTAGTCAGTTATATAGGTTAAGGTTTATTTACAGTTGTTACTAGGATAGTGGCCATATAGCAGTAAAAGAAAGATTTTAAAGTAAATTTTAAAGGAAGAATGAATTGAATATTGGATCTACTAAATAGGAATTGTTTAACAGCATATACCATGTGTTTGCGTAGTTATTTCGTCATTACCACTTCCTCATTTCTGTGCTGCAAGATTCGTCTAAACGTTCCCGGATTTCTTCTGAATTATTATTGGGGGGGGGGGTAGTCAGATTGCAAAATTGTCCCATATTTTTATTAAGGTAAAGTGTAAAGGTTTCGATATTATAACCAAAAAATATCGTGGTGACTCTGGACTTCTGATTGAAAATTTAAAAAGGTAAGTAAGTGGAAAGATCGCAGGTAAGTTTCTGGCAGTATTTTTAGTTTAATTTATTTCGATTAAGCATGTTTAACAACATATTGTTCTGTCATATCCATTGGATTCTGCTAGAGATTTTTTATCTGCTTCTGCACCCTCTGAAGAAGCTTTTCAGAGGGTGCAAAAACCGGTTCAGGCTATAAGGTAAAACTTTTACGTGTTTACCAAAAAAAAACTTTGTGTTCCTTGTCGGTTGTGAAATAATTATATTTAGTTATGTAACGGACACATCATTGACAACGAAATCCGGACACATCATTGACAACGAAATCCGGACACATCATTGACAACGAAATCCAAGAAATCTTAAAGACATACATTTCAGAAACAAAAACCCTAATAATTACTGAAATTCTTAAAGGTTATAAGATTAAATAATTCTGGGTGCACTCAACCAGCAGAGCTGCCGATTTTAACAGTAGTTATAGAAATTATGTAATTCACAATATGATTGCAGTTAACACAACATTTATATTTAGTTGTTAATTCATATATTTTCTATAACCTGTATGCAAATAAATTATGCTTACAACATTAAATGTTGTTGTTAATTTGAGAATGTTTTTGCTGTAAAAATGCTGTAACTTTGCCATAGTATACAATAATACAGTGTACTGTCCTTAAATTACTATTTTTGTTGTCTTGTAAATTTAACTTTAGATGCACTCTTCAAAAGGAAAGTAAACTGGATAGGATATGTTATAAGCAAAAAACTGGATAACATTAAAAACATCTGTTTTGAAAAACGTGTAAGAAAAAATGTATGGGTAAGACTGTTTTGAGGGTACACTGGAAAGTGGAGAGGAAAAGAGAAAAGAAGGAGAAATAACATTAAAAAGAGGAAGGTATCAAGAACAGGCCAGAAGCAATACAAAAAAACAACAGTGGTGTATGGGACCAGCCAATTAGCAAAATACCATGTAATAAACGTTAACTAATATCCTATGAATACAAATAAACATAGTACATATCTGTATGTACATTATACTAAAATCATTTTCATAAAAAATAAATCAAAGCAATTTACAAAATGGATATGACTACCAAACCATGTAGCATAAACAGAAACACATGTGAATAAAAAAAAATCAATCTACCTATGATATGTCAACAGAACTGTCAACTAAAACTATCCGGATAAAGTCATATTTGAATTTCCCACCTCATTTGACTTCAGTGGCAGATCATTGTTGACATTCACGCAAGGCAGATGTTTGTAGTAACCGTGTATAACCTCAAAATCTCCGAACAAATAAGATCGAGTGCGGAATATAAATGGATCATAGAAGGCATTTGCGCCGGGCGTTTATGGACTGAAATTATTCGAGTTTTTGGTACACGAGATCGACAGTATACGATGTTGCGGCAAAATATTTTACTTCATAAGTGACTGAAAAAGGTTCTGCTAACCCGACCAGAAACACCCACTCAAAAGAAAAGTCAGTAAGGACCCCAGCAATTATCCAAGGGTTCAAGAACTCATTTCCGAGGAGCCAGGGCTGTCTCTGACGAACTTGTCGAAAACGCTGGATATGAGTGAAACCACAATGCATTGAATTGCTGCTAAGAGGATTTACGTTACAAGTCCTATATAATAAAAGTTCGATAAATGCTCTCGGAGGCTGCCAAGGTGAAGAGAGTTGATCGTTGTCACTTGCTTCTGTGTTCAGTGAAAAATGAAGCTGCGGGACGCATCAGATTTTTTTCTGATGAGAAATGTTTTTCTGTCGATGCTAAGGTGAACTGGAGGAATGACCGTTGGCTCACCTGTGATCCCGAAGATGTCCCCATAATAGCTAGTATGAAGTTTTCTGCTTCTGTTCACATCCTAGGTGTCGTCTCCAGTAAGGGCCACATCATAACGCCACATTTCTTTCAAAAAAAAAAAAAAAAAAAAAAACCGTTAAAAAGGAAGTATATTTACATGTTCTGTCAACTGTTTTGAAGCCGTGGATTGATACTGTGGCCGCCGGGAGGCCGTACATGTTCCAGGAGGGCGTGCCAGCACACAAGAGTCACTTAATTCAAAACTGGCTATCCGATAATGTGGACATGTTTTGGACTAAGGAATTCTGGCCTCCGAACAGTCCAGATTTAAATCCAATGAACTATTACGTGTGGAGCATTGTTGAACAAGTGACCAACAAGTCGAGACATCCCAATGTGACATCTCTCCAGACAGCTATCGAGGCGGCATTTGCGAATATGGATAAGTGTACTTTGCAGAGAGCATGTCAGCATTTTAGGGCAAGAATCGAAGAAGTCATCGATGCAAAAGGAGGTTACATCGAATAATTATACTTTGAAAGGTTAACATTACTAATGTATAATATTTTTTTGTAATTTTTACGTTTTGGTTAATACAATTTTGTTTAGACAAATTGTTCGTTTTGTCTGGATTTTGGTGGTTGATCCTATACAAAGGAAGCATAAATATATACATTCCATTATATAAAAAAAAATTATACTTGTACTAATGTCTCCTACTAAAAACTGGGAGGTTCAACACCAATATATTACCATTTGCCTAGGAAATTTTACTGTATAAGGTATCACCAATAATGAAACTAATCTGTATTTTTAAATTCTTAAAGTTATTGTATAAAAATATTCTTTTTCTTTTCCAAATCTAGAATTATTCTTAGACCTGTTTTGTTTTTCTGGAGATTCCTTCCTACTAACGTACAATGTATGGTGGCCTAGTCTGAGACCCGGGCGTCTGTTAATCCGCCCAGTGGTCCGGAAAATGGCCAAAGCGACTGAGAGAAACGCTTGTATACACGAGAAGGCGAGGGAGTCCATGCATCCTCGGCAGAACGTGTAAGGCAAAAAGCGCCGATAAGGCAGAAGGGATGGTGGTTCTTCTATCTAGAATAGTTCTATCTAGGTGGTTCTTCAATGCTGCCACGTGTACACTGTTGGTCAACTTATTTGATGTACACCTTCCACTTTCTTGTACTTTGACTAATGTGCTTATGTACAGTTTTGTATGTACAGTTCATTACAGACTTCTTAAATTTTCAGCCAAATATTATGAGAAACCTTTTGACTACTTTAACAAATTTAATTTCACAGAAATGTACCAGTAGTATATCTTTCTTGCTGAAGATCTACCCTGTATACCAAAATGAGGAGTGTCATTATACGATCTTAATATGTCTCCTTTTGTGCTTTACAAAGGACAATATTATTTATTGTTTTTAGAATTCACTCGTTTACTCATTCGTTTAGTATTCACGTTTACTAATGAATAGGTACACACTAAAGAGAGCTTTGTTTGTTCAGATTTAGTCTTTATATTTAGCTGAAAAGGGGAGAGTGCTTTTACTTGTTTGATTTTTTTTCATATCAGACAATGTCAGTAAAAAATGCCACAAATGTGTAAATGAGTTGTGCTTTCTCTAAAGCAAGACATCTACTATTCCTGGCAGGGGAAAAAACAAGACAAATTTTGCCCACAAGCCAAATTTATTTTGCAGCACAGTGTTTGTATATAAACTATGTTCTATATCGAAAGACATCCAAACACTAGTACCAAACACTAGACTATTTTATCAGTGGACAGTGAAGAAGACTGAACAAATACAGAATGATTTAAATCGCTGTTTGATTGTCAGGAGAATTCATTTACATTTTTCTCACTACAGGTTGCTTCAAAAAGCTACTACAAAGTGTCATACAATAATTTAGTTGATGTGCATTCAAGTGGCAAGTTAATCTAAGAATAACAAGTTTGCTTCCCTCTACCTTAAGTAGTCCCACAGCCAACAGGCAGTTCCCAGTGCTATTTCTTCCTCAGGTGAATGATAAACCCACGTTATCGGAATACAAGAAGGTGAAAGAACTCCACTCGGACCAGACTCAGTCAGTGAGAATTCAACGTTAATTCTGGTGTACCGCATACTACTGCCAGACAGATGAGAACGAGATCTCAATGCATTTCGGTAACTACGTATATCCTCCAAATCAACAGTGGCTGTGACTACTTCCTGTACATGACATTGATTTATTTTAGTACACATTTTATTATGTTTACATGTACATACTAAAACACAAACTGTTGTACCAAATATAAAAACTGCATAAATTTCTTGAATGTTTATGGCATTTACTAGAATTAGTATGGTCCAAAATACGAGGGTTATCCAGAAAGTAAGTTCCGTGTTTTTAAATATTGCCACAGTATCGATGCTGTCATGCTATTTTGCAACCAAGGCCAGTTTGTTGATTCGTTGTCAAGCAAACAACACCATTTGTAAATAACTGTGCACTAAGTAAGCTTTGTTTGATGTGTTTATAATTTTGAAGAAATCTGAGAGGCCCGCCGCGTGTGGAAGTAGGTATGTGATTCAGTTCTTGAATCCAAAAGGGATTAAAACAATTGAAATTCACTGTCAGATTTTCGACATTTATTGAGAAGAAACAGTGAGCAATTCAATGGTACCAAGATGGATATGACTTTTTTGCTTAGTCCTACCCAGAGTAAGCGACATAGGATGTTTACCCAGGATATTGCGGTGAATCACAGCACTGCACACACACTGCCACTGCAATGCAACATATGCTCACAGAGTTTGGGTGGCAATAATTTGATTTTTAATGAAGAAATTTGTGTTAGTGGTTGAAATCACAATCAGAATGATCACTGTTGCACACCACTATATAAAAATTATTCCGATTAGCGCTTTCAAGCTTCACAGCCCATCGTCAGATCGAAATAGACAGGAAATATATAAAAAGGAAAGTAAAAAAGGAACACCTCTCTAAGAATAACTATGAAAAAAGAGTAATAAACCGTACAGAGGTAAATTTCAATACAGAAGAAAAAGAAATGTTAGCAAAAGGCTTAAAATACGCACCGCCACCAGAATTAAATCAAGAAAAAACGATTATTGAATGCGAAAGCATAATACAAAAACTAGGAAATGAAAATGATAAAAAAGAATAAGGTGGGAAGTAGGGAATGTAGTAGATAAAATATTTAAGAAAAGTTTGTATAATTCAAAAAATGAACAAAAAATCAAATCAACTGTAACTAAACTAAAGAATAAAATAAAGAAGAATGATATTATAGTTACGAAGGCGGACAAAGGAAATACAATGGTACTACTGAGAAAGGACGAATACATAAAGAAAACGGAAGAATTTATAAGGGAAGGACCATACGAGGAAATAAAGTATGATTATACAAGTAAGTACCAGTCAAGGATAAAACAAATGATGAAACAGATAACATTTATAGAAGAAAATAAGAAAAAGTATTTATTGGAAAGTAATCCAACAGCACCAACTTTTAAAAGTCAGGTTAAGATACATAAAGAAGGAAAACCAATTAGACCGATTGTTTCTTTTATTAATGCACCTATTTATAAATTATCAAAGGAAGTTAGCAGAGTACTGAAAGAGAAATATGAATTTGGGACAAAATACAACATAGAGAATAATGTAAAATTGATAGAAAAATTAGAAAATATTAGGATTAATGTAAATACAAAATTGATATCACTGGATGTTAAGGACATGTTTACCAATATCACAGTAAATAAAGTTATTAAGTTAATAAACGATAATAATATGGGAGAATACAGGTATAAAAAGCAGTTGATGAAAGTAATTAAAGAATGTGTAAATCAGAACTATTTTAGGTTTAATAACAAGTTTTATATACAGAAAAAAGGTTTACCTATGGGGTCTTCATTATCCCCTATTCTTGCTGAAATATACATGCATGATTTTGAAAAACAATTAATAACTTCCACTAAGTGTAAAGACAATATAAAATTATGGTCTAGATACGTTGATGATGTATTAGTAATTTGGGAAGGAAGCATAGAAGAAGTGCATGAGTTTATAAATGAGGTAAATAATAAGGATAAAAACTTACAATTTAAAGAAGAGATAGGAGGTAAGAAAATAAATTACTTAGATTTAAACATAGAAATTAAAGATAATGAGAAACTACAGTTTGGGATATTTAGGAAAGAGTCGTATTCTGATATAATTATACCAAGAGAGTCTTACCACCCATATAGATATAAAATGGCGGCAATCAATTCATTTTGTTACAGAGCTCAGAAGTGTTTAAAAGAGACTGAATCAAAAGATAGGGAGTTAAAAACGATAAAGGGAATTGTAAGGAATAATAATTATAACACCAACATAGTGGATAAAGTTATGAAAAGGGTTAACATACAAAAAGCTAAAATAGAACCAGAACAAAAGAATTATGCAGGGTCATTGACATACATAGGTTCACATACTAGAAAAATTATAAAATGTTTTAATAAATATGGAGTAGATATAGCTATTAAAAAATGTGAAACGGTATTTGATAAGATAAGGAATAAGAATATAGAAAAAATTCCAGTATTACAGAAAAGCGGAATTTATAAATTAAAATGTAAAGACTGCAACAAAGTGTACCTAGGTGAGACAGGACGGAAATTTGTATGCAGGTTGTCTGACCACAAACGTGGAGAAGGTAATAGAACAACCAATTCGTTATATGCAAGACATTTCATAGAAGACAACCATAAGTTTGTTAATCCTTTGGAAGAATACGAAATTGTAAAAGTAGTAAATAACACAGTTGAAAGGAAGCTTAGAGAGGAGTTAGAAATATTGAAAGAAAGAGAAAAAGGGTTAGACAATTTAATTAATATTAAAATTAAATTTGATAATGAAGAAATATTTTATAACATGATTAAGAAGTAAATGAGAGAGGACAGATAGATAAGATTAAGAATTATATTGCATAGTACTAATTGGTTGTTTTAAAATAAGGGTGTGTGACTGACCCACCTGTGTGGAGAGGAAGAGGGTAGTTTAAAAGGATGCACACACACACACACACACACACACACACACACACACACACACACACACACACACACACACACACACACACACACACACACACACACACACACACACACACACACACACAACACTGAAACACAAGGAATTTGCTAGAAAAATATGTAACTGTACAGATGGTGGGGCAGGGTTTAGGGGGTGAGGAAGGGTCATTCATTTATAGCTTGTTGTGTGTGAGCAGGGTGGGGGAGAGGGGTGAAGGGTTTGTTTTTATATATTTCCTGTCTATTTCGATCTGACGATGGGCTGTGAAGCTTGAAAGCACTAATCGGAATAATTTTTATATAGTGGTGTGCAACAGTGATCATTCCGATAATAATTTGATTATCCATCTTACAACGGAGACCTCACACCAAGTGAGTATCACTTTTCAAGCATGAGAAATCCTTCCTTGGTGGCCCCAACGATGTCAAAAAAGCTGTTAATACACGGTTCATATCACAGGTGGGAAATTTCTGCAACGAAGGTATACAACGCCTGGTGCCTCTATAAAGTGTTTCAAAAATGATGGAAACTATTGTAACATGACATAAGGTAGTGAAGATACATTGATAATTAATTATAAAACAAAGAAGCTGAAGACAAGAATAAAGGTCAAGAACTTATAAACTCAGAGATTAATAACCTAATGACAAAATGACAAATGACTAATAAACTGACGATGACTTGACTCAATAGATTGGATAAATACAACAACAATGGAACAAGGAAGAAGGAACCAAGAACCAAATGTAATCAAGAAATTGATAACGAACATTGTAATCCCTAATAATGACCATAAAATGTATGTAAACAAATGCACTAATGTAATTAGAGTATAGATGAGATGTACCTAGGGTAATAATGACAAATAAGATAGTAATGTTATGTATATTTTATTAATGAAGGAATGTACTTATAAATATAAGATAGGGAGTTAATAATAACACACCCAAATGAATAGTGATAAAAATAATCAAAACCAGTATACCGTACCCTGAGGCAAATAAAGGCCACAGTTAATAACCAAAAGTGATCATTAGTGAAGGGAAAATAAAATAAATACTTATAACCAGTAACCCCATGATGATGTTAACATAAATAAACAACATAGTGAATAATATCAAGTGAGTGGAATAAAGAGAGTATTAATACAAAAGTGGTGACATGCAGTTATAGCATGTTACATATAAAAGCGAAAGTGAATAAATAAAAAACCTTCTATGAAGGAAAAAGTGTAGTGGGTGAACATAAAAAGGTATTTTAGTTAGTAGACTGTATTAGAATAACTGAAGGACCTGTGATAAACTTTATGCTAGCAAGTAAGATGAACTCATTATACTGTGATTAAGTTAAGCAATAGGTAATAAGAATTATGAAATAAAATAGAAATTAAGTCATTAGAATGAAAGGTAAACAAGAAAGATAGACACTGTTTTCTAGTGAAGGAATGAGGGAGCAGATTATATTGTGTAAAGTACAGTTTAATAGTAGTATAATAAGAGTTTTATTGTTGTTTAAAAAACCAATATAAGGTAATGAATTATAAGTTAAAACAAATAGTAGTAAGAAACAGAAAGGTAGTTAGAAGTTTATTTCAGGCTTGAACCTGTCAAGAAAATGTTAATTGTTATTATAATAAGAGGTGTAGTTAGAATCACCAATGTTTATTATTTGTTCATAGTAAAAAATTGTTTTAAGGTACCATATATAAAGGTACGGAGTTACAAAGAATGTTAGATAGTAGTATAGGAAAATCTAGGCTCTAGGCCTAACAGTTAATGAAGAATTTTGTAAATTTAAGGACAAACAATAGCCCAATATCAAAGCAGAATATACCAAATGTTTAAACAAGTTAAGTAGGTATACCTAATACCAAAATGTATAAATAACATCCAGTTTTAGATTAAATATTGTAATAAAAAGTTGTGTGGGTTGTAAAAATTTTGTTATTGGTGTTATTTAGTGTTAATTGTGTAAAAATGTAACTTCTCTTATCATTTACGGGTAAACCGTATTTCGCTCTGCTGCATTCAAAAGTTGCCGCCTCACCACCTGATTGGCGCACGACCTTCTGCAGTGTTGACTCGGCTAGCGTTTTGCTTTAACGCTTTCACTTCAATAATTCTTAGTTGTTATTATAAATTAATTGAATCAAACATACAGGATTGCAGATTGAGAACATTTATTAACCTTTTAGAATATTTCAATTGCTTTATGATACATCAAATTCGTTTTCTGCACCGGCTATTACACTTGTTCGGTTGGTACTTGCTCAGTTTGTGTACACAGCGTCTTTAATGTTAGTTTACAGTTATATATGGTTATTCTCAGGGGTGTTAAAGTCCTTTCGGCTACAGAAATATATACTTACGGCTAACACACACAAAGTTATAACAATTCTTAATCCTAGTTACATAAACAAATTAATATCTCGTTATATTCAATTAAGTAATTACCAATTAAAACTTGTAAAGAAATTTTGGGTTAGTTTTCGTTTGTCAAATTTATTTATCAAAAGGTTCGTCAATTATTTATTATATTTTACTTTTAATAATTGCTAATCGATTAAAGTTTAAATAGTGAATTTAACAAATCATTTATTTCTGAATCGGAATAGTGATCAGTGAAGTGAAATAGTTATTTATTAATTCTGACCAAAAAATTGTGAACTCGATAATGGGATAATGTTTATACTCATCGGTTTTTCCATTTGAAGATCCTGAGGTCGTCTTCTTCTTCCGGATTACTCCTGGGATGTCATCTTCTAATATTTTCCAGAAGTTTATTCCTCTCGTCTCGATGATTTTCCTCGCTGACTCAGGCCTCGCATTCCTTCGGTTGTCGTCCGTCTTCTTCTATTAAGATGTTCCAATGATCCTCATTTGGTGTCCGTTGTCGTCTCTCTTCTTCACTGCGTCGTTCCGTCTTCTTCAGATAATTATGGTTTGTTAATTAATTTTTTATAAACAAAATTTTGTTCAGGATTCCCTGGACTATTGTTGTTATCTCCATCTGGTTTAAATTAGTTTCAAATTTACTTTTATAATAATATTTTAATATGAGAGCTCCTCGATCCACTCTCAGCGTTGGTCAATAATACATTACTGAAAATCTAACGGTTTTTTGGCAATAAAATTCTTGTTGCTATGGTTACCTAATAAATTATGCTAATTTTCATTGGTTATTAACTTAAGTCATTGTTATGTTTTAACATCTTTTTTAGTCTAATTTTACCAAAATATCTTCAACTGAAGATTTCTATCTTATACTAATAGCTAGAGTTATTACATAAGTACCATTCTTCCTAATTTTTCATGATGATCAATTTAATATCCCTCATGCCCACTTTTGAATAGCTAATTACATTTTTACTATTTTCCATATTTATATTTTACATATATTTTATTCAAAATTCGTTGTTATTCATATATTTTGGTACTAGGAATACTCACTTAATCGGTTTAACCATTTGGCATATTCTGCCTTAACTTTGGATTATTATTTGTTCTCAAAATTACTAAATTTATATTCAACAGTTGGCCTAGAGCCTAGATTTTATTCTACTCCCACCTAACATTTCTTAATAACACATCTGGTAATTCTAATACAATTTTATAAACAAAACAAACAATAAACATTAGTATTCCTAACTCTAATTCTTATTATGAAAGATTCCTTGTCAGGTTCTAGCCTGAAATAACTTTTTAATTACCTTTTCTTTTCTCTACTGTTATCTTGCTTATCCTATAATTTACTACATTCTATGGTTTTTGAACAATAATAAAACTCGTACAATACTACTGTTAAACTGTGCCTTACTCGAAATGTTTTATCTACTAATCCCTTCACTTAAATACAGTGTCTATCCTTCTTATTTTACTACTCATTCTGATAACTTAATTCTTACCTTATTATATAATTCTGACATCCTATTACCTAAATTTATAATATCACAATCAGTTTAATCTTACTTACTAATGTACAGTTTATCAAAATTTGTTTATCTGTTTATTATAGTTTGCTTATATAATATTTTATTCTACACCCCCACTGCACTTTTCCCTTCATTAGGAGGTTTCTTTAATTATTATCACTCTCACTTTGTTTCATCATATGCTATACCTAGCACTTCACCACTTATTTAATTTTACACACATTTTTAACTTACTCACTTGTTTATTCACATGATTTGTCTGATTATTTTATATCACTGTGTGATTATGGTCATGAATAACTAATTTACTTCCAAATCACTCTGATCACTTTTAGTTATTACTTAAATATTGCTTTTGTTTGGCTCAAAGCATTGTTTATTGTCTTTGGCTATTATCATTACTATTAGTTTGGGGTATGGTTAGTTTCTAACTCCCTACCTTATATTATATAAGTACATTCTTTTATCAACAAGATATATGTGATATTATTACCTTCCATTAATCTTATTATCCTAATTAAATCTCATATACTACAAATATCAGTTCATAATTTAATTTACAATATACTGGTCATTATTTGGGATTATTTGATTGCACTTAGGTCTCGGCTGCTTCTTCATTGTCTCTTGGTTCCTTTGGTATTTATCCGATCTACTGTGTCAGGTCATTGTCAGGTTAATAGTCATTTGTCATTTTTTGGGTTACTGGGTTATTGATCTCTAAGTTTATAAGTTTTTGCCTCTTATTCTTATCTTCAGCTTTTTATTTTATAATTAAATACAATTGGATCTTCACTACCTTATGTCATGTTACAATATATATGAAATATAAATAAGAAAAATAACAAAAATGTGATTAGCTACTCAAAAGTAACCATGAGGGGTATCAAAATGATCCTTATCAAAAATTATGAACAGTAGTATTCATGTAATAAACATAGCTACTAATATAAGAAAGAAATCTTAATTTGAAGATATTTTATAGATTTAAACTAAAATAAAACGTTAGAATATAACAATGATATAAATTAACGACCAATGAGAATTAGCATAATTTAATAGGTAACCGTAGCAACCGAAATTTATTGCCAAAAAACCGTTGGAATTTTCATGAATCCATTATTGACTGACGCGGAGGGCGGATGTATGCAGCTCTCAACCCAAATTTTATCATAAATAAATAAATTTTGACTGAAATCAGAAGGAAGAAAGATAGCAATAGCCACCTATGGCACACATGATAATCTAATTATTATTAAAATATTCACAAAATAAAATTATCAGTGGAAATTAAGAAGATTTCAAGAATCATAGCTGACGACTCATCCCGAAGGAAGACAAGGAGTGACCTACTTCAACCCAAGAAAACGAATGACTGCGGAACGAGAGAGAATCCGAACTTTATGGAAAAACCGTCTGAACGAGATTGATGAACAGCCGAAGAGGAGAAGACGACCAGATCCATCCGGAAGAAGTAGACGAGCATCGAGGAAGCCCCAACGAGAACCGATGAGTATAAAACAATAATCTCACTAAAAACGAATTCCCAATTTTTCTATCCATAATAACAAATCACAATTTTCACTTCACTGATCACTATTTTGAACAAGAACTGAAAGTATTTATAATATCACTATTATTGAACTTTAATCAATTAATAACCATTTAAACTGATCTATAATAACTTATTAATAAACATAACTTGTTGTCAAAATCCTAACCAAAACTATACTAACTCTCATTGATGATTACTTACTTGGATGTATTAATGTATTAAATATTGTGTACCTAGTTTTAAGAATTATTATAAATTTGTGCATTTTAGCCGTTAATCCAAAACTTCTGTAGCCAAAAGGACTTTTAATACGCCCTGTGACAATTTTTATTGTAAACGAACATTATTAGCCAAGCGGCGTGTACATAATACAAACAACTGAGCATGCCAACTGAGCAATTGTAAAAGCCGGTGCTAAGATAAAATAATGTACTACTAAATAACTGAAAATTATTAAAGGGTTTACTAAATCTTATTGTTCTGCAACTCTGTATGTTTGACTCGTACAAAATAAGCTAATACATAGAAAATTATTAAAGTGAAAACAACAAAACACCACAGTTAGCGAAGTCGACACTGCAAGACGGCGTGCGCCAATCAGGTGGCGAGGCGGCAATATTCAAACCGAACGCCGAGAGATACGGTTTGCCTGTAAGTGGTAAGAAAAAGTATAACTCGACTCGCTACATACGAATAACCTTAACAGAAGTAACTGAACTGAATAATAACCTCAATTATACACCCATACTATACCACGAACGCAACGAGCGAATTAAAAAACGCTCGTCCCGCACACATTCACGATACGAGTAATAGAACAAATTACAGAAACACTAATTATTAAATACTCCACCATAAACAAACTTTATTACAAAGTGGCGCCCAACGTGGGGCTTTTCGTTTCTGTTAAAAGGACGATACTACGGGGAACATTTACAAATCTAAACACCCCTCAAAAAGAATTTATTACAAAGTGGCGCGCCAACTAGTAGGGCTAGGATAATTAAGAAATCATATCATTAAACCTTACAGATTCTAGCGGCGACTATAGAAATGGAACCGGCAAAGCACGATACAAGATACCAGACTAAGATACGCGAGAAGGAGGCGGAAAAGGAAGCAAAGAGATTAGAAAAGGAGATAGAAGAAAAACGATTCAGCTATGCGGAATGGATGACAGCACTATTTAAAAAGTTTAGCAGAGAGATGGAGTACATCGAGAAGAACACCACTGACCATGAACGAGCACAAATGAGTTGCGCGAATGCAACGGAACCGCCATACAACAAAATGTCATTGAAAGGAATTTATGATGAAATGTGGAAGCTGGAAACCAAATGCAATAAAGAAGAGACTATCAGAACAGCCCACGAAAAAGGCGATAACAAGGTGGAAAGAATGACTGAAGAAGATTGGAAGAGATTGTCCAATAATAAAAAACAAATGAAAAACGAAAGAACGGGAGTATACGCACAGGTGACGGAGGAATATACACCGGAGGAGTATGAACAATGGAGACAGTTAATAAAACTACCAGAAAAACCGATACAAACAGAAAACGCAGAGCTAAGAGAATGGATAAGGGTTATGTTCGAGCTATCCAGAGAAGATATGTGTAATTGGAGCAAGAAACATAATCAAATAAAAGGGTTCAGTGAAACACAAAATAATAAAAACTTGGAACAATCAAAGGTTCAATTACAAAAAGAAATAGTCAAGGACGTGGAAGTGAAGCAACAGAAGAAAATAATGGTACTCACACAAGAAGAGGTACAAAAAATCATGGATTTATTGAATGAACATTATAGAATGATAAGCGAAGCTTTGGATAACCATCACAAGAAGATGAAGGAAATTATGGATAATGGTTTCAAGAAGGTGAAGGAAACACTGGACGGTACTTCTGAAAGTATTAAAGAAACATTGAATGAGAACAAGGAACCGGTAGATAAGAAAATAGAAGATGATAGGGAGGAGACAGAATTAAAAGAAGACAGTAGCATACTGTTACCTGCAAATAAAAATAACAGCCACAAGGAGAATAACCAAACCATGGAGGTGACGACTAAGAAGAGGCATCCAAAGAAAATAATAAATACCAGAGAAGAGTTGGAGATGATGAAGAATGGACTACTTGAGATGTTTAATATACCAATTAACGACCAGAATGAAATAATGAATTTTAAAAATAACAGAAGGAACTTACTAGAAACTTTAGAAGGGAATCACTACAAAACAGTGAGTAACAGAATAAGAAGAAGACACTTAATGGACATGCATAATCCAATATCAACGATAGCATCTACGATGGAAATAGCATTGACCTATTCGTTGTATGAACAAAATAATGAAATGATTGAGATAGCAATGGAAACAAGTGAAAATGTTATGACAGAAACACTTAAATACAAGATAGTAGCAAGAAAGTGGACAAGAACAGAAGTCATTCTGAAAATGATAGCAATCCGAACAGGGGTAACTCACATAATCATGGACCATGGCTAAACCAAGTGTGGAGGAACACTGAGAAATGGGACTGATTTTAAATAGACCGACCATGCGAACCAATTAATGTATAAATGAGAAGAAAAGAATTTGGAGAGTAAACATTATCTAAATTCAAAAATTAAAATAAGCACAACTTACAAATAAGTATTTGATTGAAATTATTATATGAATGAAAAAGAATTATAACGATAAAATGTCTAAATAAAATTTTTTTTTGTAAGTGGACGGTGTAACGAGGGTTGCTGACAGATATACGATGGCTCGGTAACATGTTGTTCAAGACAAGGGAAGGCAAGGGTTTAGGCGAACAATGCCTAAAGTCGCAGCAGTTGTACGGTGAAGCGAATTGCGGGTGACGCGCAACGGCCCAAGATAGACAAAGGCGAAATATATCACTAAGAAGAAACAATAGAAAGGAAAAGCCTGACTTGAGTAGACAATACGCGTGCACTATGAACGAACGACCGAAGGGACGTCCAGCTTTACCAGAAGGGTACGCGACGAAGAAAGGCTTGGAGTGCAAGATATAGCAGCTGTCTGGAATACTCAGAATTGACCACACTCGTCGTGGGAACGACTAGGAGAAACTAGTTGACAATATGAGCAAGACACGGGTAAGTTGGTCACGGGTAAGAAGCAGGACACATGGTGAACAAAAAGAGCAGATGAAAATGGCCACACAACAATTAAAAGCACTGTATCTATCAAGGACAAGTACACCAAAATACGAGGGTGATAGACAGCCGTGAAATTGGTCATCCGACTCAAACGATGGGCTGGAGCCAACCATGAACGGGTATGGGCGGAGTAACTTGTGGGAGTACAAGGGGGGACTTTCTCAAGGAATACAGAGAAAGAACCAATGGAAATGAAGCTGAAGTACGAAAAAGGACTTAAGTGGGGAAAAGTAAGAAAATAGGGGGAAAAGTAGAGGAAATGATAAATACACAGGACGAGGGTGAGATTAAGGAGTCTTTACAAAATTTTCGAGAGAGTCTTTACTAAAAATGTCGGGAGTCAATAACTAAAGTTACGGAGAGTCGATGAAGTCCGTTATAATGATTCAGAGTAGTGACTAAAACACTTAAAAGTTTTTACTAAAAAACTTCGTAAGTCGATAACTAAGGTTACGAAGAGTCGGTGAAGTCCGGTATAATGATTTGGAGTAGTGACTAAACACTTAGAGAGTCGAGCTAAAGTTTACGGAAATTCAAAGTAACGGTTCGGATAGTTTACTTAGAATCAAGTGATGTCATCGATAAAACGATCTGTGAAGTGAAAATAAATGTATAATAGTGAAAGTGTATACGTGTAAATTACTTCATGTAGGAGTTACATTCCTTATGCACGCAATGAGACAGCTTCAACGCAATTGAAGGAGCGTCTACATCTCCATACGCTGAATTAAGTAGTAGAGAGAGAGAGAGAGTCCAGAATGACGACGCGCCGTAGTTTATGGAATATGTCCTGAAAGTAAATTTTTTATGTATTAATTTTATTTCTAAATCACCTGTCTGTCTCTCTAAAAGAATCCACATAGAGAATTTCATAATATAGGATATACTCATTTAAAACTTCCTTATAAATGATAAAATCACAGTGTTTTAAAATTATAGAGAATTATAGACAGCACATTGTAACGGGCCGAATTTGAGGGTTATTTTATTTTATTAAATTTTGTGGGGTTTTATTAAAATATTCGTAAAGTTTATTTCCAACGGTGACCAGGCCACGTGTTGTATTGTAGCAGTGGTATAACAAAGGCAGCACTACGTTTCAACAATTGTGCAATCAGAACCAGGAATGTACCAAGTCGTCATTTCCAAGAACTTTGCAAGTGTGTGGCAGTGCGCCCGTATGCAACACACGAGCATGCGCGCGGAGCGACGCCAGTTTTGTGCAGCTCAAGATGGCTAAGAAACAATTTTTATTCACTTAGTCTACCATGCGGTCGGATGTAAAACCTAAGTCACGCCTATCTTGTGACGTCAGCCAGTACCTAGCGAATATCTTACACGAACTGCACACAAACAACTACATGGGTTTAAATAGGACGAAGCTATGGTGAAGAACCAACAGGCTTTGTGTTCCATCAAAAACGAAGTAATCTAGTTGGCTGCGAAAGAGAGACGTCTCTACCCAGTTCGTTCACTGATTGTGCCTGCACAGGTACAGAGCCAAGTGGGCTCTTTGCAAAATTTTAAAATGTACCAGTAAAAAAGTGATTAACAGTTTCCAACAAAGTGGCAGTGATGTGAGTCAATGGAAGGACACCAACTCGTATATTGTTTGTGGGACGTCAATGCAGTTATACATGAAATAAATCGAGGTGGCGCGGACGCCTCGTGCCGGCTTGGGGTATATGTTTTCAATTTATATAGCAATGGGGTACACATTTAAATAACGGGGGTTTTTAAATAAGAATGTGAGAGAGAGAGAGAAGCAGACTGGGCTATCCTTATAGTTATAAGTAATATAATTTAATTATGACCATATAAAACGTATTGTAAAAATGTACGAAAATTTTAAATTAATTTGAAAATTTTATTGGAAAAAGAATAGTACAACCTTTTTAATAATTGCTCATTAAAAATATTAATTCTCTTCAAAAAATGAGTAGAGTACATTATTACAAAAAACCCGTAACACATGTTTGTATCTTACGTTCGTGCGAGAAGAATCCTGGACCCAGATAATCTTGCAGGTAGGTGGAAGAAAATTTGTGTTTTATATATTTAATGATTTATATATTTTAATGATACTATGATACTCAAAAGTAATATTAGGATAAAAGGAATACTGAAGTGTGAAGAGATATTTTAGTTTCTTTTATAATTGTTTTTTTATTGGTAGAAATAATGTATTAAAATTATTCTTAATAACAAATTGTTAATCAAATTTGCACTATGATACCAATAACAATAATTGTTAACGTAATAAATGTAGTAGTATACAGACAAACCCGTCTTATATATTTATTGAAGAAAACCATATTAAATTAATCATTAGCATTAGCTGTCAATTCCTTCCAAGTAATATTAAATAATAAAGTAATATAACCTGTGATTACATAACTACTAATGAATAAATTATTATCACAATTAAAAACCCCGAGATAGTAAACGTTGACAATTAATTTTAGCATTGCATTTGACGCCCACACTAGGGCATAAATAATATCAGAGTTATATTTGGCGCTCCAACAATGCGGGGCTATATAGAGTAAAGATTTACATAATTAAGATAATCAATTAATTTATGCAAGTAAATTTGTATAAATAATATTTAGTTATATTTGGCGCCCACACGCACGGCTTGACAAATAAAAGTATAATTGTTAAGCGGGCAGAGAACAGACAGGGTGCATGTTAATTTATAAGGTATTTAGAAATAAGTTACGGTAGAATAATATCAGACCCTAAGTATATCTGAATGATTACGCGTCTACGGGCAAAAATGGCTACAAACGAGAATTCGAAAAGCCAAGAATTTGATCGTAACAACCAGTTGGGGGTCGAAGGATTAGAAGATAACACCATGGATAGTAATGAAGGTAACAACACCGCCGAGGAACATAGCCAAAATCGGGCGAGGGGACCATCTGACGGCGACGGTAGCGAGATGACCTTTGCTATGTTGATGGAGTTCATCAAGAATCAAAGTGAAGAAACGAGAAGACAGATCGAAGAAACGCGGAAACAGAACGAACAACAGAAACAGGAAATAATGCGACATAACGAAGAACAAGCTGGGAAATTAGAAGAAAGGATTAATAAAAAATTAGAAGAAAATATTACTAGAATAAATAAAAATTTACAAGGCCAGATCAATCAGGTAAATATTGAATTGCAAGAACAAACCAAGAAGTGGGAAGGAAAACTTGGCAAGTTGCAGAAGAAGAGTGAAAGTGGGATGAAAGAAATCAATAAATAATTAAAGAAACAGAATAAAGAAAATAAAGAGTTACGCGAAAAGGACCGCCGAGAATGGGAAGAAGCAATCAATAAGACCCACGATCTGAACAAAAAACAAATTGAAGGTGTCGAACTTCAGGTAAGGAGTCTGAAGGACGCTCACCACAGCACCGAGGAGAAATTAAACGGAGTTTCAGTAGAGAAGGGCAGAAGGCTGGATGAGATGGCTAGTAACCTGTCAACAATACGGGAAAATCAGCAGAGAGTTCAGCGGAGGCTGGAAGAAATAGAACAACGACCGGCCGTTGCCATAAATGGGAATCATGGAAATAAAGAAATCACATTTGATGGTGAACATAGTTTCCCTATGGAATTCCTAAAAGAACTCAAGGAGCTACAAGAAGCGTATTACCCAACAGAAAACACGAGGTGGATCGGCAGACATTTAACTGGAGAAGCAGCCATATGGTGGCGCATCGTAAGAAGCCAAATAAACTCGTTCCAAGAATTTGAAGAAAGATTTGTAGAGAAATACTGGGGAGCGACTCAACAGGAATTGATTCGTGACCAGCTTGAATACGGCCGATACAACTCTCACGGAACTCTCAGCACGATACAATACATGGAAAGGTTTGTGTTACAGTGTCGGCAATTGATACCAATCATGTCAGATCAACATCTGATTAAGAAATTAGCGCGGCACTACAATAGAGAAATACAGGTAGCCGTCGTAACAAGAGGAATAACCACGATTAATAATTTTGAAATTCTGTTACGAGAATACATGAATGTATCAAGTCGCGCACATAATGACGCGCAAAAGACAGAAGAACGTGGACCCAGAAAGGCCAACGAACACAACTTTCCCAAGCAACACAAGCAATGGGGCGATGAACAAAGGCGAGGGTGGCAAAAAGATTATGTAACGAAGCCGAAGGCTGAGAGTGGGCAGCCAGTCATAAATTCGTTAGTTGTTGACAACCAGGCATCAGGTAGCAGCAAAAGTAATGGGGGAGGAAACACAAAAATACACAATAATTGACAACTAAGTGGGTCAATGCTCCCCTCTGTTTACCAACAAACCGAGTGGTCTAACGGAAACGACACCAAAGTAAATATTTTGATTCCAGACTTACATCATGAACTCTTGGAAGAACCAGAACAGAACATTAACATATCGTTTGTAAAAACTCGAGAGTTAAGTATTCGCATTAATAAAATAAATTTAATCGCCTTGATTGATACGGGCAGTGCCATTAATGTCTTATCGGAAGAATGGTACAACAATAATAAAGATAAAATCGGCCAACACGAAGTACTTAGCGTGAATAACACAACGATAATTAGCGCCATGGGCAAACGATCTAAGCACGTTAGAAAACAAATATTTTGTGAAATTCACGTCAAAAATAATGTTCATTACGATTGTGTGTTTTTAATCGTCCCAGGACTTGCACGAGAGTGTATCCTCGGAATGCAATTCTTGAAACAAACGCAAAGTAAAATAGATATCGAAAGAAATAACATACAAATGAAGACCGATGTAAATACTTTCACTATTGAAGAATCTTACGAATTACCGTTGATGGAAATCAAGGAAGAGGTTGACAACATTGACGGGAAAATTAATAAAAAAATCAAGGAAATGGAGGACGCAGACGCCACAATGGGACGGCAGCTGGAACAATTGTTATACAGGTACCAAGATGTATTTGATGAGAGGCCAGGACGCATCCGTGGATATGAACACCACTTCACAGTATCCGATAAAACACTGTATCTGCAGAGAGGCTGACCCGTGCCAATAAAATATCACCAAGCCGTTCAAACAGAGATTAAAAGAATGATAAATTACGGGATTATTGAACGTACACAAAGCGCTTATATTAACCCCCTAGTGACTGTCATTAAGCGAGATGGAAGGGTTCGGTTATGTTTGGATACGCGGAAGATAAACAGCGTGACTACGCCTGACTACGAGGGACCACCTCCAATCAACGAGATCTTGGCTAGGTGTAGCAACATCCGCGTAATGTCGACCATCGACCTGACCAGCAGCTTTTGGCAGATACCATTGGCAGAGTCATGTCGAGACTACACCGGATTCCTGCATGAAGGCAAGTGTTATAGGTTTTGTGTGACACTGTTTGGACTCAGCACAAGTCTCGCCAGTTTAGCACGTGGGTTAGATCACATCCTAAGGGAAGATGTGAAGAAAAATATCATTGTTTACGTGGATGTTATTTTATGCTTCTCCGAAAATGAACATGACCACATTAAACACTTAACAGATCTGTTAGAGAACTTGAAACAGGCAAATATGACAATAAACCTAGAGAAATCACAGTTCTTTAGGAAACAAATTCAATACCTGGGATATTGCCTCACCACTAGTGGAATAAAAATGACACCGGAGAAGGTTGCAGCTATACAAAACTTTCCGTCGCACAAAAATACGAAACAACTTAAAGGTTTTTTAGGCCTCACAAACTTTTATAATAAATTTACCTCCAAGTATGCAGTGTACACCCAACCACTGTTGAAACTACTTCAAAAGGGTCAAAAATTCAAATGGGACTCAATTATGGAAGAGCACTTTAAAAGGGTGAAAACCTTATTTATAGATACCGGTATGTTGAAGTTTCCCATAACAGGAAGACGTTTTTACTTGCAGTGTGATGCCAGCAACTCTGCGTATGGTGGTCAGTTATACCAGATCGACAACAACGGAGAGGTTGCTGTAGTAGCATTCACAAGTAAGACATTCAAAAATGCAGAAAGGAATTATTTTGCCACTGAACGGGAACTCCTCGCAATAGTCCAGTGTTTACAAAAATTCAGGATTTACATTCTAGGGCAGCCGTTAACCATCATAACAGACAACAAAGCTTTAACATTCTTACAGAAGTGCCACCTAAACAATACACGAATCACAAGATGGATCGTGAGTATCCAAGAATATAACTTCGAAATACGACACTGTAAGGGCAAGGAGAACGTGGTTGCTGATACCCTCAGTAGATACCCAGAGGACCATAAAGGGGATGACGCACTGGAGGAAAGGTATGAATATTATATTAACAGTATTGAAGTTAAATTAAGTAAAGTTGTTGCAGAAAAATTACGTAACATAGGGTGAATCCAAAGTATGAATGAAAAGGTGGCGACATTAATAAATAAGCTCCACGAAGGAACCGATGACCACACAAATAAGTACTACAAACTCATTAATAAGAAACTGTACCGTAAAGTTAAGGAAAATTGGAAACTGTATATTCCCAAGGAAGTCTGAACAGAATTAATTAAAGAAATCCATCAAATTTATGGACACACGGGCACAAAGAAAACGATGCAACTACTGAAGGAGTGTTTTACTATGGACGCGATGTGTAAAACAGTTAGTCAGATAATAAAATCCTGTGACGTCTGTCAAAAATGTAAAGACGACGGAAATAGGACCATAGCAGGGGAGACGCGACCAATTGTACCAAAACACAGGGGAGAGTTGGTCAGCCTTGATTATTATGGGCCACTCCCTACATCCAGTGGTGGTGTTAAATACCTGTTAGTCATAGTTGACAACTTTACTAAATTTGTGGAGTTGTACGCACTACGGCGAGCCACGACAAATCTCACCTTAAAGAGGATCCAACAATATATTAAGAATCACGGCAAGCCAATCAACATTCTGACGGATAATGGAACCCAGTTCACTTCAAAAAAATGGACACGTGGTTTAGAAGAATTGGGATAAGGCCAAGATTCACTGCGATTCGAAACCCGTGTATGAATATTGCGGAGCGGTGGAACCGGCAGCTGGGGAACCTGTTCAGTGTTTGTGCGAGAGAAACACACTAAGTGGGCATCTTGTATTAAACTCATAAAAGCCTGCCTGAATGAGACATACCAGGAAACAATAAGGATGACACCATATGAAGCCCGGTTCGGAAAGAAGCCGACCAGAGATTGGGAGAAATATGTGGATGCATCCGTGCTTCCGAACGAAAAGGTAGATCTCAGCAGGATCCAACTACGTATTAAAATGAAAGGAAGTAAGCAGGCTGACAGGATTAATAAATCCAAAGGTATAACGAAGTTCAAGGTCAGAGATCAAGTGCTGATACGCACATATAAACCCTCCGACGCAACACAGAATATAATTGGAAAATTCTGTGCTCTCTACGAAGGACCATATAGGATCGTGAAAGAAATTGGAGGTGCCACATACGTGTTGCAAGAGGACGGAAAGAAGGTAGCTTGAGGAGTATTTAATACAAGACAATTGAAACTTTATCATTCAGATTGCTTAGGGGAATGATCAATTGCCTTGTATACAAAAGGAAATGTTATAAGAAGATTTATGTAAATGTCTATAGTCATCTACTAAATTATGAACTATCAGTATAATTGAATCTATGTTATGTCATAATAAATTAGTAAGATAGTAGTTGGTGGTAATAAGGAAATTCTGTGTGCTAATATAAAGTAATTAGCAATAAATTTCTAACTTATTGTATAGTGATACGATAGTATAACAACTTGAATGATTATTATTATTATTAACTTCGTAATTGTGTCTATTTTATTGCTCAATATTAACAAAAGTATATGTACATTAAGCAAATTTAACTCAAAGATATAATATGAAAACAGAACTAATTTAAGTAGGAAATTGTTGTGAAGCAAATTCAATATTCATGTATAGCTTTAAGAATGTATAAAGACTTTGTAAATTGGACAAGTAGGTAAAATATGTATATAGTAAATAACACTGAGTTAAGAGTCATAATATCACTTATGTTATTATCTATGGACAAATAGCCAGAGACACATAAAGTTAATCGTGATTCTAATTTGTAAGTATTGTTATATTTGTAATGAGCATATAATTTAGTTTTTTTTTCATATTTGTGTGAAATATTGGGTAAATTTAAATAATATGTAGTGGAAATAAATTCATAGATAAGATAGCAATTAAATGTAAATTAATTAAGCTCATAAATGTTCAATTAGGTAAAGATTTATGTAAAAATGGATTCATAAAAGGGTGATGTCAGCAATAAATTCAATATAGGGACCAAAAACCCACCAACAGTAAGGTACCACCAGACAGTAGGTCAACCCAGAAGATGACACTTCTGATACACTATATTCATGGAAAGATGAGCACTGAAGAATACCAGAGAGGTCGGGCGTGAATTTGGCTCCATTTGATCCAGAAGATTGATCAATCGACCCAAATTGGGGACAATTATAACGATAAAATGTCTAAATAAAATTTTTTTTTGTAAGTGGACGGTGTAACGAGGGTTAATGTCAGATATACGATGGCTCGGTAACATGTTGTTCAAGGCAAGGGTTTAGGCGAACAATGCCTAAAGTCGCAGCAGTTTGTACGGTGAAGCGAATTGCGCGTGACGCGCAACGGCCCAAGATAGACAAAGGCAAAATATATCACTTAGAAGAAACAATAGAAAGGAAAAGCCTGACTTGAGTAGACAATACGCGTGCACTATGAACGAACGATGGGACGTCCAGCTTTGCCAGAAGGGTACGCGACGAAGAAAGGCTTGGAGAGCAAGATATAGCAGCTGTCTGGAATACTCAGAATTGACCACACTCGTCATGGGAACGACTAGGAGAAACTAGTTGACAATACGAGCAATTGGTCACGGGTAAGAAGCAGGACACATGGTGAACAAAAAGAGGAGATGAAAAGGGCCACACAACAATTAAAAGCACTGTATCTATCAAGGACAAGTACGCCAAAATACGAGGGTGATAGACAGCCGTGAAATTGGTCATCCGACTCAAACGATGGGCTGGAGCCAACCATGAATGGGTATGGGCGGAGTAACTTGTGGGAGTACAAGGAGGGACTTTCTCAAGGAATACAGAGAAAGAACCAATGGAAACGAAGCTGAAGTATGAAAAAGGACTTAAGTGGGGAAAAGTAGAGGAAATGATAAATACACAGGACGAGGGTGAGATTAAGGAGTCTTTACAAAATGTTCGAGAGAGTCGGTAGTCGGTAATGGTCGACAAAAACGTCGGTAGTCAATAACTATAGTTACGGAGAGTCGATGAAGTCCGTTATAATGATTCGGAGTAGTGACTAAAACACTTAAAAGTTTTTACTAAAAAACTTCGTAAGTCGATAACTAAGGTTACGAAGAGTTGGTGAAGTCCGGTATAATGATTCGTAGTAGTGACTAAACACTTAGAGAGTCGAGCTAAAGTTTACGGAAATTCAAAGTAACGGTTCGGATAGTTTACTTAGAATCAAGTGATGTCATCGATAAAACGATCTGTGAAGTGAAAATAAATGTATAATAGTGAAAGTGTATACGTGTAAATTACTTCATGTAGGAGTTACATTCCTTATGCACGCAATGAGAGTCTTCAACGCAACTGAAGGAGCGTCTACATCTCCATACGCTGAATTAAGTAGTAGAGAGAGAGAGAGAGAGAGAGAGAGTCCAGAATGACGACGCGCCGTAGTTTATGGAATACGTCCTCAAAGTAAATTTTTTATGTATTAATTTTATTTCTAAATCACCTGTCTGTCTCTCTAAAAGAATCCACATAGAGAATTTCATAATATAGGATATACTCATTTAAAACTTCGTTATAAATGATAAAATCACAGTGTTTTAAAATTATAGAGAATTATAGACAGCACATTACAATGAATCCATTTAAAATTATACTTTATAATGAAATGAGCAATTAGTTTGTAAGAAGTAATTCATGTTTTAATGATACTATGATACTCAAAAGTAATATTAGGATAAAAGGAATACTGAAGTGTGAAGAGATATTTTAGTTTCTTTTATAATTGTTTTTTATTGGTAGAAATAATGTATTAAAATAATTCTTAATAACAAATTGTTAATCAAATTTGTACTATGATACCAATAACAATAATCGTTAACGTAATAAATATAGTAGTATACAGACAAACCCGTCTTATATATTTATTGAAGAAAACCATATTAAATTAATCATTAGCATTAGCTGTCAATTCCTTCCAAGTAATATTAAATAATAGAGTAATATAACCTGTGATTACATAACTACTAATGAATAAATTATTATCACAATTAAAAACCCCGAGATAGTAAACGTTGACAATTAATATTAGCATTGCATTTGACGCCCACACTAGGGCATAAATAATATCAGAGTTATATTTGGCGCTCCAACAACGCGGGGCTATATAGAGTAAAGATTTACATAATTAAGATAATCAATTAATTTATGCAAGTAAATTTGCATAAATAATATTTAGTTATAGAATTTAGAAGAAAGATTAGCTAAATTCAAAACAAAGTAAGTACAAACTTACAACCAAGTGTGAAACAAAATGTGTAAACCCATGTAATTTTGAAAAAAATGTATATATAATGAAATATCATAAAAATTTTATATAAAATAATAAAATGTTACACAAATAATGATGACGCTACATAACATCATTAACTAACCCTATTACAAAAGGGAATAATAAAGAAATAATGTTTCACAAAAGAAAAGACAAGACAATCAAATAAAAAATGACAATGACATATTAACTGGACAATCAATGATGAAAAAATATAAGTGAGCCAGAAACCAGCTACAATGTTAATTTTGAGTATAAATGAGAAATAAAGTGATAACAATTAAAATCACTACCATATGAAGTAAGTTGATGAAACAATGCAAAATACCTATTAAATATCGCCATAACCTTAGAAAAAGGAATACAAATAAGTCACTGAAAAGAAAAGGTCATGAGATGTATAAAAGAGAGAATAATTAATCCCAAAAGTGTTTTATTGTATTGATATTATATGAGTCGAAAACAGACAACTAATATTATGATTATTATGAATATTATTATGTGATGATTTTATGTTGAGATACATCCAACAATTATTTATGTTATTGAGCAGATAGGCAAGACCTCTGAACTCAAAATGTGTATAAATGGATAGCAGAGTAATAGAGCCACACGTGCCCTCTGGCTAGTACCAATTTATATGAAGGGGAGAGAAGAAAAATTTTAAGGAAATAGAACATACAAGGGATAACACTCGTAATAAAATAATACCAAATACCATATTATGAACCATGACTTAATAAAAATGAATAAAGAAGAAAGTAGCGATTGATGAATTCCTGAATAATAACGACTTGATTAAATGAACTATATTGATGATTTCAGAAAAAACATAATGATCTTTGTTTCGAAATAATCAATTTTGGTGGCGATGCATTATGTAACATGACATAAGGTAGTGAAGATACATAGATAATTAATTATAAAACAAAGAAGCTGAAGACAAGAATAAAGGCCAAGAACTTATAAACTCAGAGATTAATAACCTAATGACAAAATGACAAATGACTAATAAACTGATGATGACTTGACTCAATAGATTGGATAAATACAAGAAGAACAATGGAACAAGGAAGAAGGAACCAAGAACCAAATGTAATCAAGAAATTGATAACGAACATTGTAATCCCTAATAATGACCATAAAATGTATGTAAACAAATGCACTAATGTAATTAGAGTATAGATGAGATGTACCTAGGGTAATAATGACAAATAAGATAGTAATGTTATGTATTTTATTAATGAAGGAATGTACTTATAAATATAAGATAGGGAGTTAATAATAAACACACCCAAATGAATAGTGATAAAAATAATCAAAACCAGTATACCGTACCCTGAGGCAAATAAAGGCCACAGTTAATAACCAAAAGTGATCATTAGTGAAGGGAAAATAAAATAAATACTTATAACCAGTAACCCCATGATGATGTTAACATAAATAAACAATATAGTGAATAATATAAAGTGAGTGGAATAAAGAGTGTATTAATACAAAAGTGGTGACATGCAATTATAGCATGTTACATATAAAAGCGAAAGTGAATAAATAAAAAACCTTCTATGAAGGAAAAAGTGTAGTGGGTGAACATAAAAAGGTATTTTAGTTAGTAGACTGTATTAGAATAACTGAAGGACCTGTGATAAACTTTATGCTAGCAAGTAAGATGAACTCATTATACTGTGATTAAGTTAAGCAATAGGTAATAAGAATTATGAAATAAGATAGAAATTAAGTCATTAGAATGAAAGGTAAACAAGAAAGATAGACACTGTTTTCTAGTGAAGGAATGAGGGAGCAGATTATATTGTGTAAAGTACAGTTTAATAGTAGTATAATAAGAGTTTTATTGTTGTTTAAAAAACCAATATAAGGTAATGAATTATAAGTTAAAACAAAGAGTAGTAAGAAACAGAAAGGTAGTTAGAAGTTTATTTCAGGCTTGAACCTGTCAAGAAAATGTTAATTGTTATAATAAGAGGTGTAGTTAGAATCACCAATGTTTATTATTTGTTTCTAGTAAAAAATTGTTTTAAGGTACCATATATAAAGGTAAGGAGTTACAAAGAAATGTTAGATAGTAGTATAGGAAAATCTAGGCTTTAGGCCTAACAGTTAATGAAGAATTTTGTAAATTTAAGGACAAACAATAGCCCAATATCAAAGCAGAATATACCAAATGTTTAAACAAGTTAAGTAGGTATACCTAATACCCAAAATGTATAAATAGCATCCAGTTTTAGATAAAATATATATGAAATATGAATAAAAAAAATAACAAAAAATGTGATTAGCTACCCAAAAGTAACCATGAGGGGTATCAAAATGATCCTTATCAAAAATTATGAACAATGGTATTCATGTAATAAACCTAGCTACTAATATAAGAAAGAAATCTTAATTTGAAGATATTTTATAGATTTAAACTAAAATAAAACGTTAGCATATAACAATGACATAAATTAACGACCAACGAGAATTAGCATAATTTATTAGGTAACCATACCAACCGAAATTTATTGCCAAAAAACCGTTGGAATTTTCATGAATCCATTATTGACCGACGCGGAGGGCGGATGTATGCAGCTCTCAACCCAAATTTTATCATAAATAAGTAAATTTTGACTGAAATCAGAAGGAAGAAAGATAGCAATAGCAGTCCATGGAACACCTGATAAACTAATTATTATTAAAATATTCATGAAATAAAATTATCAGTGGAAATTAAGAAGACTTCAAGAATCATAGCTGACGACTCATCCCGAAGGAAGAGAAGGAGTGACCTACTTCAACCCTAGAAGACGGACGACTGCGGAACGAGAGAGAAGCCGAACTTTATGGAAAAACCGTCTGAACGAGATTGATGAACATCCGAAGAGGAGAAGACGACCAGATCCATCCGGAACAAGTAGACGTCCATCGAGGAAGCCCCAATGAGAACCGATGAGTATAAAACAATAATCTCATGAATTCCCAATTTTTTATCCATAATAACAAATCACAATTTTCACTTCACTGATCACTATTTTGAACAAGAACTGAAGGTTGTAACTATATTACTTTATAGACAAATTATATAACTCGGGTCCCTCGTTCGGGGCCAATGTAACTTTATGATTTACCACAAATATATTATAATATCTTACTCTTACCTTTCGGGTTCGGTTCCAGGGTCGTTGAGATGAAACGGCTGCAGAAAGGATTATTTGGATTTGATATGGGCAATAATTTCGTTAACCCATTTTCTACTGTCTAAAATACATACTTATTTTATTCATCGTAAATCGCACCCTTCTTTTACTTTCTACAAATGACAGTGTCTTTGTTAAATTTTGTTCTAAACTACTATGATAATTTATTTCACTAAGTACATATAAGAAGCTTGAAAATGAACCAGTATATAACCACACACACACACACACACACACACACACACACACACACACACACTCTCTCTCTCTCTCTCTCTCTCTCTCTTTCTCTTTTTTAATATTTGAATAAACTCCCCTCTCTTAGAGATCTCTATTTCTTATTAAGGTGTCTATAAAAGCGAATATTGAAATATAATAATAATAATATAATAATTGAAGCTTAAAAAGTTGTACTTGTGACGATTTAAATTCTAACTGTAATCGTAAATTAAAAAAAATTAAGTTTGCGAGCAATTAAGTAATTTTAAATCTCACTATAATACCTAAAACCCCTGTATTTACTCAGTATGAGAATGAGAAGTAATTAAGAGATCCAAAGAAACACTAATAAAAAGGGCGAATTGTAAAAAAGTTATTATTATCATAATTAACCCTTTGCTTGTCATCATGCGATGACCTGTTAATTCCGGACTCAACGTGTTTACCGAGTCGTCTGTAATTTAGGAAGAGATAAAAATCATAATGTTTATAATTAGAAATCTGAAGACACAAATAGTCGTTAAAATAACTGACTTAAATTATATATGTATAATTAAGGTATAGTTTTTGGTAATAAGAATGTTAACTTAAATAAAAATAGGAACTATATTGTCGCGGAGTAATTGCCCCTCTCCTTTGTTATGTACCAGTTGAATCAAGCAGAAGGACTCGCTATGTTGCCTTCACGCCGTACAGACGTAAGAGCGAGAGCTCTACCAAAATGTATTTGATTTGTTTGTTTTATTTAACTGTAGTATATTAGCTACCACTGCTAAACGTGGAAAGCATTGTGTCATGTATCAATAACGTAAATATGTGTTAAGAAGAAGATGTAAAATGTAAGAAAGAAAAACAGAACTAGTGGTAAGCAAGATGACGTCTCCCCTCAAGAGGTAACTCCAATTACAACATCACTCCTGAAGATGTGATCTGCAGAAACTTCATAAAGACACGTATACGATGCATAAGACGCTGCCTAGGACATCCGAAAATCTACATCTACTTACACCAAAGAAACTTCAATCTCCGCAGTGAACATCCGACCTAATTCTTGCCGAAGACACGACCCAGATGATGACGCCGACTACAAGGATTCCCAAGACGGACACCCCAGGACGAGGTTACTACGTTCAATTGTAAAGGTGACTCGATAGCCTTGCTATCGAGAGTTAATCATATTTGATACACAACTCACTTCTAAAAGAGACTTTTCAAAGACGATTAATTTTATTTAAAAATTAAAATGAGACAATCTAAGAGTTTACTGTAAAATTCAATTATCATACGTTGTAACGCCTTAAATGTAAATGTAATTTATTATCACTTCAAGTAATAATGCCATTCTTCAAATGGTAAAAGAAGTCTTGCAAGCTTCTAGATGAACTGAAAATAATAAGAAGTCTTTACTATAAATATACATAAAGTAAACTCGGATCCGAGGTATTAGAATACATAATCAATTTGATCCCATAGTTTTATGAAAAGCATTTAAATATTTTAGTTTAAATAATGATGTCATGGGATCTGTCAGTAACTGTTGTTAAATAAAGAGAAGTCGTCTTGTTACACATGAAAATGAGTGCATAAATCAGTAAAATACCTTCCCTTGTTTCCTTACACTGATAGTGAGTAATTTGTTCAATTAATTTGATTTTAATACAGTTCGTTACAACGTAGGCAGCCCATGTAATTGGCAGAGGTCAGTTAAGATGGGTTCCCTGGATTTGTAACACGGCAATACGTTACAAAATTGCGCCACTCTGGTAAAGTTAAAATAATTGTAAGCATCTTGACGCAACAAAATTGCCCCACTCTGCTGTGCTCTAATTTACTCTGCTTTGATTAGCTGTAAATAATAATTAATTGTGTATTGTGCTGTTGTTTAATAAGTAATTGTGTACAGAGTGTCACAACAAAATTGCACCACTCTGCTAAGTTAGAATAGTTGCGAGCATCGTGACGCAACAAAATTGCGCCACTCTGCTCACTTAATTTATTAGTAAATTAAATAACTCACGGCATTCAGTTATTGATCTATGCTCTCAGAGAATGTAATTAATGTAACTTTAATTTTCAAAAAAAAAAAGAATTTGTTTTGACATACGTAAAAGATAGTCTGTATAAATTGAAATATCATTGTAGGAAGATATATGCATGTATCTACTTGCATACATGAATTGTAATGTTTGGTCAACTGATCAGTCTTTAACAGGTTTGTATTATGACAATCCAAGACCTGTTGTTTCTTGAATAATCCTGCATTATAATTATTCAATCTGCATAGTATATGTTAGTGTATGTCTGTTGTCACGGTAAAGAAAAACTTTGTTAATAATAATGCTCCTGTGTAAAGTAGACCCTGTTAATTACGTGGAAAGAATTTCGTAACTTGAAATTGTTACCAAAATAAATAATTAATTTAATTGGGGAAAGTACATGAATGAATAAAGTCAAACTGTTATAAACCGGAATACACGTGTAAGTTGAAGGCGTGCATTGTTGAATAAGATTCACCCTAGCGTCCGACTGGCTTCTCCAGTTTAAACCGGTCGATTTAGTTAATCGGTGGCATTGTGTAGAGAACAATACGTGAGCGTAAACCCCCCCGCATTCTCACGGACACACTGACCCTACCTTTGTTTACTAAATAAAGAGGGTGACCTACATTCCAGAAAACAGCTGATCGGCTATTTAATTTTGAAAAATATGTGTGTGGAATTTCTGTCTCTCCCTTAGAAGAGAAATTGTTCTTTCTGAATTATCCAAATTATTTACTCAAGAATTTATCTTTTATATGTGTAATGTTGTAGAATTAGTTTTAAGTACGTTTTAATGTGTTAGATCTAAGATAAAAATGGCCCAATTCAATCCAGATTTGTTATTAAAAGACGAGCTGTCTTACGAAGCTCTTTTGCGTGGACTACCCCATGCGAATGTAACAGTCGCAGAATTACGTAGGTCAATTCGCGAATGTGGATTTGATACACCCTTGCAATTAAACAACCTAAGCGAACTCGATTATGAGAGCGAGAGAGAAATTTGTAATGCCAAGTATAGTGAGCTTACCTTATTGTCTCAAACCCTCCAAGACGAGAAATCTCCGGCGATAATTTTGCGGACTACCCAGAGAATAGAGCATTTAACCCGGCGAATGAAAAATTTGTTGATCTGGCCTAATCTCATGGAAATACCTCTTGAAGTACAAAACCTAGCTGACGAAGCTCTACGCCGCTTACCCGCAATTATTAATGACTTAAGAAGAAGATCTGACTCATTCAGGATGGACGAAAGAGAGAAGTCCTTAAAGAAATTACACATCTCCCCAGTACAATCACCTACTACTGATCTACCTCCGCCTAACACTGATCGGAACTCACCCGCCGTATCGCAAATGCAAGCGAACCAAGAGCAAAATACTGATAGAGATTTAAATGCCCCTCCTCCCGAGCATTTTCAGTTTCGTCCCGGAAATCATGAATTGACCACCCCGAATGAATCAAATTGTTCTCCTAAAGGAATGCCAACCATGAACCATAACGCGGACCTATACGGTAAAATGACTCATCCTGTGGAGAAAATCTTAACTGAAATCCCTTACACAGATGGATTAAATGTCTCCAAACTACTAACTTTCATTAGCTATCTCCTGCAGATAAAAGATCTACAGCAGCTGAATGACTGGCAAATTTTGCAAGTTCTGCTACCGAAATGTAAACCCCCGTTACAGAATCGTGTCATAGAAGCTCTAACCTCTACATTTCCAGTAGAAGAGCTACATAGCTCGATAATAAAGTACTTTATCCCAACCGGTATTTACGAAGAAATTAAAAGAAAGACTGTACTCCGAGTACAAGGAAATCAGGAGAGATTAGCTCATTACATCTCCGACATCAGGGAGTCATCTCGACTACTACGTGTAGACTGGAATGAGACACAAATGGTCGACACCATTTTAATAGGACTGTCACCTGAAGAAAGATCTCGTTTATCGTTGATAAATAGACCCAACACAATTGCTGATCTAGAAGAGTGCAGTATCCATTCGTCAAATGTATGGTACTCCGATCAAAATAGACAAGCAATGAAAACCGCTGGAACTAATAGAAATGAATTGCGAGCACTAGTGCCTGATGTAACAACCCCGCATGAAAGGCAAGTTTTCAGTAGACCTCACAATGTGCGCAAATCTGGTAAGTTAAGTGTAACACCATATAAAGCGGAAACAAAGGACCCACCTCGCAATAAACCCATCTGTTATAATTGCGGCAAATATGGGCACATAAGAAAAGACTGCAAGAGTAAGCCATTGGAACGGAATCACCCAACTCCAAAAAACATGTAAGGCAGGGAGACCCGAAATCCTGTGTCTTCCGCAGCTACTCGAAATCTGGTGAACGCAAAGAAACTTATAATAAAAAAAAAAAAAAATAATAAAATATTTTGTAACCAACGTGGAAGGAAAAGAAGTTCGAAAGAAATAGATCCCTATGTGAGAGAATTTCGTGAAAAATGTAACGCGATTAATAAGTGTAACTGGACTAAAAATCTATTACCATTAATACGAGTTGACTTAGGCGTTACCTCCACCATCGCCTTAATTGATTCGTGATCTAGTAGAACTTTAATCAGCCAAGAATTAGCGGACAAATTAGCGAAACACCATCTAGTAAAACGGAGTCAACCGGTGAATATAAAGTGTGCTACCGCCGATAAACATAATATAATCATAAACCTGAGCATTACTGTTAAGGTTAAAATCAAGAACCTAACCTGGATGTTTACAATGTTAGTATGTAAGGAGTTAGGAGCCGATTTAATATTAGGAGCAGACTTTATTAGTAAAACGGGAATGATTCTTGACATCTATGAGCAAAAATATTATTTCCGATTTGACCGTACAAGGAAATATAGATTTGATAGTAATAATAAAAGAAAAAAAAATTGTTCATCTACTGCACACGTAATACACCAAGAGTCAGATTTATGTCATCTAGAAAGTAGAGATAGAGTGAGAACACTGAAATTAATAAAAGAATTTTCCTCAGTTCTTACACTTAAACTAGGACTCACTAAACTAATAGAGTATAAAATTAATCTGAGCGATCAGAAAGTAATACGCCTACCTCCGTACAAGTTGTCGCCTCCCAAGATGGAAGTGATGAGAAACCATATCAACAAGTTGTTGGAGCAAGGAGTCATTGAACCCTCTACGTCCCCATATTCATCACCCTCCTTTTTAGTACCAAAAGGTCAAGATAAACACAGACTTGTTGTGGACTACAGGCAATTAAACAAAAGAATAGAATTTGAATCTATCCCTCTTCCAGACATCCATAGTGCTTTCCATTACTTCACGAAAGCTATGGTCTTTACGGTAATGGATCTGAATCAAGCTTTTCACCAAATACCCCTTTCTGAAGAATCAAAACGTCTAACCGCGTTTGCAGTTCCTTTTAACTTGTACCAATTTACTAGAGTACCCTTTGGAATATCTCAAGGAAGTTCCGTATGTAGTAGACTATTAGAAAGGATATTTCATGATATTGTAACAGTACCAAAAATATGGTAGTTACATAATATAAACGAATGTAACGTCAAGTATGAGAAAAACATGGGAATATATCTAGATAAATAAACCTAAGTGTATATAAGTGTGTATCTACAAATATATTAATAAAAATCCGACAATGAAGAAGAGAATGCTAATATATCAACATTAAAGACAAAATGAAGAAAGAAAGTGCCACAAGCCCAAAACAAAATATCAGTAACTAGACCCAATATGATCCAACAGTGAGGGGAATCAACGAAACAAGGACCAACAAGCTCCAACAACAATGGAGATAAATAAAAATAGCAACTACAATGAAAATATAGAATAAAGAAGAAAGAAGAAGGACCAGGAAGAGCACCAAGAGGAAGAAAGAAGAAGGACAGAAGATACAAGGACTTAACATAAACCACATGTACTAAAAACAATGTAAGTGACAAAAGAAATGATTATAAGTGTGACAAGAAAACCAGTGTGAAACATTTAAGGAACCACAAACAATTACAGTGTGTACTTAATACAAATGTGAAACCTGTGAATAACTAACTAATTTCAACTGAATAAACCACACAAACAATTACAGTGATGAAGTTTACAGTGTGAAAAATATGTTAATTTCATGATGAAACAACAAAAATTAAAATAGTCAAATAAACACAGACAATGAGTGTGACTGATTTAATAAAGTTGTAATCAATACACATGATCATAAGACCACCAGTTTAGAACAAGATAGAACAATTATGTTATTGTTCATAGAGAACTGACAACAAATAAAAGACATTTGTTAAGTATCAAACAATGACAGGAATTAAGGTCCACCATTGACCAGAAAAATATTGTAAATAATACAAGAAAGATTTGTGTTAGTGTTTAAGAAGGAATTGTATAAACATGTGTAACAAAATAGTTAAAGTATTATGTTAATATACCGTAGTGAAGTCAGTTTAGTAGTAGAAAAATACTGCACTAAAACAGATGATACATTGTTACACAACCCACAAGGAAGAGACCTATTACAACAGAAAATGATACATATTAGTATAAATATCTGATCATCAAATATGTTATCAAACGAGAATTTATTATAAGTAGTAATAATAAATATTGAGAGACAATGTAATATATTGCAAAACAATGTAAATAGAACAAATCAAACATAATAGCACAGAGAATAGCAGAAATGAGAAAAGTATGCCAATTTAGTTAAGCAAAGTACAGTATCAAAACCAATATCAATGTTTATAAGAGTATTACCAGTAGTGAGATAAATATCTGATAATACATTGAGAACAGATTCTAAACATGATAAGAACAATATTATAACTAAATTATTGTAAACCAACTAACCATGTACCTATGACCAGAAGGAAGCTGAACCATTGTATAGCTAATTAGTTAAGAAAAATACTGTATCAAATATTGAGAACAGCTTGTTACAATTATTACCAGTAGTAAGAGGAAACCCCAATGCTACTTTGAGAACAGATAATGACCATAAAAACAGTCATATTATATACAAACATTTAAAAACCAAATGACTATTATGAAGAAAACCAAATGTAAACAAACAATGACCAACGAGTTATTTATGAAAAATATAGCATATAAACTTGTGTAAAAGTAATTGAAAACTTTACCAAAAGTTAGAATAATATCTAATGCTACTTTGGGAATCCAAACCAAATAGAACAATAACAATTTAGTTGTTGTATTAGAAAAAATAAATAACTACTATGATATGACACAACATGAACAGAGCCATTACTGAAAGATTAAAGGGTTCTGAACTAATTAAAAGATAACCATTATATATAATAAATTAGGTACTATGTGTGTACACTAATTACAATCATTAAAGGATATGATTTATATAGAAGAGACCAAAAATAAGGTGAAAAAATTGTATAAGAGAGATAGGAGTGGACTGAACTTATGTAAATATTAAATTAACCACAGTCATATATAAATATTATAGTGTAAAATTGTGTAAATAAACATTACTAGTGTTATTAGATAGTAATATGATCATTTTAAATAAGAAAAATTAATTCTAAGCATGTTTATGAAAAATCAAACATGGACGCTTAATGACGCCATAACGAGATTTGTGTGGGGAACAGTTATTCCCAAATTGTAAATTAAACCGACTGAGATATAGACTCAAAGTGTTTAGATAAGAAGTGTTTATTATAATTAAGTAAAATCTGGTGTAACGAACTTATAAAAATAAGATACACCAGAAATAACAAATAAAATCGTTATTGTGATAATAGTAATGAACGGAAAATAAGCGTTTTTGGACTTATTTTAACAAGCAAAACGCCCTGAATTCACTGATATCAACCAAATAACGATAGGACGTAAGATAAGAAAGTTACGATAATTTTAAACTTTCCAGTTAAATTTTTGTACCAGTGATGACGTAAAAAAGCCTCCACCCCAAACTCGATTTTATCAAAAAATTAAATATTTTAATAAAACGAAGGCTTTTGGGTCAGAGAGTACAACGTCTCCAGCCAATAGAATGAATGACTTTCGCCAGACAACCGAGAGACGCTTCAGAGGTACAGAACAGTCTACGATCAACCATCAAACGTATAGGCCACGCCGCTCGAGACAAAAAGAAGGAGTTTATATTTTAAAACTGTGCGCGCCATTTACGTCAGTACATCAACATACAGTTAACCTTAACACAACATTTATACATACGAGTGAAAAAGTGCGGAATTGTTTTAATTAAACAAGTAGGTCAGTGTATAATGTCGACCATACTTGCGAGTGAAGTTTTAAATAGGAAACAGGGAGTACAATTTTATTTAAACAATATTTGAACGAAAATAATAATTTTTGTGAATAGCTAACTTTCGATACTACGCAAGTCAGATAATGCTGAGTATCGAAAAACAGTAATTAAATTATCAGAATTGAGGAAAGATTTAAATCGCCATTATTAAAATATTGTAAAAATATTTTAATTAATTATAATAATTTAAAATATAATGTTTGGAAATAATCCTTAATAAATACAAGAATATTTAGTCACTAATTTGACTAAACTTATTTTCATTGAATTTTGTTTCGATGTTTGAATTATACTTTATTAATTTTCATACAATCTGAGTAAATGTAATTCTGATAATAATACATTAAAAAGTATTATGAATAATATGTTTACATGTATAGTCTAAGAAATAATAGCCAATAAGGAATACTTATCCTCTGTAACAACACCGGTTAATTCTAACCTCAGAAATCGTTATGGTAACTTGATAATTTCAACATTACCGATCTGTTCTCAAGTAACATTCAAATCAGATAGAATTACTAACAAGAGTTTTTTGAGAAATTTTTCTCTTGTGAATAAATGATTTTTAAAACTAATTATTAAACGAAAGTAAGACATTTTTAAATACTGTACAAGTCGTACAGCTTGATAATTGCAAACTAGTATTAGAGATGCGTGCGCATACCCGCGTACGATAGTTTCATAAATACCAGACATATGGTACCAATTTTTGATTTTTTTATATTTGTTCAGTTATTATTCACTATTGTTAATCCTATATAGTTATTTGTATTACATCTTGTGACTGGTATCATGTTACCTCAAAGAACCTAACGAAATATGGTAATTCACTGAATCCAAAGTAACATAACCTATGCAGTTAAATTATTGTACTAATAACAGGTCTACCAGCCTTGAGGAATTAGACAGAGTCTTATTGAATTTTTTTTGTAATCAGTAATTGAAAGGTTGTTAATTATTTTTTTTTTAATTGTCAAAGATATTATCACTTATCAAATTGTTAATAAACCTCCAATTTTATTACCACAAAAGGAGTATCATTTCTATTAAAAGTAAATTCATTTATTTTTTTAATCAGTTCTGACACAGGTGGCGGAAGAATTTAAAAAGATTTAGCATAATTCAGAATATGCATCAGACATTGCTTCATTTACTATTGTGTGTGATGATATATTAAATATTCAATCCGAATATTTTATTGTATTTGAAGTGCATGTATTTCAGGAGGAACGTCACAGAACAGAACTGAAGTATTCAAGTGTGGTAAGTAAGTGAGATACACAACAAAGTGCGCGAACCATATTAAAATAAAAGGAGTGAACTATTACTACGTACCCATAGAAAACAATATATTAACACCAATAACGATTACGATTACATCTTTTTATAAACAACATTATAGTAGATACCGGTGCGTGTCTACACTCACACGAACACACCAAACACCTCAATACTACTATAATTATACTTGTAAACTTGTTCCTTTACAATATTAAATTTAAATATGTGTATCACTATTTGGACGACATCGTTATATACAGCGAATCTATGGAACTACATCTTAAACACCTACGCGAAGTGTTATCTCGGTTACTAAGAGCAGGATTAACTGTTAACCCAAAGAAGGTAAGTTTTGTCGTCCCACAGTTTTCATTCTTAGGTCACATCGTGAAAGCGAATGGAAAGGTAAGCATTAACCCCGAACGAACCCGCGCTATTAGAGAATTTTCACCCCCACGAGATGCAAAAGGTATAGCCCGATTTTTGGGAATGGTAAATTATTTCCACAAATATATTCCCCATCTTGCCGAAATAGCAGCACCCCTAAATTCCTTACGAAAGAAGGGAACGAAGTTTGAATGGAGCTCACTACATCAAAACGCGTTTGAGCAACTTAAAGAAAGTATTATATCTCCCCCAGTTTTGCAACTAGCGGATTTCACGAAACCTTTCGTAGTGCAGACCGACAGTTCCAGTGTAGCTTTAGGTGCAGTGATATATCAAGAGATAGAAAACTGTAGACTACCTATTAGTTATGCATCGCGAACCTTGAGCGACCAAGAAAGAAAGTATTCCGCATATGAATTGGAATGTTTAGCAATGTTTTTGCATTCGAGAAGTTTAAACCCTTCCTAGAACATAAAGAATTCCTATTGGAAACTGACAATCAAGCGTTATCTTGGTTACTGAATCACCCTAAACAGTTAGGATGTATTGGGAGATGGATATTGAAGTTAAACTGCTACAAATTCAGAGTGCAGCATATAAAAGGTACCCAAAACGTAGTCGCTGATACCCTGTCCCGTATGTTCCAGTCGCCCACTAAAACTCCCGAAAGCCAGGAGAATCCGGAAATAGCACTTGCTAACGCCGTAATTACTGAGTTCCCCCTTGCCTTTACAAACATTGCTCTGTATCAACAACAAGACCCCTTACTGAAGCCTATTATAGAACAACTTACGCAAGGTATTAAATCCGAGAAATACGTTTTGAGTAAAAATGTACTATGTCACAAGATAAGAAGCGGAAAGGAACTAAGAATAATAGCCCCTGATGTAATTAAGCCCATGCTGATGGAATACTTCCATTCATCTACCATAGGAGCCCATATGGGAATCAATAAGACAATACATCGTGTTCGAAAGGAATATCATTGGAACAATATGAACAGCGAAATAGCCAGTTTCGTGAAGAAATGTACATTATGTGCCCTCAGTAAACCAGCCAGAAATACTCAAAGTAAGCCAACTGATTTCAGAAATCCCTAAGACCCCTTTTTCTAAACTTTATCTAGACTTTTCAGGTCCGTATCCATGATCCAAATCAGGTAATACAATGTTACTCATCTGTGTAGATTCTTTCACCAAATTTGTTTGGATGTATCCCATGCGACGAGCATTAGCATCAGCGACTGTAAAAATATTACAGGAAAGATTATTTAAAGACTACGGTACACCTGTACGTATAGTATCAGATAATGGACCACAGTTTAAAGCGAAAGAATTTAGGAATATGTGTTTCAAGTTAGGAATAGACCATATAACCACTACGGAGTATCGACCTCAAGGCAATATTGCTGAAAGGTATCTACGAAACCTCAAATCTGCATTAATCGCCTATCATGTGAACGATCACATGTCGTGGGACCAAAACCTATCCTGGATTCAATATGCTTTTAATTCAGCTTATCACGAAGGTCACAAGGCGACCCCTTTTGAGTTACTGTACAAAACCCGACCAAACCACCCTTTGTCCACAAGATGGAATATACACGATCTGCTGCCTCCGCAAATAACGGATAAGCAGATAAAGCAAATATGGAATAAAGCCCGCTCTAATTTAAGAGCAAACTTAGAGAAATCCAGAAAATACCACAAGAAAGGTATTCATAACAATTCGATTAGGTACCAAGTAGGTGACTTAGTAATGTATAAGACTCACCCCACTAGCAGTGCAATTGATAAGACCACCTCTAAACTATCATACCGATGGTGTGGCCCTTACCAAATCCAGAAGTACCTAACTCCAGTTACAGTAGCCCTGTATGAACCTGCGACTCGAAAATATGTGCGGAGAATGCATATTTCGCAGCTAAAATTGTATAAGAAGAAGAGACGGAATAGTATAACCCAAAATAGAAAAGGGAATACTAGGTAGAGAAGTATATTATACTTCTGAAACCGTGGAAAATGTTAAACGTAGAGTTTGGAAATGAGGCCTGATAAACCTGAGATCCAGTTATGCGAAGAATACGTTAATGAGTACTCATTTACTAGATGAAAACTAGTACTAGATGAAAATTAGACTGAATTCTAAATAGCAAAGATTTAGAAAATTACTTTACAGAGAAAGAGTAAGACAACCAAAAAGAAAAAAACCGGTAGTAGATTTAAGTGATAGAGATAAGAAAGAGTTTTGTGTTTTATTTTGTAAATATTAAGTGTGAATAGTATATAAAAAAAAGTAGTTAATAAGAAAGTATGAAAGTATATTGTGTTATGGAGAAGAAGCAAGAGATATAACTCTAACCAATAACTATGTGAAAGAAATTACACACACGGACACCATTCATACTCCAAGTCCCCAGTTGTGCGTTTAAAAAAAAAAAATAAAAAAAAAACAACCGTAACGTGAAATTTAAGCGGTGGAGTATGTGACGATTTAAATTCTAACTGTAATCGTAAATTAAAAAAAATTAAGTTTGCGAGCGATTAAGTAATTTTAAATCTCACTATAATACCTAAAACCCCTGTATTTACTCAGTATGAGAATGAGAAGTAATTAAGAGATCCAAAGAAACACTAATAAAAAGGGCGAATTGTAAAAAAGTTATTATTATCATAATTAACCCTTTGCTTGTCATCATGCGGTGACCTGTTAATTCCGGACTCAACATGTTTACCGAGTCGTCTGTAATTTAGGAAGAGATAAAAATCATAATGTTTATAATCAGAAATCTGAAGACACAAATAGTCGTTAAAATAACTGACTTAAATTATATATGTATAATTAAGGTATAGTTTTTGGTAATAAGAATGTTAACTTAAATAAAAATAGGAACTATATTGTCGCGGAGTAATTGCCCCTCTCCTTTGTTATGTACCAGTTGAATCAAGCAGAAGGACTCGCTATGTTGCCTTCACGCTGTACAGACGTAAGAGCGAGAGCTCTACCAAAATGTATTTGATTTGTTTGTTTTATTTAACTGTAGTATATTAGCTACCACTGCTAAACGTGGAAAGCATTGTGTCATGTATCAATAACGTAAATATGTGTTAAGAAGAAGATGTAAAATGTAAGAAAGAAAAACAGAACTAGTGGTAAGCAAGATGACGTCTCCCCTCAAGAGGTAACTCCAATTACAACATCACTCCTGAAGATGTGATCTGCAGAAACTTCATAAAGACACGTATACGATGCATAAGACGCTGCCTAGGACATCCGAGAATCTACATCTACTTACACCAAAGAAACTTCAATCTCCACAGTGAACATCCGACCTAATTCTTGCCGAAGACACGACCCAGATGATGATGCCGACTACAAGGATTCCCAAGACGGACACCCCAGGACGAGGTTACTACGTTCAATTGTAAAGGTGACTCGATAGCCTTGCTATCGAGAGTTAATCATATTTGATACACAACTCACTTCTAAAAGAGACTTTTCAAAGACTATTAATTTTATTTAAAAATTAAAATGAGACAATCTAAGAGTTTACTGTAAAATTCAATTATCATATGTTGTAACACCTTAAATGTAAATGTAATTTATTATCACTTCAAGTAATAATGCCATTCTTCAAATGGTAAAAGAAGTCTTGCAAGCTTCTAGATGAACTGAAAATAATAAGAAGTCTTTACTATAAATATACATAAAGTAAACTCGGATCCGAGGTATTAGAATACATAATCAATTTGATCCCATAGTTTTATGAAAAGCATTTAAATATTTTAGTTTAAATAATGATGTCATGGGATCTGTTAGTAACTGTTGTTAAATAAAGAGAAGTCGTCTTGTTACACATGAAAATGAGTGCATAAATCAGTAAAATACCTTCGCTTGTTTCCTTACACTGATAGTGAGTAATTTGTTCAATTAATTTGATTTTAATACAGTTCGTTACAACGTAGGCAGCCCATGTAATTGGCAGAGGGCAGTTAAGATGGGTTCCCTGGATTTGTAACGCAGCAATACGTTACATACTCATCCTAATAAGGGTTTTACTCCAATGCACATCCATATTATGCACATGTAATAACCGTGACACAAGTTCACTAGCTGACCGATTTCTGAGTTCTCTCGCACTCACGCCACTGTTAGTACTGATTTTATGGTTTTTATTTCATGGTTCTTACTGATTTACTGATTAACATCTCACGTTCTAAAAGATGATCAAGTCGGCCGACATAACTTTTTACACTTAGATGTTGTTGTAGGCTGGCCGCGCGTTATTGTTTATGCACTTTTATATTTACTATACTTTAAAAGATAGGCCGAATTAATTTTACGGCCTATATTGCACCCGAGGCCACCGTTTAATTTTATACCACAAACTTTACTGTCTGATGCTGCTTACTAATGTTCACTCTCTGATGACAAACTGCAGACTGTGATTCACAAAAAAGCCTGCTGCTGGGGCAGTTACGCAATACGTCTGGGCAATTGTTTAGGCTAACTGTATGTGCATTGCTGGTTACTGGGGCTCCTCACAGGTGAAAGTTAACAATTTATTAATTACTGAATTACTGAATTAAATACTGATTAAAACTGGATCACACACTTCTGTACCGTTACAATACCCCCCCAATAAGAGGTTGAAGGCCGAGGCGTTCAAACTCTTATTGCCTAAACCTAGGAGGATCAGTGAGGATATGGCGCCGCAACCCCCCTGAGCATTCTACTAAAATCATGGGTTCTTACCCCCCTAGTCTGGCGACTGCGGCAGCACCCATCCGATCTTACGGGACTTCTCTACTCGAGATCCCACCACCATAATCTCGGCCAGATACCCGCCACAGTATCTCCTGACTCTATAACATTCAATTAAAAAATCAACAAGCGGCCTTCCATCACTCCATATCCCACAACTGATTTGTTTTCTCTTAGCCGTACTGGTTCATTGACAACGTACTGGCTCATTTTATATTATAGAATATCTCTGAACCCTAGAACATAGTGTTAATAAAACAATATAGAATATACACAATACAATGGTGCATATAAGTCCGGTCAAATTAAAGAACGTTACCCATACACTGTTACCCTCCAAAATAATACATAGATTATACAAGGTATCCTTACTACTATATATATGAAACAAAAAATTCATGACATATGAAAAATCTATATGGACAGTAATATACACATCTTATTTTCCAAACACTATCTCAGCTTTAACGTTCTTTCAATTTTTTAATTTAAATGAATACTTTAATCATTATATTTTTATTTATCAATTATTTATTTTACCATCAAAATTCAGATCAAACTAGATTTAGCTTTATTATTAAAAGTCATCTTTTCAATTAAGTTAATTGCCAAATTAATTTACTTTTTATTTAATTAACAGTTTCAGAATTAATTACATTTGATCAAAATGATTTTACATTAACAACATCCTATCACACAAATATTAACTGTCTCACAATTAAAACATTAAGTCATTTCCTTACCTTATAAAAATTAGCTTCATTCCAACACATCTTAATTTCTTTTATTACATAATAGGATTTTCTACTGGCAATGATTCAGCAGACTACAACATTTTTGTTATTGTCACCAAGTATGTCTGTAGACATTAGTCACAACATACAGCATACCTGTTTACATAAACACTTGTGTGCCAGACTTGTTTTCATAAACACAGTTATAAACACTCATCATTCTGCTTACCTCACCTCTAACAGCTGTACTGCACTTTTCAATTTTTATAAATCTTATAGTTCACATATTTATCTCTTAAATTTTTTATTCCAATTCAGATCAGATATACTTTTGATTCAAAACAATTACTTTAATAACATTTTATTAAAAACATTTTAACTATAGTTATATTATTTAAAACACTTTGAATATAAATACACAACACAAAATAGGCTTCATGAATACCTGTTATTATTTTAGTGGAATAAAGTATTATTATTTATTATTATACCTTCCCCTCTCATTGCAAACATAGGTTACACATAAGCTATAATATACATTGCAACAGAATACTAATAACACAATACATTTAACATTAACACATTTATTTATTTACAAATTTTGTCATATCCAATTATTATTTGCCGTGCTTCAATATCTAATTCCGCCAGGTCATTACCATATATTAAAGTATTTAAGATGTCCATACACTGCTTTCAACCTCCATCATCTATAATAGTCTTATTTTTGTATAACATTTGTCAATTTTATTTGCATTCATCATATGGCTATTTTGTGTGTTATGGCCATAAAATTTTATTTTTCCCATTGTATCAAAACAATAATCTATAGGGTTACCCCCCAAAATTATCTTAACATAAATCAAGTCGACATCAGTATTATTTGTAAAGTCTCCGTCAGTGTTTTTTGTTATTACCATTACATTATTATTACCATATTCTGCTACTATAGATTCATTAACAGGCAAATATCTGTCATCAGTATACACATTGTTTGTCACACACGGTATGTTTTTAATTCTACCAGTTCTCTCACTATTTAAACTCTGTATTAACTCTTCATAGTCTCTCTTCACCTTAAATATTTCTACCATGCTCTCTCTCTCATAATCACTTTCATTGCAATGCTTCTCACAACATTTTACGTTCTCATTCCATACAGAGGGCAACACAACATTATTACAACATCTGGCTTTACCAGGTACACATAAAAAATAATTTAAAGACCTTTTGTCTTTTACAAAAACTAAGGAGGAACCTTTATCCTCCAACAATACTAGTGAAGCATTTTCTTCACTCACAACCACATCACGGGAAAATTCTACCCTCTGTACACTCTCTTCATTTAAACTGTCTTCACACCCTCTCTCATTCTCATTGGCATTTACTAACAACACTTCATTACTAAACTCTACTTCAACAAAATCTTCCTCATCACTCTCAACATTAATCTCCTTATTCTCAACTACCACATTTTTACACATATCATTATGATTCTCATTTGTATTACTGTCTCCCACACACACACATTCTCTTGACTCATCTGTTTCTCTTTTTATTTCACTACATATTTCATTAAGTCGTACATCAATACTACACAATGAATTGGTCAATTCATCAAGCTTTACATTTATACTATTTTCAAATTTCATATTCTGTTCTTTATATTGTTCGAATTTGGCATCATTCATGTCAAAACGTTTATTTATGGCGTTAAAATTTACCTCTAACATTGCGCTTTGCTTTGCCAAAAGTGATTGCATCATACTCATTATCTCATTACCATCAGATTGCTTATTTTGGATAGGCGTTGAATGAATCTTAGCGCCTTCCATTGTCACTGATTCTGTTAGGCTTATTTCATTTATTACCGTTTCGGTTATTATTGTATTTACTTGATTGTCTGTACTTGTACTGGTCAATTCCATATTATTGACTTTATCACTATTACTCTCCATTTTGAGTAAATGTATACTTATAAAGGTATGCTTAGCAAACTACCCAATAATCACCCTCACTTCCAAATAACCTGTTCTGCAGCTTGGTTAGGTCTGGCGGATATAGGTTATAAACCCTATACTCGCGTCACTGTTACGGGAGCCAATGTAACTATATTACTTTATAGACAATTTGTAATACCTCGGGTCCCTAGTTCGGGGCCAATGTAACTTTATGATTTACCACAAATATATTATAATATCTTACTCTTACCTTTCGGGTTCGGTTCCAGGGTTGTTCAGACGAAAGGGCTGCAGAAAGGATTATTTGGATTTGATATGGGCAATAATTTTGTTAACCCATTTTCTACTGTCTAAAATACATACTTATTTTATTCATCGTACATCGCACCCTTCTTTTACTTTCTACAAATGACAGTGTCTTTGTTAAATTTTGTTCTAAACTACTATGATAATTTACTTCACTAAGTACATATAAGAAGCTTGAAAATGAACCAGTATATAACCACACACACACACACACTCTCCTTCTCTTTTTTAATATTTGAATAAACTCCCCTCTCTTAGAGATCTCTATTTCTTATTAAGGTGTCTATAAAAGTGAATATTGAAATATAATAATAATAATATAATAATTGAAGCTTAAAAAGTTGTACTCATCCTAATAAGGGTTTTACTCCAATGCACATCCATATTATGCACATGTAATAACCGTGACACAAGTTCACTAGCTGACCGATTTCTGAGTTCTCTCGCACTCACGCCACTGTTAGTACTGATTTTACGGTTTTTATTTCATGGTTCTTACTGATTTACTGATTAACATCTCACGTTCTAAAAGATGATCAAGTCGGCCGACATAACTTTTTACACTTAGATGTTGTTGTAGGCTGGCCGCGCGTTATTGTTTATGCACTTTTATATTTACTATACTTTAAAAGATAGGCCGAATTAATTTTACGGCCTATATTGCACCCGAGGCCACTGTTTAATTTTAAACCACAAACTTTACTGTCTGATGCTGCTTACTAATGTTCACTCTCTGATGACAAACTGCAGACTGTGATTCACAAAAAGCCTGCTGCTGGGGCAGTTAGGCAATACGTCTGGGCAATTGTTTAGGCTAACTGTATGTGCATTGCTGGTTACTGGGGCTCCTCACAGGTGAAAGTTAACAATTTATTAATTACTGAATTAAATACTGATTAAAACTGGATCACACACTTCTGTACCGTTACAAGGTATTTATAATATCGCTATTATTGAACTTTAATCAATTAATAACCATTTAAACTGATCTATAATAACTTATTAATAAACATAACTTGTTGTCAAAATCCTAACCAAAAGCTATACTAACTCTCATTGATGATTACTTACTTGGATGTATTAATGTATTAAATATTGTGTACCTAGTTTTAAGAAATATTATAAATTTGTGCATTTTAGCCGTTAATCCAATACGTCTGTAGCCAAAAGGACTTATTAACACGCCCTGTGAAAAATTTTATTGTAAACAAACGTTATTCGCCAAACGGCATTCCATGATACGAACCACTGAGCATGCCAACTGAGCGATTGTAAAAGCCGGTACTAATATAAAATAATGTACTATTAAATAACTGAAAACTATAAAAGGGTTAATAAATCTTATTGTTCTGATACGCTGTATGTTTGATTCGTACAAAATAAAATAATATAAAGAGAATTATTAAAGTGAAAACAACAAAACAACACAGTTAGCGAAGTCGACACTCCAAGACGGCGTGCTCCAATCAGGTGGCGAGGCGGCAACATTCAAACCGAACGCCGAGAGATATGGTTTGCCCGTAAGTAGTACGAAAAAGTACGACTCGACTCGCTACACACGAATAACATTTACAGAAGTCACTGAACTAATTAATACCCTCAATTATACACCTATACTATACCACCAACGCCACGAGCGAGTTAAAAAACGCTCGTCACGCACACATTCACGATACGAGTAATAGAACGAATTGCAGAAACACTAATTATTAAACACCCCGATACTTTAGTTTTATTACAAAGTGGCGCTCACAACAGTGGGGCTTTTCGTTTCTGTTAAAAGGACGATACTACGGGGAACATTTACAAATCTAAACACCCCGCAAAAAGAATTTATTACAATATACGGAAAAGTAGTTTAAGGTGTGTACTTCAAATAGCAATAACAATGTTTTGTAAATATATTCTTAGTTTCCTTTAATACCTTATCAGAGTTTACTGTCTGGATAGCCCTCGTAAATGTAAATCCCCCCCCCCAACACAAACACACACATTTTGTTCAATATGTTCTTAGAATTATATACTGGGTTTTAATGTGTGTTTGGGTGCATCTCTCCTGTTATGTATAAGTCAATTTAATCCTTGTAGATTAAACATAATCGTACAAATATTTATTTTATTCTGCAAGAATTATATTACAACTGTTTATTACCTGAGACAACTGTGTGTTCACAAGAAATTGACCTATACCTTCAGATATTAAACATTTTCATAAACAATACAACTATTTCACAATTATTTGTTTCCAAGTACACTGACACATTCTTCATGCAATACTTGTAATAGAAAATATTTTTACAATTATTCATACACATTCAACCCATTCAAGATATAGTACAAGTTCTTTGAAACACCATCTGATGCTTACAAAAGAAAGTGCTTTTAAAAGAGTTAAATTGATATTTTTTTACAATGATTTTTAATATACATTGTTATGTCAGATTTTTTTCTATAATAGCTACGCCAAAAAGTAACTGAAGCTGAAAACCGTATTACTGCAGTGGAGCAACTGGCTAAGAGTTTAAAGACATTATTTTCACTAATAATGCTATACACATGACAACACAAACTTACCACTTCTTGCAAAGCAAACTGCTGCGTCCGTTTAAGAATTTCTCCATTCATGGCAATACATGAACAGCCATTGAAATACACTCTCTGCCCATCACACCCCCTTAAGTTACTGAACAAATAACATCCTCCAGCCTAAAACACAAGACAAGTGTGCAGTCATTATGCTTAACCAAAAATTGTATATGAGTTGTAGAAACTGAAGAATGTGCACAAGAATGAATGTCATTGGTTGTCTTTACATTATTTATATGAGTGTCAAAATTTCATAAGGGTTTTTATTTGGCCAGAATTAACTTCCATGTTTATAATAGTTTTATGGGCATTAGGCTGTATCCTAGCACAAATAGTGATCTACCTCAAAAGCTGCCTAAATCTATTTTACTAGTTCATGACACAATTTTTTTATTGGCAGTCTGTTGTTAAGGACGATGAAAGAAAACCTTTAAGAGAAAATGGCTTTTTAATGTTTAAATAAGAAGCATTGTTCCCACAAAATTTTCAAAATTAATTTACCTGACATTCCCTGATGGTTTCAAGAAATTTCCCTGACATGCAGGAAGTTTAGAAAGATTACACACATTTTTAAAATAATTATTTTTATTAACTAGGCCTACAAAACGTTTATATTAAATGTAAGACATAAACCACCATTAAAGTATTATTAAACAGGGAAACATATACTTAACATTTAAGTATCAAAAATAAAATATTGTTGTGATTATACAAAATAAAAAATGCCTTATTTAACATAGACAGGATAACTTCGCTTCACTTTCAATATGCAGAGAAACAAATTAATATGTAATTATTATTTACAGAAACACTGGTTATTTTTTATTTAATTCCCCTAAGCACCCCTAATCTTCTAAACACCCCTAATTTTCAAACTGATTTCTTTTTCTATTTGCTGTTTCATTCAAGAAACTTTTCTCTGATCTTGTAACTTTTTAATTTCATTTTTTTATTTTTAGGTCTGGGCCATTGATTTTTCCTGGCAAATCGACAGCAGTAAGCATTTTTTTAACATTTTTGAAGCCACCATAATACTAAGAGTGAAGTGTTTCAGTATTTAATAATTGAATTTACAAGTTAAGGTACAATAAAACATTTAAAAATATTGTGTGAAACGTTTTGCAAGGGTTAACCAGGGATATCGTTTAGTGTACTTGGCAGAGAATAATAGGCAAATACAATTGAACAAATACATATTTATAAGTATTACAAGTAGAATCTATTCAACAATTGACACACATGATGATATGAATATATGAATTTAAAATATGGCTTGGAGGTTAAGTTTCTGTTAACATACAATAGTAGTTTTCTACTTACATACCTCCTTTGCTTTATTTATAATTTAATACACGATTCACCGCACTCAATGCTCTCCTCTTTTCACCTCACTTTAAAACACTATCACTTTTCACTGGGTATTTGAATTTTAAGGATTTTTTGGGCATTGTAGTTGTAGATCATTAAAAACGCCATTAAAAGCTGACGGTCGCTGCTCTCCGGATCTCGCCTCCATTATAGTTATTTGATTGCGTCTATGGTGATGACATAGTATTTCCTTAAACTGAGTAGTGTGTCCGGGTCTTACAAATTTTAATGTTAAACTTCACTGATTATATACTGGACATTACATTAATGAGCTGACGGTAAATCCTGTCTGCCCATTGCTAAAATTAAACATTAAAACCCCCCTTTTTTTCTTCATATTAGTTTCTATTTCACTTGACTTTTACTAACGGTTTAAAATTCTAGAGCTTTGACATAATTCGCCTATACTTCTTGTAACTAATGGCTTTTTATCGTTTAATTAGTTACCATAAAAATTGTACTTTTGTATGTATTAGTAAATGACTATCACTTTTTCAACCGGACGCCATGTTGTACAATATGACAACATTACATAAATTTACGCTTCGGGCCAGAGTTCGTGCAACACGAACCAGTTTTGTGAAATAGATTACCTGAAATAAAACATACACAAAATACCATATATAAATTACTTTTATTAGTATGTAACTTGAATATTAATACACATTGAAAAATGACTCGAACCCACATATTACGCCACGGGCGTTTTTAAAAACAATTTTACCCTCCAAAATCATGACATGTATTTATGAAATATGTAAATATTATGTATTATAGATTATATAGTATCATATGAATATCTTTGTCGCACAACCCAGCACTTAGAAATCATAAGTCACTCTCCCTCTCACTCTCTCTCTCTCACTCCGGTACAATTGATTATTTTAATTTAATGAGCTCATTCTTTTGAAATTTTAATATTGAGTGTTGAACTTTATTTTGGTCATTTTTGTGAAATTAGGTTTGATTTGAAAAGAAAATAGGATGTTGGAACGTTCTCACCAAATTATTGTATAAGTCTCATCGCACATCTAGGGTCGTCACTATCTGCACAATCGGTAAAGTTTTACTTCGCTTTACGGCCCCACCGTCGTGTCGGCCCACGAAAACACCTCGGACCGATTCTATACGCAAGATTTCTTATGGACGATCCATCGGCCGATGACACCTATACGATGACAGTCTGTTAACGTCCGTCACAACATTTTCGATATTTTATACCGTTTATTTACCACTTTTAGTGGCTTAAAAGTTAAAATTCACTCTTCGTGAACGAGTTGCCGGCCGGCTGCGATCACGTTCCCTGTTGAAATGACCTAGAGTCTTTGTTCCATATTTCCGAGGTGGGGTGAATCTACGTCACTCGGCTATTGTTTGGTTGTTGACAGTTTCATCTTGTTTACGGAAACAAATTCCTGGCCGCTGACGTCATCAAGGATCGTCGCTTTTATCTCAATAAATGACATACAGTTTTTTGCTAGGCTTCACGTTTTTTGCTATGAAACCGTCAGAATCCTGGCAAATATTTATATAGTCCACTCACGGTATATTTATAAAGATTATTAACTGTTTATTTAATTGTGACCAAATTACTACAAATGAAGGAATACAATATTTATGGTTTTTTATACCATATTTAGGTTGATTAAAAATTGTACCATAATTGTACCATTACAAAACCCCCTCAATGAAAGATTTTGTGCCGAAGCATAAAAACTTTCATTGACCCTTTCATACTTCCTAAAGGGATCAGCCAGGATAGGTTGCCACAACCCCCTTACAATTTATATAAAAGAAAATAATAACTCACCCTTGGTCTGATGATGATGACAGTACCTACATGACCTTACTGGACTTCTCCTTCGAGATCCCAACACCATAAGGCCACTTAGGCTCGTAACGCCCCTGCTCTGACGCACTGGCCAGCTCAGGACCGCTGTCATATCACCAAACACTGAAACAATAAACGAAAAATCTCAAAATAGTGACATGGTAAATCACTCTATCCTTAACTGATCTGGTTCCCCTTAGCTAGGTGCTGGTTTGTGCTAATAAGCACTGGGTTTGCTTGATATACCACTAAAATCTAGTTATAAAAATTATACTACTAAAACGTAACTCCCAAGAATTATATAGAATTTCCTTTCTCAATATGGACTACCCTGAATTAATCAATTGTTTCGATTTCCATCGATAATATTTACCTCTTTCCATTTTATAATTATAAAAGAAACACATTGATATAAAAGAATTACATTATAATTGAAAATATGGAAATTCCCCTATAAATCTCCCAAACATGGAGAAAAACAAATTACAGAAAAACAAAATTAATTAATAAATCTGTATGGTATTATTTATTCATAAATCTTATTGAATTGTTAAATTAAAGTTATTATTATTATTATTCTTATTATTAACAGGTAAATACAAATTAATATGGCGCTGTTAATAATATTTACCCCTCATTCTCCTCCACACACACTATTGCCCCCCCTGAACTGTTGCATTCAGTTGCCTCCACAAGGACGGAGGCAGAAGGAGTGACCACTTTTTTCTTTTCTCTCTCTCCCATCCTTGCTTTAGCAGTATAAAACCTTCAAGGTATGTACCCTTACTATTACACTTATAATACGCCCCTAAGGTCTACCACCCCAACCGAGGTGAAGTAGCCTATTCAAACAAGAATATTAGATTCCCCTAAACCTTCCAATAATTTTCAAAATTTCAACCAATTTTATAGGCAACCAACCATGGTCAGGGTTACAATTTCTGGCCACAGCTGGTTGTCGTCCAGATCCACGATTAGTGTTGGTAAGACAGTAATCGCCCGAAATATGGGGAATCACAAATATGTGACACATTGTGTCTTATGTAGTCCCAATCGGGACTACCCTACAACTAACAAGTTATACACAAATCCATTACAAGACTACTATATATTATAAACATAATGATAATGTTCATAAAGCAGTCTCTATTTATCACCATAGTAGCACTATGTCCTTTTAACCCCGTAAGGTTGTTACTTCACAAAAAATCAAAATTTAGATATCATTTAAAAAATGTTATTTCTTTCTTTGGTTACATTAATAAATTTGTAGACACTTTCCAAGTCCAAAACTTCACTTTTCTAACACTACAGGAAAACAATGGATCTTCTGATATACTTAGGTTATACAAAATATAACTCCTTAATGAGTTAAAATATTAAGTTACAAAAATTTTCAAATTCTATTCTATAAATTCGAATAAAACAAAATTCGTGGGATAAATGCCAAACTTTTTTTTTCCCCAAGAATTAGGGGCCCCCCTCCCCGTTCAATAATAAGATTAAATTTTCTACTTGCTACCAATTTTGTATGGAGGAAGACCATCGTTGCTTTCACTTCCATATGTCAGTTCCGCCAACCATGGTCCGCCTCCAGAATTCCAAAATCCACGATCAGAGGTGGTGAGTCTGTGATCGCCCGAAAATGGGGGAGAGTCCCTTCTGCAAAACCAATAAAACTAAATTAATACTCAAACACTCAAAAATAAAAAAAATAACAATATTCATAATAAAAAAAAAACCTAAATGACCAGTACAACTTTAAATTTGTAGCATTGTGTGTTCCTACTATCTCTCCAGTTACGTTGTTCTGTAACACATAAGAATTTTGCATCTTAATCTCTATGACCTCATACGGTCCTTCATATAAGAGAAAGAATTTCTTAATTTCTTTGTCTTGCGCACTCGATAAGTCATGTCTTTTAACTAATACCATTTGTCCTATATTATACTTAACCCACTTACCTCTTGCGTCGTGTCTACGTTTTCTCTGTTCACCCTTGCTAATTAAGTTTTCATTCACCAACCGGATTTTAATGTTTATATCAGTTGTCCTACTCTCAGGTGGATAGTCGAATAATTGTTCCAAAATTCTAGGGGGGCGTGTTCCTCTTACCAACTCATGGGGTGTATAGCCGGTGGACTCGTGGGTGGTACTGTTCAGCCAAGTTTCTACCTTTTGTACATACAATGGCCACTCGCTGTGCTTAGCGTGACAATAGGCTCTGAAGATCCTGCCTATTTCTCTCATTACACGCTCAGCCTGGTTGGACTGGGGATGATACACAGCCGTATGCTTCGTGAGGATGCCTTCCCATCCTAAGGTCTGGCGCCATTTTCCACTGATGAACTGTGGCCCATGGTCTGATAAAATTACTTTTGGCTAACCCACGTTAATCATATAGTCTTTCGTCACCTTTTCGCTCAATACCTTACTGGTAGCTCTTTTTACGCTATACAATTTTACATTTTTTGAGAGAAAGTGTCAAGCAATACAAATATATATACTACTCCGCCTCTACCCTTCGGCAATGGTCCAAACAAATCCACAGCAACTAAATCAAAAGGTCTTTCTACCTTAATGTAATTTAACTCACCTTCTACTCTGTAGTTAACCACCTTCGACTTTTGACACAAATCACAACTCCTCAGCAACTGTCTCACTCGCCTCTCCATATTTCTGAAAATATATGATTCTTTTAAAACATTCACACACTTTTTAGCACCAAAATGACTATATCGTATATGACAATCCCAAATAATTTTCTCTTCCAACACTGCTGGCACCACTAATCTCCAGTCACGCTCACCCCCTACTACCTTCTTAAACAATAACCCTTTGTAGATTTTAAAATATTGATTGTACTCAGACTCATCCAGCTCCGTCTCTAAACTGTGTATTATTTTTCCAGACTTACCATCTGCTCTCTGCATGGTGTTGATATCCTTCAGCTCCTCTCCAAATATTCTGTCTTCTCTGCTAATCTGAAAAATTTCAATTTCTTTTAAGTCCCTACCTGTTTTATTATTTTCACAATCCACTCTGGACAGAGTGTCGGGTACCTTATTTTCGGTTCCTTTAATATACTCCCACTCGAAGTTGTGCTCCTGCAAAACAAGTACCCACCTGGTTAATCAACTATGAGCAAGTTTACAAGTGTTGAGGAATGACAAAGCTTTATGATCAGTTCTAATGATCGTTTTGTTGCCTAAGATGAAAGTTCTGAATTTACTAACTGCAAACACAATACTGAGCAATTCTTTCTCCGTGGTTGTGTAATTCTTTTCAGCCAGCAGTAAGGATCGACTAGCGAACGCAATTGTCCGATGTTCCTTCTCCTCATCCTCCTGATACAGCTCTGCTCCTACAGCTACATTGCTGGCGTCCGTCTGTAAATAAAACATTTTATCAAAATCCGGGTGGTTCATCATAATCATGTTACTGAATTTTCGTTTTATTTCTTCAAAGGCTCCACGCTCCACGTCTCCCCACTTCCATTGTCTGTTCTTCTGCAATACCGCACTCAACTTTGCGGTTAGGTAGGCGTAGTTCCTTTGAAATTTCCTATAAAAGTTGCACAGCCCAAGAAAACTCTGAAGTTGTTTGATGTTTCGCGGTTCAGGGAAGCGCATAATAGATTCGACCTTGTCCGGGTTTGCAGGAATTCCTTCCGATGTAATAATGAATCCTAAAAAATTAATCTTCGTTTGTAAAAATTTGGACTTGTCCCAATTTACGGTTAATCCTCCCGCTTCTAATTTTCCTAAAACATACTTTAAATGTTCTAAATGGTCTTCAAATGTACGTGAAGCTATTAAAATGTCGTCCACATATACTGTGAGAAAATCTAAATCTTTTGGTCTCAAAATTCTATCCAAACATTTAATGAAACTAGCTACGCTGGTATTTAGCCCAAATGGTAGTCGCTTAAACTGATAATTTTTTCCATTAAATAAAAATGCTGTGTATTGCCTACTTACCTCTGCTAATGGCACTTGCCAATATCCAGCAGTCAGATCCAATGATGTCATAAATCGTACGCCACTAAACTTTTGAAAGATTTCGTTAATAGATTCTGGTGATTCTCGGTCTGGTATAATAATTTGGTTAATCTTCCTTGCGTCTAAACACAATCTTACTCCTCCCTCCTTCTTAATTACCACCACTAATGGATTTGAGTAGTGAGATACTGACCTCTCGATGATCCCATTTTCCAACATCTTATCCAACTCCTCTTGCACCGCTCGTCTTTTAGAGTAAGGCACTGGATAGCTCCGCTGCATGAATGGTGTGTGTTCCTTAATCTGTAACATACATTCATAATTTTTTGCCCTTCCTGGAATATCGGCAAACACTCTCTTAAACTGCTCTATTACCTGCCATAACGCTATACGTTGGCCACTCCTTATCACCTCACCCCCACTACAGAATTCATCCGCCCTTATCTCCCATACTTCATTATTAATATTGCTCATTTCACTATCAACATCTTCTAAATACTCACCCTCTCTACAAAAATTTATTTTAGTATCTAAGTTATTCTCAACTACTCGTTTCTGTAACAATTTCACACCAGTTGTTCTAACTTTATTTATCACATTTTCAAAATTAATTTTCACAGACCGATCACCCCCATCTAACTCCAACACCTTTTCTTTAAAATTTATTACAGCTTTATTTCTTTGTAAAAAATCATTTCCCAAAATGATGTCTAAACTTAATCCCTTGACTACCAAAAATGTATTATCAAAATTCATATCTCCAATTGAGAAACTTTATCTGTTTTGTCACCCTTTTACTACATACCCCCGTGACTCCTATTACTGTAACCCCTGCTACGGGTAAAACTGGAATATTCTTTTTAAATTCTTTTAATTCACTTAAAATGTTCTCGGCTATTACTGAAATTTCACTTCCTGTATCAACAAGTGTTTTAAATTTTCTATTTTCTATTGTTACCTGGATTTCCGTGAGTCCAGCTCTCACCTCCAATGTCGTGTTGCTCTCCTCCTCCAATAAATCAGCAACGATATCTGTTTTTATGACGTTTGACTGTACGTCCTCTATTGGTCGGACCTCATGGGCTTCCCTGAACAGTGGTCGGGTCCTATTTACCACTGTCGACTTCAGTTTTCCGGCTGTGTCCTGTTATGACTCGTGGAAGGTACCGGGTGTCCCCTTGTTGGTCCCTGATGGTGATCCTCTGTTACTAGGTGCTCCTCTGTTCGCAGGTACGAATTGCTTAGTTTGGTTACTCCTTGGCGTTTTGCAGTAATAACAGTGCTGCATATTGGCACGATTTTCCTTCCTGCAACTAGAACAACTCCAACCGCCTGGTTGCTGTAAATCATTGCGAAAATTAAATTTATTTCCATTGTTATTGTAATAAGGCCTTGGCCGATTAAATTCAATGTTATGGTTAGACATATTTGGCTGAATGGGTCGTCTACCCAATTCACGATCATTTATGCTTTGTAGTATATCTAATACCCTTTCAAGCTCATCGAGATTTTCTATTTCTTTAGTCATTAGAGTAACCTGCACTTCCCTGGGTAAGTGCTTACTCACATATCTAACAAATGACTTAAAGGGTATGGTCGGCTCTAAATATTTTGCCTCATTGTACAATTTAGTTACATATATGGTAATGTTATTATTACTAAGGTTACGTCCCATAAAATTACCCGCTCCCATAATGCGGCTTCTTAAAGTCTCCTGCTCTTCTTCAGTCCAATATTTACCCTTGAATGCTTTCTCAAAAGTATTATAACAATCCCATTCTAACCTATGAGCCTCAGCCCATATGACTGAATTACCCTTAAAACATTTAATTATTTTGTTTAATTTCACTTCCCAACTACTACTACTAAAATAATTATAATCCCGTGTTTGATTTAGAAAACGCATGGGATGTATTACCCTGTTTTCATCGCTAAAATTCTCTAGTTCTATTTCATTATAGAAATCCCTAGTTACGATTACCCTATCATTTATGCTTGAAATATTTTTATTAATTTCTCCCCGTAAATCATTTTTTACACTGGTTAAACTATTTGCAATTACGGTACATCATATTTATCATGCACATCCATACTATTTTGTATATTTAAATCATCAATTTCTTTAATCTTACTTTGTAACAAATTGAATCTACTCTTGGTATTTCTCTCATGTTCTGTTATGGTATTATCTATGGTTTCTAAGGTCTTTGTAATATCTATTACATTTACTTCAATTTTCTCTAAATGATTCTGTAAAACATTAGTTTTCAATTCTACTTGGTTGTTCACTTCAATATTGGTTTTAACTTCTAATTGACTTTCTACCAAAGTTAAACACTTCTGTTGTATTTCTGTACTTTGTGACTCTAACTGACTTTTAACCGTGTCATTAACGGTGTCATAAATTAGATCTATTTTAGTATCTAAATTAATAATTTTACTACTGAATTTATCATCAACAATTGCTAGTGTGGTTTTCTGTATGTTATCACAACGTGTTTCTACTGTACTAATTCTCTCATCAAAGTGGCAATTTTGTCTTTTAATTTCATCTTTCATCTCATTGAAATTAATTTTAATTTTATCATTTTGCTCATCAAATTTGTTATTAAAACTACTTTGAATCTCTTTAATTTCGCTTTTCTGCTCATCCAATTTTTTGTCTAAATTATCGAACTTTACACTCTGTTCATCGAATTTGTTTAATAAGAGCTGCATCATAGCAGCAGTACTGTCTGATTTAATTTCTAAAATAACAGACATGGATTTAGAGACCTTCTCTGCTTCTACATATACAACAGATACAGGTGTATCTGCTTCGTCAATCTGACTAATTGGAGTTGGCTGAACATCCATTTCACTAGTTAAATTTACCTCAGTGGTACTGGTTTCTATTGCAATCTTATCCTTATTACTCATACTTGCAATTTTATGTTACTAAAACATATATGTTTATAAACTAAAATGTTAACCTTACCTTGCGCACGTGTTACGTACTTTAACACTATTACTTCAGGTAATTATTTCACATACCGGTAGGTATACTCTACATAAAATTATATTTTATGTCGAGTCCCTGTTTCAGAAGCCATCTGTAACTAATGGCTTTTTATCGTTTAATTAGTTACCATAAAAATTGTACTTTTGTATGTATTAGTAAATGACTATCACTTTTTCAACCGGACGCCATGTTGTACAATATGACAACATTACATAAATTTACGCTTCGGGCCAGAGTTCGTGCAACACGAACCAGTTTTGTGAAATAGATTACCTGAAATAAAACATACACAAAATACCATATATAAATTACTTTTATTAGTATGTAACTTGAATATTAATACATATTGAAAAATGACTCGAACCCACATATTACGCCACGGGCATTTTTAAAAACAATTTTACCCTCCAAAATCATGACATGTATTTATGAAATATGTAAATATTATGTATTATAGATTATATAGTATCATATGAATATCTTTGTCGCACAACCCAGCACTTAGAAATCATAAGTCACTCTCCCTCTCACTCTCTCTCTCTCTCTCACTCCGGTACAATTGATTATTTTAATTTAATGAGCTCATTCTTTTGAAATTTTAATATTGAGTGTTGAATTTTATTTTGGTCATTTTTGTGAAATTAGGTTTGATTTGAAAAGAAAATAGGATGTTGGAACGTTCTCACCAAATTATTGTATAAGTCTCATCGCACATCTAGGGTCGTCACTATCTGCACAATCGGTAAAGTTTTACTTCGCTTTACGGCCCCACCATCGTGTCGGCCCACGAAAACACCTCGGACCGATTCTATACGCAAGATTTCTTATGGACGATCCATCGGCCGATGACACCTATACGATGACAGTCTGTTAACGTCCGTCACAACATTTTCGATATTTTATACCGTTTATTTACCACTTTTAGTGGCTTAAAAGTTAAAATTCACTCTTCGTGAACGAGTTGCCGGCCGGCTGCGATCACGTTCCCTGTTGAAATGACCCAGAGTCTTTGTTCCATATTTCCGAGGTGGGGTGAATCTACGTCACTCGGCTATTGTTTGGTTGTTGACAGTTTCATCTTGTTTACGGAAACAAATTCCTGGCCGCTGACGTCATCAAGGATCGTCGCTTTTATCTCAATAAATGACATACAGTTTTTTGCTAGGCTTCTCGTTTTTTGCTATGAAACTGGCAGAATCCTGGCAAATATTTATATAGTCCACTCACGGTATATTTATAAAGATTATTAACTGTTTATTTAATTGTGACCAAATTACTACAAATGAAGGAATACAATATTTATGGTTTTTTATACCATATTTAGGTTGATTAAAAATTGTACCATAATTGTACCATTACATTCTTATTAAAACTTATTGAAAGATCTCAGGTTGTAAAACTGTTGAATGTTAATTTGAAAATTGTCGAACTGCGCCCAGAGACGTCTTACTATTCTGAACAGTGATGAAAAGTCCTTATTACATTAAGAGACTTAAAAAGGTCGACACTGATGTCTGTACATTGACACTCTATCACAACTTGAAAACTCCCGAAACGTGAAGCAGTTAAAATTTAAGCTGAAGATTAACGAACTGCGTCCAGAGACGTCTTACTATTCTGAAAGTGACTACGAAGTATCAAAAGAAACACTTTTTTTTTTAAACAAAACTGAAACTTCACGAACTGCAGCCGAACAACCGCCTGTCTTCGCTGGTGACTAAGAAGTGGCGTTAGAAAATCTACTCTGGGAGTGTTACATTTTACAATACATAGCTGGGGCTGATTCTACGCATACGTACAAGTTACCCTGTTCACTCTCTATCATTCTGTCTATTTCCCACAGTAATTCCCAGAACATGGATATTACTAGTTATTTCTAGTTTTAGTGCGCGTATTTGCGCATGGGCGCGGGACTTGAAGTGTTGCCGCCAAGAAGTATGTGATCATTCTGATGTCATTCAGTATGCAAAATTTGTTTAGAAAAGTGAATATATACAAGCCAGACTGTCGCCAATAATATAGAAATCTAATACTGTATGCTCAAAATCCCATACTGCATGGCTTATAATATTATAATAAAATAAAATAAAATAATAAAGTATTATATTACTACACGTTTACATTATTACTGAAATAAAACAATATAATAATACCATATGTCCGTACATAGTTATGGTCCTTTGTTCTAGGTAATATCACATACAAGTACCATAGGTATGTCTATAGGTAATACAATATAATTAAAACAGACATATAGGCACATTACAAGAGTATCATATACAATGCGCTGAGCAACAATACTATCGTCTTTTTCACTTTCTGTTAATACGCATTTGTTTACTGAAAACCCTGGCTCAATGGAGGCATTACCATGTGAAACAATTAGAGCTAATTTAACAACTTCCCACAGTTCATAATACTTGGAATTTTTATATAAAAAAGATGAATAGAAATTGTCCAATTTAATTTCAGTTTTCTCTTTGTCATTGATAGTCATTAAAAAGAATCAAAAGTGTCTTTTAATATACCACTGGCCTCATTACAGAGCACAGAATACTGCTGTTTAGCTTTTTCAGCAACCACTTCAGTAATCCTGTTTTTCTCATACAGAACTTCAAGTAAAACACTGATTCTGTTCTTTCCAATACTTGACTGATTATTACTTATAATTACAGGTTCAATGACACCAGACCTTAACAGCTTTGTGGTTTAATGCACTTCTATCCTTGATTTTTTTCAATAGTCTTAATAAGAAATGTTAGACATTCCTTCTTAAATTTCATAATATCTAGCTCAGTCACTCCTTTAACCTCTTTTAACAACTTATATCAAATCCTATATCAATTTTCTTGGTTTCTATTAAATTCTCAAAGTCATTCAGGTCAACTGAAACAAGTTTACTGCCAGTATCTGCTGACTGTAAGCAATAGGATTTGACATGAGCCATTAAACTTCTCATCAAATCAAGTAAATTTGAATCTTGAGTGTTTGGCCCAAGCATAGATGATCTTTTAAATCTTCTCAAGAATGGCTTTCCTTCACAAGATATCACTTTGAAAAATGCCTATTTACACTTTAAAAAATTATCCCTGAAGTGAGTTTGAATTGACTTATATGGATTGCTATTGACGGGGTTTACGCTGTTACTGATATCATCAATTTTCTTTAAAGCTCTATCAATGCACTGAACATTTTCATATGAAGGAAGGAGGGACACTGCATTACTGCCAACCTAGTGACATAATAAAGCAGTGATACCTGACAAAAGAGCGGGAAATTCAAATATGTTCAAACCTACCTTACATATAAAATATACACTAACATAATGTATGTATTGTTACGACGGTCTACTTGATCGTCGTAGGTACAGTGGAAAACAAAATAAGTACAAGACACCAATTAAGTCACTAATCACCAGCTTTAATTTTTACAGTTAAACAGTTCGTTATTAACAACACAGTCTACTACAACACACCAAATAAAAATTGTTCACACGCAATTAAATGTCACTAATATTAAACACAATTGTATTACAATATACCATCTGATTATAAAACACAACACTTAACTAATAACCACTTGAACGCGCACAGTAATTTCTCGACGCGCTCTGTACATATATCGCCACAATACTGAAACATAAGGCCGCTGCTGCCATGTATTTATAGCAGCCGGAAATCTAGACGATTCCTAATTGCGTCTTAGCGTCCGTATGAACTACATAATTAACTGCGGCCTTGACACAGTCCGCATGGCTGGTGCCTTCGAATACTCTCTCGAATATGCGTCGACAAGCAAAGTACGCCACATGCGTTACATCGAGATTCTTCTAGCACATTCGACAAACACATAGATTGTTCTGTGATGTTGTAAACTGCCCCCTCCTTAAGCCTGTTCGTCCTGAACTGGCAAACCGTCTCTGAAGTAGTACTTAGCCGGGCGATCTAGGTGGATGACCTTGAACTTTCGCTGACCTTCCTGTTGAATCCGATAAACAACATCGTTGATTCTTTTTTTCACAGTGTAGGGTCCTTCCCAGTTAGACTGCAGCTTAGGTGACCGACCATGACGGCACTTTGGGTTGAACAACCAGACCTGATCTCCTTCTTGGAAACCCACACTATTGTTGCAAATGTCATACCGAGTTTTCATTTTATCACTGGCAATCTTCAGCCGTCCTCTTACCAAGCGATTCATTTCTTGCGGTGTTGTACTGATGATCTATATGCCATGAGGAATAGTGGTATACATTGGTCCCAGTCTGTTTGGTTCTCGTCAACAACCTTCGAAAGATGCTGCTCAAGTGTCCTATTGAATCTCTCAACCATCCCGTCCGACTGAGGATGCAGAGGCGTTGTCCTGGTCTTTCAGATTCCGAGTAGGCGGTATAATTCTTTAAACACTCCTGATTCAAAATTTCTCCCTTGATCTGTATGGATTTCCATAGGGGCTCCATAACGGCAACAGAAGTTGTGACCTAACTGCTTTGCCACAGTGGTAACCTCCTGATTTGGAATTGCGTACGCTTCCATCCACTTAGTAAAGTATTAATAACTAAATTTACCTTATTTTGTCCGCCTTGTGACTTCTTATAATTTTTCTATTACGCGTTTCAGAGCTTATGCTCCATCATCAGATATATATTAAAATAAAACTATCACTCTTACCGAGGTCATCACATGATATAAAATGTCAACAATTTTTGCACACAAACAGCGTGCGGAAGTAGGGTGCGCACCCATTCAAGTTCAATTTGCCACTGACCGGTCGCTATCTTATCTTATTACCGGTGAGCAGTTTCAAGGCCGTGTCGTACAAGTGGTTTGAAGCAAAATTTAGTTGATAATTCAACACGCAATCGCGACTGCTTGGGTCGGTGTATGCACTATAAATTTCGAACCCCTCCAAGCCATTCATGAACCGACCCTTCTTATGTACATGTAACGGAATTAAGTTTGAATTAAAGTCCGTATAGTTGTGATTATGTGAAGTTAGATGTCGGGCGTAGTTGGATTTAATGCTGTTGATATTACTTGTTTTTGGTAAATGTTCTCGAAAACGCTTAAGGAAACTTCTCCCAGTTTGTCCAATGTAAAAACTATTGCAATCAAGACAGATCAGCTGTTCAAAAATTATTTAAATAAAATAAATAGCAAGATCCAATTCATACTCGAAACCGAAGCTGACAACAGATTAAATTTTCTAGATTTAACTATCACCCGACAGGTAAATAATCTAAAATTCAACATTTACAGGAAGCCTACTACTACCGACATCACAATACACGCGGACTCTCATCACCCATATTCGCAGAAAATGGCAGCGTATAATAGTTTTATTAACAGGTTATTAACAATTCCTCTTGATGATAATGACTATCAGGATGAACTAAATACTATAAAACACATCACGGTTGCTAATGGGTACAGTAGTTTGACCATAGACAAACTGTTAAAAAAGCATGAAAAACACAAATTTAAACCACGAACGAACAATAACGTACAAAAAATGTTTATACCAACTAATTTACACAAGCGTAATGCCTAAGGTTTTGTCATCTGTGATGAACAATATTGGTTTTAATATCTCGTTCAGAACCAATAATAAATTACTAAACATTCTAAGACCAAAAAAACACATACCCCTGGAAGAAAAAACAGGAATATATAAACTACAGTAAAACCTGCCTAAAATGGAACGTGATCGTTCCGGTATTTTTTCCGTTTTCACAGGTTTCCGTCTTACAAAGGGTTGTGTTTTATAATAAAACAAAGTACAAAAAATATGATCACATAGGATTACAATGAAGGAATAATTTAAAATAAAAGTCTGTAAATAAAAAATAGGTTCATATGTATTGTATTACTGTATTTTCAACTTACGTACAATAATTGCAGTTTCTCTCCTAGTTTCTCTGTCCCCATATGTCTTTCAAAGTGCATTGTCGCAACTTCTTCATAAGAGAATGTTGTATGATCTCTTTTGCATCCTGCATCAACTCCAGGAGTTCTGGAACATTCTTGGAAGCTGCAAATTCCTGAAGGTCACTCACAACAGATAGTGCTTCTCCAAAAGTGCGTATTTTTAGCTCCCTTTCATTGCCTTCGTCGTTGTCCATTTCTTCCATGACTTCACACCTGCTGTTTTCGGCAGCAGTATCAGCTGCACTTTGAATGTCTTCAGTCGTGGCAAGTTCATTATCAAAATTTACTACATCTTCAGTTTTATCTGGCAGATTTCCTTGCTTACAGAGAACGGAAATTTCCTGTAAATTTTCCACTGTAACAGCTTGTGTATCCACCGATGCTTGTGCAGGAAAACCAGCTTTAAGGAAACACTTCTTCACTGTTTCGGGGAGAATTTTCTTTTTGGCCTGATGGATCCAGTTAACAGCATCAAGGACATTAATCTGTTTAACAAGCTGAGAAACACTGGCACAGGTGTTGATTTTAGCAACAAGTGACTGCAGTACAAACTTCCTATAAAAGGATTTAAGTGTATAAATTACACCCTGATCCATAGGTTGTGTAATTGAAGTTGTGTTGGGGGGGGGGAAATAGGCTAGCTTCACATTAGACAAATCAATCCTTGGATGACAGGTTGCATTGTCCAAGAACAAAATGACCTTACGACCTTGACTTTTCATTCTTCCATTAAAAGAAAGAAGCCACTCTTCCATTATAGCACTGGTCATCCAGGCTTTTTTATTAGATCGCCAATTGACTGGGAGGGAATTACGACCCAGGTGTTGGAAGGGCCTGGGACATGCTGATTTTCCAATCACTATAGGTTTTTCAATTAGGTTATATAAATTTTATAATAGGTTAGCACAAATAAATAACGTAAGTCTTTCTTTAGACAGCTTGCCACCTGTGCATTTATCACCACGTACAGTCAGTGTCTTTGAAGGCAACACTCTAAAAAACAAACCTGTTTCATCACCATTATACACATTTCTAGGTTCATATCCCGCAACTAGATCTCCAATTTTCCCTTTCCAGTCTGCTACTGTCTGCATATCAACATTATTTGCTTCACCACACACAGCATTAAAAACAATGTTATGGTGATGTTTGAAATTCTCGAGCCACCCATTGGATGCTTTGAAATTGTGCTTGCCTAATTTTTTTGCTGTCTCTAAAGCTTCAGTCTGTATCAATGGTCCAGAAATAGGAATTCCTTTAGTGCGCGCACTAACGAACCACTTGAACATAGCACGATTTATTTCATCATAGTCCGTAGATTTTGTGATGTGTTTCACATGTCCTGCTGTTCCCTTTACCCACTCGTCTTTAATTTTTATTTTGTTTTTCAAAATGTCATAAATTTGAGTTTTTCTCACTTTAAACAACACAGTTAATTCTTTAGCTGTACGTTTGTTTTTTCGTGTTTTTCAATAACTTCAATTTTCTCCTCCAGTGTAAGTGTCTCATGTTTAGAAGTCATTGTTACTGAATTAGGTACGCAAATACAGTAAAAAGTAAATTTAAAAATCACTCAAGTTCACAGTTTTCTTCCACTCATACTTAATCACTTGTCAGAACAAAACTGAGAATGAATACACTATACAGTACCAAACACTTGTACCCTACCATGTGTATTACAAGATGGTTGGAAGAAGTAATGGTACATTGCTTTCACTTACAGATGTTGCCCCATGTAACATACCTGCTGCGTCCTTGAAGAAAGATTAGAGTTAATGGTTCCTAGAACTTCGGTGCACGTACAGTCGCGCTCAAAATTAATGCCTATCACTTTTTCAAAATTTAAAATGATCAACAAAATTTAGTATGTAGCTATGTATTACGCATAAAATAATCCGTCTTAGTCAGGTTATTTACACAAACAGTTCCCGAAAATTATTCCGTTTTCACGTTAGGCAGTTTTCCGGTTTAGAGTATTATTTTACATAGGAAATAACTCCGTTCCGAAATTTATTTTCTGTTTGTCCAGGTTTCCGGTATAGGGCGTCCGGCTTAAGCAGGTTTCACTGTACTATGTAATGATTGCAATAGTTTTTACATTGGACAAACTGGGAGAACTTTCCTTACGCATTTTCGAGAACATATACCAAAAACAAGTAATATCAACAGCATTAAATCCAACTACGCCCGACACCTAACTTCACATAATCACAACTATACGGACTTCAATTCAAACTTAATTCCATTACATGTATGTAAGAAGGGTCGGTTCATGAATGGCTTGGAGGAGTTCAAAATTTATAGTGCATACGCCGACCCAAGCAGTCGCGATTGCGTGTTGAATGATCAACTAAACTTTGCTTCAAACCACTTGTACGACACGGCCTTGAAACCGCTCGCCGGTAATAAGATAAGATAGCGATCGGTCAGTGGCAAATTGAACGTGAACGGATGCGCACCCTACTTCCGCGCGCTGGTTGTATGCAAAAATTTTTGACATTTTATATCATGTGACGACCTCAGTAAGAGTGATAGTTTTATTTTAATATATACTGTATCTGATGATGGAGCATAGGCTCTGAAACGCGTAATAGAAAAGTTATAAGAAGTCACAAGGCAGACAAAATAAGGTAAATTTAGATATTAATTCGTACAAGTGAATTGGATACCGCATTTAACATGAATATTAGTAAAGTAGTCACCTAAAACCATGATGTACCGGTGAATGGTCCAGCAACGTCTATGGCAATTCTCTCGAAAGGCAGTCCAACGTTATATTGTCTCATTTTCCCCCTGCTTCTGGTTTGTGGGCCCTGGCTTGCAGCACATATTTCACACATCCAAATCCATTCCTCTACATTGTGGCGAAGATGAAGCCAATAGAATCGCTTCCGTATTTTGTCAAGGGTTTTGTTAACGCCAAGATGGTCTCCACGTGTTCCATCATGCATCTCCTTCAAAACAGATTGCACTTTACTTCAGGGAACTATCAACTGCATGACCACGTCTCGTCCATCTGCACTTTCACAAGCCCTTTTCAGCAATCCGTTTTCTAAGGTGAGAGATTCCCATTATGCCAAGTAGCCCTTTGGAACCATGGCAGATATCTTGCCGATCTGGGTGGTGATCTTCCTCTTTTGCTGTCAAGATCAGTCCAATGTCTTTATCAGTCATCTGTTCTTGTCGACAGTCTTGTGTTGTCCAGCTGTCAGCCAGGAAATCTACAGTGATGGCTTGAACATGTTCACTTGAGTTTTGTTCTTCCTTTCTGTGCCAATGTCGGCAGTCTTCTGGGCACGGTCTTCGTAAGCCATATGCATTACCATGTAGGCGCCCCCGTCGATGCTGTACCTTGAAGTTGTACTCTTGCAGACGTTCAAGCCACCTTGCCAACTGTCCTTCCCAAGCGCGGCATGGTCGGTACGTAGTGAAAACTCTCTTACATAGAGGTATTTATGGAAGTGCTCCAACGCTCGGATGATTGCCAGCAACTCTCTCCTTGTGACACAATAATTTCTCTCCGGTTTAGAAAGTGTCTTGCTGTAATACGCTATTACTCGTTCTTCACCATTTTGCACTTGAGACAAAACTGCTCCTAGACCAGTATTGGATGCGTTTGTGTCCACAATGTACTTCCCTTCGGAAGCTGGGAAAGCGAGAACTGGCTGCGAACATAATGCAATTTTCAAAGTCCTAAATGCTTGATCACACTCCATCGACCACTGGAAGTTTCATTTATTTTCCGTTAGCTCATGTAGTGGTTTAGCAATAGTAGCAAAGCCTTTCACAAAACGTCTGTAATATGATAACCCCAGGAAACTCCGAACTTCGTGTTTACTCTTCGGCACTGGCCAGTCTTTTACGGTGTCTACTTTATTAGGATCCATGCTAACACCCGCTGCCGAAACCAGATGGCCCAGATACTGCACTTCCTTCTGGAATAGAGAACACTTCTTCGGGCTCAGCTTCAGTTGTGCACCATGAATTCTAGTTAGAACTTTCTACGGTTTTCCAAATGGTCTTCGAAAGTCTTCCCGATCACTATGATATCGTCTAAGTAAACAAGGCAGGTTTTCCACGTCAGGCCTCGGAGTACCAGGTCCATCAATCTCTCAAATGTTGCCGGTGCATTACAGAGTCCAAATGGCATGACGTTAAATTGGAATAAGCCACTTGGGCTCGAGAAAGCGGTTTTTTCCTTGTCTTCTTGATGAAGACCGACTTGCCAATATCCACTCTTCAGGTCCACTTTTCCTTGTCTTTTTGATTCTTTGTAACGTCATTTAACCTACGGTAGTCTATGCAGAAACACAATCCACCATCCTTCTTCGCTACCAGCACTACAGGAGAAGACCAAGCACTTGACGAAGGTTCGATTACTCCCTCTGTCAACATGTCCTGTACTAACCAAGACATTTCCTCTTGTTTAAATAATGGATGCCTTCGAGGAGTTTGGCGTATCGGTGTGTAACGGGGCAAAATATGTAACATTTTTTTGATCAACTTGTACTAAAAATTATTAATAAACATCCTATGGCTCAGCCGTACCAGGTACGACAAGGTACGATTGAAATTGTAACAAAGGATAGCTGTGTTTCATCAGCAGAGCGCGTGTTTGTGCTACGCAGAAACTACCTCATGGCTACAATGCAGACTGCTTTCCGGTACGTTGTGATATACTGGAACATTCCAGCCAATGAAAGAACGAGTTGGTGACCACGTGGTCGGCGCCCAAAGTCGGCTATAGTATAGAGTGCGAGCTACATGCTTGTCCAGTTGGAAATAATTCATCAAGCAGTTCAGCAACACACTTCAAACAGTACAGTTGGTAGTTCAACAACAGTCTCAGTGAAATAGTGTCGGGAGGCCGGCGCGTGTAAGTACGCGCGGCCTGCCCCAAAAGTATGTAAAAGAAGAATATAAGGAAGAAAAAGTGTAAGTGACACCTAAAGAATATGTAAAAGTGAAGAATTAAAACAGTGTTTAGCGGTGCCATAAGTGAAAGTGAGGTAAGAAAGATAGCGGGACACTGCGAATAGCACATGAAGGTATCATAGCAAAACAATCATTTTGATTAAAAGTTAAAACTAATAAATATTAAAAGAGCTCAGTAAAGGGGGGTGAAAAATATATAAATATGTAAAACGAGTGAGAGAGTGTGTGTCAACAAAGTACTGGTTTGTAGAGAAAGAGTGGCATAAGAGAAAGTTATATTGTAGAGAAAAGCATAGTAAGAATAACATTTTATAAAGTAATTGAAACCAAAAATATTAAAAGCAAAAAGAGAAAGGAATTTTGGAATTAGAATAAATAAATGATTAAAAGTTGATTAAAATAAAAGAGTTCATTAATAGCAAAAATGTGTTAAGTATAGTTATTTTGCCGTTCACCATTTCCTAGTACTCTGTGCCAAAAACTCGTCTAACGACCCTGTGAATTTTCTGAATTAAGGGAGGTCAGGTAGCAAAATTATTCAAGTGTTTTTTAATTAAGGGAAAGAGTGTTAAGGTTTATATATTTTCCTGAAATAAGATATTGGCGGCCCTGAAATCTTCAAGTATTGGGAAAAGTAAGTTGCAAAGAAAAGATCGCAGGTAGGTAAAAATTCTGGTAAGTAAATTTACAAAAACTATTATAACTTTACAGGTGTTGTGTCACCAGTATTGATGCGATGTTGCTCAAGGGAGGTTCTTCCCAGTGACTGTCCCCGAACTGCAAAACAATGTTTGAATTCGTGTAAAAACTGTCCGAGTTCTTTTACCTCACCACTTGAGAGGTCGTTAGAAGATCTGTTCAATAATTCTTGCAGTTCCTCTGGTAATTTTGAATTATCCGAAGCACTGGATCTTCATTGCGTTATTCCGGCTACCCATGCCTCAGGTGTCAATTTGCCTAGGAGTGTATTGCCTTGTAAAGTGATAGCTTGATCCAAAATATTCGCCACTCTAATAGGTACATTTCCGGTTTCGTCAGGTTTTACTAAACTTCTGACAATTAGTATGCCCGGTGTGCTGACTACCTGAGGTTCTAATATAGAGCACTGGTTGCCCCTAGTATCTACCTCGGTTCTAACCATGATGATCTTTTCGGAGTTTGGCGGAACAGTTACAGCCACTTGGTTTATGACGTCCATAGATTTTTCTGCTGTCGTCATTGTTGATAGCATTAACTCTTCACCTCCGATTCTCAAGACATTGTTTTTGAAATCGACTATAAATCCGTATGCATTCATAACGTCCACACCAAGAATTGCTTCATCCACAATGTCTGCAACAAGTACTTGGTGATTAAACTCAAGTCGACCAAGGCATAGGTGTATCTCCACTTTTCCATACACTTTTACAGGCCGCCCAGTAGCTTTTCGCAAGCTGCAAGAGCACCAGATTGGCTTGAGATCTTTCACCACGTCGGGGCGTACAATAGAAACTGTTGCACCTGTGTCAACTGTAATCGAGGTTGGCCTTTCTTGAACAAATCCGGTAACTACCAAGCTCCCACTGTTTTTCTGAAGTGTAGAAATTGTGTGTTGTCTAGGGGCTTCGCTCCTTCAGTTAGTTAGCACACGCCCTATTGTACCGACTATTGCTCGTTTCCCTGCTATTGAATTCTAACCCGACAATCTCGTTGTAGATGTCCACGTTTCCCACATCTATAACACTTCGGTCTTCCATCCTTTCTTATTTTATTCTGTGGCGCCGACCGTCGAGTCTCTGTCCCTTGCTCTTCTTCCTCATCGTCTGTGCCGTCACGATCTTTTAGCATAGCACGCACACTTTATGACTTGTCCAACCAGACGCTGATTTGGCGGCCTCAAATTGCAAAGCATGTACCAGGGCGTCCGCACTGTTCTGGTGTCTTGCCATTCGTAACACTTGCTGTAGTTCGTTATCTCGGACACCGGCAGTCTGCATCGCAAAACTCGTTCGAAAATCTTCTGGTGCTTCAGTATAGGCCAGTCTAATTAGTCTGTCGATACTTGCTTCAAACTCTTGAAGACTCCCCGGAATGCTGTCACCTTGCTCTCAACTGGATGCAATACACATCTCGCAAATGTTTATCACCATACCATAATTCTAGAGCTTTTATCAACTCGGCACAGATGTTGTGGCTGTCAGGTGGCACTTTCTGTAGTAGTTCTGCCATGGGTCCTTTTAATGCGAGAACGAGTGAGACTGCCTTGTCTTTCTCTGTCCAATTATTTGCGCATGCAGCAGCTTCAAATTGGCGGAGGTACGTTGCCCAGTGACTGCTTCCGTCAAAAGTTGGAGCTTTGACATGAACTGTCCCTACTGCAGGCAAAGTGACTTTCTCTATTAACTTATTTTCTGTCTTTATCATTGGTACAGTCTGTTCGCAAAATTGTTTTGGTTGTAACTTCAGGCACTTGTTCATATACAGATTTACAAAGTCCCTAGTTCGGATCGTCATTTGTTCATATACCGATTTTATACTTATTTCTGTATATTTATTTATTATGCTAATCATACAATAATTATGGTACTTACCATAATTGTCCGTGCACATGTCAACGTAATTATATTTGTTCCTTGCTGTGTCCAGAGTTCGCATTAAGCACAAATAGAGACAGTTTGGTGATTGAAATGAAAGTACCAACATCAATATGATTGCAAATCAACTTATTTTTTATTATTTCTAATTTGCAAATTTAAACCGTAATACATGATAATGGCCGCCTTACCGTGACCAAGACAAAATGGCGGTCACACCCTTACTATTATATTCATTAGTCATGACTTTAAAATTTTGTTATATTGTTTGATCAACTAGATAATTTTATTACTTTGGAGCTATTAACCTACTTAAGTTTTTCCATTTGATTTATACTGCTATAATCTTTAACACAAACCAACGCCTCAGTTTGGTTGCCGGCATTATTTCACACACGCTTTCTCTCTCACTCACTCTCTCTCATTACCATATTATTCAAGATACATTTTTGTTTTAGGTATTATTAATTTTGAGCTCAATTATTTAAAATGAATTTTGATTGCAATTTTGACTTTCCTGCTATTTCGTGCTATCCACATTGAATGGTCCTCCTCGTTAGGCCAGGTGTTCGGCGTATTTTCCGTATTTGCTGGTTGTTTCTGTCACTGACTTTACATTGTTAACTATATGATAATAGTGAAGCACTAATTCTTGTTAATTACATTTCTATCACTGAATTTAACACATTTTATCTGGCTGACCTTTTGCCAGCAACATTGATAACATCTTCACTCTATGATGGTATTCAGCAGACTGGGGCTGGATGCTATGCACATTTTGCATAAGTGTGTGTCCATCGACATCATTGTCTTTTGTCTCGAAGTAGGAAACGCACTGGTTTTGCGTTATTGTTGGTATGTCATTTATATTTTTTAATGACGCCTCGCATTGTTGACCAATGAAAAGTATAGAAAGAGCTTGTGTCGACCGTCATGTACACTTGACCTTGGAATCGTCCCGCACCAATGTAATTGCGTTGTTTCGTTATACAAAGGGAAAATTACCCTACCCATTTACATGTGTGCAAAATATAATAAAATAATACCTTTTGTACCATAAATATGAAAACAGGCTTTTGTCCTGTTACACACTGCTCAACTTCATTTTATAACTGCTTTTTTATATTTGTAATCGAGTCTTCTATTTTTGTTGACATAGCTTTTTCCACACTCATGACTGACTTTTCTACTTCAGCTATTTTATTAGACATCGATTCTTCAACACTCGACACAGATTTTTCTACTTCTGCTATTTTTAATGTCATTGATTCTTGTACCTCTTGATATTTTAGTAACTTGTTTATTAAGCTCACTTCATAGGAGACCCAATTCTGCGGTACTGTGTTCTTGCAACTGTTTCTGCATAGCTTCAAAGAGAGCTTCCGTTTTATCTGTTTCTTGCTTACGTTTTTCATTCTGTCGTTTTTCTGCTTCTTCCGCCTCCTGTTGTCATTGTTCCTCTGTCTGCAACAGCAGCCCCGGGAAATTTTCCATCATCTGACTGGCATCCATTTTTTCCGATTAATTACGAATTACACTCGTCTTGTACAAAGTGTCCACTGTTTCCACTGTTAACCGTTCTATCCCACTTCTGACACCACTGTTACGACGGTCTACTTGATCGTCGTAGGTACAGTGAAAAACAAAATAAGTACAAGACACCAATTAAGTCACTAATCACCAGCTTTAATTTTTACAGTTAAACAGTTCATATTTAACAACACAGTCTACTACAACAAATCAAATAAAAATTGTTCACACGCAATTAAATGTCACTAATATTAAACACAATTGTATTACAATATACCGTCCGATTATAAAACAACACTTAACTAATAACAACTTGAATGCACACAGTAATTTCTCGAACCCCTCTGTAAATATATCGCCACTATACTGAAACTTAAGGCCGCTGCCGCTATGTATTTATAGCCGCCGAAAATCTAGACGATTCCTAATTGCGTCTTACTGTCCGTATGAACTACGTAATTAACTGCGGCCATGACACAGTCCGCGCGGCTGGTGCCTTCGAGAACCCTCTCGAATATGCGTCGACAAGCACATACGCCACATGCGTTACATCGAGATTCTTCTGGCACATTCGACAAACATGTAGATTGTTCTGTGATGTCGTAACAGTATATTACTTTAAAAAGTAAAGTTTGTTTCCCAGTTTATAACTCTTTTTCTATGTAAATTTCCACAATGTATAAAATTATAAATGATTACGGTACTTTTTTATGGTTTATGAAATTCCCCTGACTTTAAAAAAAAAGTCAATCATAAACAGTGTGACCCAGATAATTCATTAACACAGATCACTGTTGTCACTGCAATAATCAAGAGAGCTGTTGAAAAAAAACTACTATTTGTGTACTGGAAATGACTGATGAAGAAATTATATGGAACAATGGACCACAGTCCTACATTTGGACAGCCAAATATAGTAAAATATCGGTATGGAGAACCATACATGACTTCCATGTATAACGGTACAGATAATACAGTCCAAGGACATATTGGGAATATTAATAATTTTATTGGGGAAAAGTTACTATATAAATTAGCTACAGAATCGGCAATTGAACAGTGAAGGCAGCTATTTTAGAACATGACCTTCGAACTTTGTGCATTTGGAATCATGCCACAAAATGCATCAGCAGCCAATCCCATTGAAACAATAATGTAGGAGTGTCCGCTAGCTCGCCGGGACGGCGTCAGCAGTCTGCCTGCGCTTGGTTTATAAAGTATCAGTCGCCAACCAACATCTAGTGACGACGGACGCATTTCGTGTGGGTAGCCCGCGGACAAATTTTGGGCGCACCCAAACAAAAATGTGAAAGTATAAACAAAAATCGGATCAGAATTACACAAAATTAATTAACAGTTCCGATGTAAAAGTACCTCATTTCAGTAAAGTGTGGGAAACCATAAAAATATAAGAAATAGTCGAAAGTGTGCAGTAAGATGGACTCACTGGTTGTAAACAGATAAGGAACAGAACGAGGCATAATATAATTTTTTTTCAACAAGGCATAAATAAATTCAAATGCAATTCTAAATTTTCATTGAAAGAAATGTTTTACTATAAAATGAGCTCAAAGGGGGGAATATAAAATATGTACCCACTTGCACGAAAGTGTGTGTGTTTGTGTGAATGTACAGAATCTATATTTACGAAGTGTTGGGTTGCGATTTATTATATATAATTTAAATTGACGATTTTATTGTGAATTCTATTTTGTTGAAAGAGTAAAATGTTGATGGTAGTAATTACAATTAACTTGATTTTCATGAATTGTGCCTCATGGCCGAATAGATAATGTTATTTTCATTTTTCGAAGAAGGGTTTAATGTACCCCTTCCCCTTAACTGATCTTCACCAAAATCAAAATGCCTTGAGTTCTCTACAATTCAGGGGTGTATGCAAAAAATTATTTGATTCTGTTTGAATTTATGGCAGTTATCGTTCGTTATGAAAAAATTTCTCTTGTTACAACATAAAATGTTGCAGGTAAACTACCCCTTTCCCTTAACAGGTCTTCACCAAAATCAACAGGCCTTGAGCTCTCTACAATTTAGGGATGTATGCAAAAAATTATTTATGTTTGAATTTACGGCAGTTATCGTTCGTCATAGAAAAAATTACCCTTGTTATCACATAAAACATTGCAGGTAAACTACCCCTTTCTCTTAACTGATCTTCACCAAAATCAAGAGTCCTTGGGTACTCTACAATTCAGAGATGCATGCAAAACATTATTTGATTATGTTTGAATGTGCGACAGTTATCGGTCATCATAGAAACAATTACTCTTGTTAAAACATAAAACGTGGCAGGTAAACTACCCCTTTCCCTTAACCGATCTTCACCAAAATCAATAGGCCTTCATTTCTTTACAATTCAGGAACGTACACAAAAAATTATTTGATTCTGTTTGAATGTGCAGCAGTTATTGTTCGTCATAGAAAAAATTACCGTTGTTAAAACATAAAATGTTACAGGTAAACTACCCCTTTCCCTTAACCGATCTTCACCAAAATGAACAGACCTTGAGTACTTAACAATTCAGGAACGTATGCAAAAAAATATTTGATTCTGTTTGAATGTGAGGCAGTTATCATTTGTCATAAGAAAAATTACCCTTGTTAAAACATAAAATTTGCAGGTAAACTAACCCTTTCCCTTAACCGATCTTCACCAAAAACAACAGGTCTTGAGTATTCTACAATTCAGGGCTGTATGCAAAAAATTATTCGATTCTGTTTGAATTTGCGGCTGTTATCGTTCGTCATAGAAAAAATTACCGTTGTTAAAACAAAGTGTTGCGGGTAAACTACCCCTTTCCCTTAACCGATCTTCACCAAAAACAATAGTCTTGAGAACTCTACAATTCAGGGCTGTATGCAAAAAATTATTTGATTCTGTTTGAATTTGCGGCTCTTATCATTGCCATAGAAAAAAAATCTACACACAGACACTTTTCGAAAAATGACTTTTTTCATGTTTTGAGGGTAGTACAATCAGAATCTGCAATTATCTCGAACACGATATTTTTTTGCCATCACCACACTTCCATTTACTTATGGAACATGGAAGCAAAATTACTGTTCAGTTGCTACTTTGAAGTAAATAAAAAAAAAAAATGAAAATCTGTAATGGGGCAAATTAAAAGGTTTTTTTATTTTATTAATTTTGGTTTTGATTTTATTAAATTGCACAATTCATTTCATACATGTGGCTAGTCCCCAGTTTGAATCTAACTCGCAGTCTAAACCATGCAAAGGTACGCTGTAACTGTGTTGAAATATGTGAAAAGAATGCGTTGTCAACTGTAACACACTTCCGAGAACTTTGCGGTTGTGTGATGTCCACTCACAAATGCACAAGCACCTGCATCTGCGAAGCGCCTAATCCATGCTAAACGAAAGTAGAGGCAGTGAAATATCGTCGACGTACAGCACACGTAAATCCTGTGTGCCAGGTGTCCAGCCACTAAAAAACTTGGACAACTAAGGCTGTGTGCGGCGATGAAATTTGTTCACCGGCAAGGCAGTGATGCCTGCCCGGATGTCACATCGAAAAATAAAGTTCTCTCCCCAGTCGAATAACACCTTCAGACCGCGCGGTCATAAAAAATCTTAGCTCGAGCCTATTAAGGTCGGCCGACCAAACAAGAGTACCAGAGATGTGTAAAGCAGTATAAATTAATAATATATACAGTAAAATCAGTGAGAAGTTTAATACAAGTGAAACCACAATGTTTTGAACATCGAATTAGAGAACTCTGGGTGACGCGCCAGGCAGTCGGTAGAAACGAAGCTGCGCACGTAACTGTATCCATTCAAATATATTATTATTTTAAATAAAAAGGGGGTAATTTGTATGTGTGTGCGTGTGAGCAAACTGGGTAGCATTCTTTAAATTAAGAATTAACATAAGTAATAATGTCTGAGTAAATCTTTTGTTGTGGTGTAGATTTGAAAAGAAAATTAATAAAATGACAGTAAAAGTTTGAATAGAAAAATTTGTGAAACAAGTAAAGTCAAAAGTAGTAAAAAGGAAATAATAAATATAATGGTCTAATAAAATTTGAGTTGTTTTACATAAATGCTAGTTGAGTATGTTACTGAGTTAACCTTGAACCCTGCTTGTATTACGCCTTTCGTGTAACGGACTTTGGAATGGAAGGTGAGTTATCCTGGGTAAACAAATATTTAAATGGTATAAGTCTCTTATTAATTTGAGTTAACACAGATGGCGCTGCGAACAGAGACTCGATTTGTAAAATAATTATAAATCGGCACCTAAAAGCGAATACAAGTATGGTTGAAAGTTAAATAACGATACGGAAAAAATTACGTAAAGTACGCAAGACAATGAGTTAAGATTAGAGTAAATATAAGATGTTGTAGAAATAAGTCTAAGAGCAGTATATGTAAATTAAGAAAAGTAGTAAATTTACAATATAAAAATGGCAGACAATAATGAAGTCAGCTTCTCTGACAGTCAGACAGAAAGTCAAACAAATACCGACTCAGGTATTCAAACAGAGTCACTGTCAGTAGAGTACCAGAATGTAGAAGAATCTGTAATTAGTACGCCGGGAGCGATTTCCACTCCCGTAACAATTAAAACAAAAGAAAAAGAGATGTCCATGAGTGACTTATTTAACCTTATAAGTAAACGTTTTGACAGTAACGACATAACATTGAATGAAATGAAAAGTGACTTTAACTGTAGATTAGAAGTACAGAATAACAAATTTAACGAATTAAATAATCGTTTTGACAATAACGATATAAAATTGAATAAATTTGACGCTAAATTTGATGTACTTAAATTTGACATTGATGAGGTAAAAATGAAATGCGAAAGTAGTTTTAACGAGTTGAAATTTGAATTAAACGAGAAATTGAGTCACTCATTAAATAGTATGAATAACAGAATTGACGAAGTTGAGAGTAGTGTGGTAGAAAAAAACCAATAAACAAATACAGAAGGTAACCGAAAATTTTGATCGTAAAATAGATGAATGTAATGTTAGTAGTGAGTACAAGTTGAATTGTGTAGTTGATAAGATTGAAACATATGAAATTAGTACTAATGTCAAAATCAATGAAATAGAAAGTAATTGCAAAACAGAGATACAAGCTATACAAAATACAGTGAATACTATAGATAAGCGTCATGTACAAATTGAGAGTTTAAATAACAATATATTTGCATCAATTGAGCAGAGCACAGTTAATGTTAAAGATGAATTGAATATAGCTATAAACGAAAAACTTAATAGTGTTACTGAACAAATAGTCATTACTAAAGATGTGAATAGCGATATTGATTTGGAGTTGTTTAATTGTGAAAACAGGGGGGTACACCCTATGCAGTTTTTAAATAGAGTCAAAGAATTTAATCAGTTTTGTAGAAGTAGCTGGGAAGTACAACTGTTAAAAATAATGAAGTGTTTTAGAGGGAATTCGCGGTATGGGCGGAGGTACATAAAGTAGACTGGGTAAATTATCAGTGTTTTGAGACGGCCTTTAGAGAGAAATATTGGTCGGAGGAGGAACAAGAAATATTGCGGAGTAAAATTATGGGACCCAAGGGGGCAACGTAACTATGTATGTAATGCGATTATACAATGAGGCCAAATATTTAGAGCCACCATTACCGTTTCGGTCATTCGTCCGTCACATAAGTAAGCATTTGCACAGGGAAATACAGATTACGCTAATGACCCACGAGATTCTAGAGATTACAGAACTAGAGAAAATATTGGATATTTTTCAGAATATACGGGAACGTGATATGAGTAGGCGAATAAACGCACCAATAATACATATGAATGGTAATCATAATCAATCCCGGGGAATACCAAATTTTCACCGAGGGGCGCGAGGGGGAAATAATGATAATCGAGGCGAGAGTTGGAGGTGTGTTGATTGTAATGTAAATAATTATTCAATAAGAACCACATGTTTTAGATGTCACAAACCAAGAGAATGTCAACGCAGTGAGCGGACATATCAGCCACAAAGTCAACCGCAGAGAGGAGATGAGAACGCTAGAGGAGCACCGAGGGGAAACGGAAGTGGAAATAGAGGCAGAGGTGGATACAGCCAGGCAGTAGCAGGTCCATCCATGGGAAACTAGAGGAGACAATGGAGAACCGGGCCCATCCATTGTCGGAGGAGAACCTGGGGGTCCAAGAGGAGCATAACTACCGCAGCAACATAATTATCAGAGATATGGCGGAGGAGTTACTGGAGGAGGACGCTGCACAAATGACAGAAACCAAAACCGGACTGACGGAGGTATTTATAACCATAGAAGGTAAGGATTACAAAACATTGATTGATACGGGTAGCGAGATATCAGTAGTTTCAGAGAATGTACTGGGTGAATTACAAAGGGTAAATAAGAACATTCCATCATTACCAGTAGCGGGAGTAACAGTAGTGGGGGTGACGGGAGTACGAAGTAAACGAGTCACTAAACAAGTTCAATTAAACATATATATTACTGGAATAGAATTTGAGAATACTTTTCTAGTAGTTAAGGGTTTGAATTTAGACATAATTCTGGGAAATGATTTTTTGAAGAGAAATAAAGCAGTAATTGATTTTAACCGGAGAACAGTGGAATTTAATAAGGGGCATGCACCAATCAGGGTAGATTTTAAGAGGGCGTTAGATAAGGCTAGAGTTACGGGTGTAAAGATGATACAAAACCGAGTAGGCGAGGGAATTATAGAAACAAGAGTGAATGTGTGTCAAGAGAGTGAGAGCATGGAGAATGATGAGAGAGTATGGGAAAATAGGGAAGAGACATTTTTTAAAGAGGGTGGAGTTATAGGGAGTCCCCAACGACAGGAGTTGTGGGCAGTTATTGAACGTTTTAGAGATGTGTTTGCTGAGTTGCCTGGAAAAGCCAGGGACTATGTATGTGAGCTGAAGATTCGAGAGCACTCACCCTACATGCAGAGAAGTTATCCAGTGCCATTTTCAAAGAGGAGAGCCGTTCAAGAAGAGTTGGACCGCATGATGGAAGGGGACATCATCGAAAGATCCATATCGCCTTACTCGAATCCATTGGTAGTGGTCATCAAAAAGGATGGAAAGGTAAGATTGTGCTTAGACGCTAGAAAAATTAATCAGATTATAATACCTGACCGGGAATCACCGGAAGCTATGAACGAAATTTTTCAAAAGTTTAGTGGAGTCAGATATATGACGTCCTTAGATTTAACGGCGCGCTACTGGCAAGTCCCATTAGCGCCAGAAAGCCGTAAATTTACTGCGTTTCTTTTCAATGGAAAAAACTATCAATTTAAACGCCTGCCATTTGGGTTTAATACTAGTGTAGCGAGTTTTATTAAATGTTTAGACATGATATTACAACCAAAAGACTTAGATTTTCTGACTGTATATGTTGATGATATATTAATAGCATCCAGAACTTTCATGGAACATTTAGAACATATTGAGTATGTGTTAGACAAGTTACAAAAAGGGGGTCTGACAGTTAATTGGGATAAGTCAAAATTTTTACAAACCAAAATACATTTTTTGGGTTTAACTATAACTCCTGAAGGAATTTTAGCAAACCCAGAGAAAAAGTAGAAGCTATCATACGTTTTCCAGAACCAAAGAATACTAAACAGTTGCAGAGCTTTCTAGGATTATGCAACTTTTATAGAAAATTTCAGAGAAATTATGCACATATTACCTCTAAATTAAGTGTTGTTTTACAAAAGAATAAACAATGGAAATGGGGAGAGGAGGACAGAACTATTTTCAATGAAATCAAAGAGAAATTTATAGACACAATAATGATGAATCACCCCGATTTTCCGAGAAAGTTTTATTTACAGACGGATGCCAGCAACATAGCCCTCGGCGCAGAGCTTTACCAGGAGGGTGAGGATCAGGAGCACAGGACCATCGCTTTCGCCAGCAGAACCTTATTGGCAGCAGAAAAAAATTACACCACTACCGAAAAGGAATTGCTGAGCATCGTCTTTGCTGTGAAGAAATTCTGCACTTACCTGCTAGGAAACCAAACCGTCATCAGAACCGATCATAAGGCCTTATCATTCCTAAATACATGTAAGCTGATGCATAGCAGATTAACCAGGTGGGTATTAGCTTTACAAGAGTACAACTTTTCTTGGGAGTATATTAAGGGGTCAGATAATAAAGTACCAGACACCCTGTCCAGAGTAGACACTATCGATAATAAGACCGGGAGAGACCTGAAAGAAATAGAAATTTTTCGATTAACTCGGGAAGATAGAATTTTTGGGGAGGATTTAAGGGAAATTAAAGACAGACAAAGATCAGAAAATAAATTAGGTAAGATAATAACCAGTTTAGAAACAGATATTAATGGTTCAGAGTATAATACACATTTCCAGATACATAAGGGAATTCTGTTTAAGAAACTAGAAGGGGGTGAACGGGATTGGAGGTTAATGATACCCAATGAATTAGTAGATAGGATTATTTGGGATTGCCACATAAGATATGGTCATTTCGGGGCGAAAAAATGTGCAAATGTACTAAAAGAATCTTGTGTTTTTAAAAATGTGGAGAAGAGAGTTAGAAGAGTATTAAGAGTTTGCGATCTGTGTCAAAAGTCTAAAGTAGTAAATTACAGGGTTGAAGGTGAAATGAAGTATATTAAAGTAGAAAGACCTTTTGATTTAGTTGCAGTAGATTTGTATGGGCCATTGCCTAAAGGTAGAGGAGGAGTGGTATATATTTTTGTTGTTTTGGATACTTTTACCAAGTTTGTTAGGTTATACAGTGTAAAGAGAGCTACTAGCAAAGTACTCAGCGAGAAGATCACCAAGGACTACATGATCAACGTAGGGAAGCCGAAGGTAATTTTATCTGATCATGGACCGCAGTTCATCAGCGGCAAGTGGAGACAGACTCTTGGCTGGGAAGGCATCATACCCAAACATACGGCAGTTTACCATCCACAGTCGAACCAGGCAGAGCGGGTGATGCGAGAAATCGGCAGAATATTCAGGGCGTATTGTCACTCCAAACACACAGAGTGGCCTTTGTATGTGAAGAAAGTGGAGGATTGGTTAAACAGCACAACCCACGATTCTACAGGATTTACACCGTACAAACTAATCAAGGGAAGCCGTCCAGCCGTCCAATATTAGAACAACTTTTTGAATATCCACCGGAAGAAAGAGTTTTGGACAAAGATGTAAAAATACGACTTGCCAACGAGAGTCTGCTCACTAAGGGAGAGAGGAGAAAGCAAAAGCATGATGGCAAAGGTAAGTGGGTCAAATATGAGATAGGGCAGTTAGTATTAGTGAGAAGACACGATTTATCAAGTGCACAAGATAAAGAGATCAAAAAATTCTTTTTGTTGTATGAAGGACCGTATGAAGTTGTTGACATTAAAATGGATAATGCCTACGTTTTATAAAAACCAAATGACGGGGGAAATAGTGGGTACCCATAACGCCACCAATTTAAAAAAGTATTGGTTAAAATAAAATAATACATTGAATTTTGTAATTGAACATAAAATAAATAACTATAAAATTAGGAAGTTAACATAAAACAGTAAGTGGTAGCGGGTAGATGTTCCCCACTTGTCCCAGTGGGGTTCGTCTATTTCAGGGACGCGCCCCTGCCCACGCGAGCCTTGGCTTTCTCCATTTACTCTTATTTTCGGAGGAAGCTTTGTCCTTACCTTTAGTCCTAGTTCTTGACCTTTTAATAATCCTTACCCTTTTTATCTTCCCGATTTCCCTAATCCTCCCCTTAGAGTAAACATAACAATATTCACACAAATTGGCACACTTTTTCGGACCTTTGATTGCCTTAATTCTAAATAATACATTAGGGTAATCCTCAAAATTAAAAACTGGTGTTATTTATGAATTGTAAACTCATCCCTTAATTAGGTAGGTAGTGGAGAAGTTTTGTGGCTGAGTAGACAAGCGAGATAACAAATTTTCTGTATAATCTAACAGAATTATCGTATATAGAGATGGGGTCGTAGATTAGTGGTTGTGGTTGGTTTTATTTAAGGGAAAGGAGGCAGGTAAGGAATTCAGGGCTGCCAATGGGTTTTGTTTACATTCACTGATGTAGGGTTTCTGTTCGTCTTCCATCGCATCTCTGTATACGATAATTCTGTACATGTAACATATAACCTATTTACAGGTAATTAAGAAAAAAAAAAGAATGTTTGGAAATATTTTAAAGAAAAAGCTATGTAACCAAAAGGTTTTATTATTATTTTGTGGTACCTGCTATGTTAGGTTATGAGTAGAGGAAGAAAAACTGAAATATTATACTAATTAGAATCTTTTTGATAAATGTAATTAAAGTAATGGAAATTGTTTTGAATGTACGAAGAGATTAAATTGAATTTAGTTATCCTTGGAGTAACTTAATAATATGAAGGTTAGTGATGTGTAACTTCATTTCTATTTAAATTGAACTGTAATTTTATATATTTTGTACATTAACTTCATATAGCTGTAATTAAAGAAACTGTTTTGAGTGGAGATTATTAAAGAATTTTCAGGTTAAATAAATAATTAAAAAGGGCCAATTTTATTAATGAAGCAAAATTAATTCTGAACTGAATTGGTACCAGCTGATAAATATGTTAACATTAAAATATTTATAAAAATTGAAAATTAAAAGTACAGGTATGAGGGGTGAGGTAACCAGGATGTTTAGACTATGTGAGTGTTTATAACAGTTCTTATAAAACAAGTCTTGCAGACAGTTGTTTATGTAAACAGGTATGTTGTATGTTGTGACTAATGTCTACAGTCGTGCTTGGTGACAATAACAAAAAATGTTGTAGTCTGCTGAATCAGTATCTTGAGCAAGATTCAGCAGACTACAACATTTTTTGTACAATATTTTTTTATACTGATCTTGAGCAAGATCTTATTGTGAAACAAAAGAAATGAAGTTAATTTTTTTCAGATAAAATAGTAATGAGGTAATTACTGTAATTTAGAGTTTGAGAAATTAAATATAATTCAATTATTTTGATAATGAAATTAGTTGGAAAGATGATTTTAATAATATATTCATATTTATTCTGATTTAACTTCCAAATGTAATTGTGAAATAAATGAAATATGTACTTTATTTAAACGGGAACCTGAAGGAAATTTTGTGTGAACGCCATCAAAAATGTTTGAGAAACTTAGAAGTGTATATTACTGTTCAAGTAACCTTTTATAAATGTCAATCCATGTTTTATGTTTAATTGTAGATTCCCCACCTAAGTGCGGCCATGACCTCACCGGATCATGACCGTGAAAGTAGTTAATTGTGGCAAATCATAAATTTTACTTGATATAACCGGCTTGTGGTTTGTTTTATTTTGTCAACCCGGTGGTTTGTTAGATTTAGCAGGGGGGGTTATTTTTAGGGGAATCTACTAACTTTTGGAACAGGGCTATTTTCACCCAGATAGGGGTGGTAGTCCATTAGGGGCGTATCAATCAAGAATAGTAGGTGTAATACCGAATTTTATTGTAACGCCGAAGCAAGGATGGGGGTGGAATAAAAGAAAAAAATGTCCACCCCTTCCGCATCAGTCCTTGTGAAAGCAACTGGGCGCTACAGTCCAGGGGGGTAATAGTGAGTGTGGATGGGCGGTGACCCTGTTACAGGTCACGAGGGAGATGTGGTTTACGGCTACGATGAGGCTGGAAAAGGCCAAGAAGCCTAGCGCAGAACACATTAATATGTAACAGGTATCAGGGGTTAAGGGATTAAAAGGGGGTAGTAGAGAAAAAAAAATGTTTTTGGTGCCTGCCATCAAATTGATGTTAAATTCTGATTGTATTATTGTTTATGCGTATTAATAGTGTTATTGAATTATATTGTTTAGGATATATGTATAATCAAATGTTAGGATAAGGCCGTTCATGTTTTAATTAAATATTCAATTTATTTGTTTTTTTTATCAGTAATAATAACAAAGTGAATTAATCTATTCAGATAAGAGATTTTTTGTTTTGATACAATCTGATTTTGAACTTATAAGAATAGTGAATTTAAAGATGAATATTTTGTGATTTTAAATGATGAGTTTGTTTAGAAAATATTATAGGTGTATGTATGCGCCCAATATTTGCCAAAGGCCCGACCCAGTTTGCATATAAGGGGGAACATATCGGTTGAGGATCTGGCATGATCTAAGCCAGGGATTTCGATTTTTTGGGGTAGCATGTTAGGAGGTGAGGTGCGCTGTGGTGCGTATCTGTTCGATTTTTCGGTGTTGGGATCTCGCACAGAGAAGTCCAGTGATCTCGTTCAGATGCGTCCATAGTCGCCGAGCCAGGGGGGTCGTTTACCCATGAGGTGTAAGAGCAAAAGGGGGTTGTTGGCACCAGTTCCTCACCGGTCCTCTTAGGGGTTTTAGCAATGAGATTTCTTCTGTTTCGACAGAAGATCTCTCATTGGGGGGGTATTGTAATGGGGCAAATTAAAAGGTTTTTTTATTTTATTAATTTTGGTTTTGATTTTATTAAATTGCACAATTCATTTCATATATGTGGCTAGTCCCCAGTTTGAATCTAACTCGCAGTCTAAACCATGCAAAGGTATGCTGTAACTGTGTTGAAATATGTGAAAAGAATGCGTTGTCAACTGTAACACACTTCCGAGAACTTTGCGGTTGTGTGACGTCCACTCACAAATGCACAAGCACCTGCATCTGCGAAGCGCCTAATCCACGCTAAACGAAAGTAGAGGCAGTGAAATATCGTCGACGTACAGCACACGTAAATCCTGTGTGCCAGGTGTCCAGCCACTAAAAAACTTGGACAACTAAGGCTGTGTGCGGCGATGAAATTTGTTCACCGGCAAGGCAGTGATGCCCGCCCAGATGTCACATCGAAAAATAAAGTTCTCTCCCCAGTCGAATAACACCTTCAGACCGCGTGGTCATAAAAAATCTTAGCTCGAGCCTATTAAGGTCGGCCGACCAAAGAAGTGTACCAGAGATGTGTAAAGCAGTATAAATTAATAATATATACAGTAAAATCAGTGAGAAGTTTAATACAAGTGAAACCACAATGTTTTGAACATCGAATTAGAGAACTCTGGGTGACGCGCCAGGCGGTCGGTAGAAACGAAGCTGCACACGTAACTGTATCCATTCAAATATATTATTATTTTAAATAAAAAGGGGGTAATTTGTATGTGTGTGCGTGTGAGCAAACTGGGTAGCATTCTTTAAATTAAGAATTAACATAAGTAATAATGTCTGAGTAAATCTTTTGTTGTGGTGTAGATTTGAAAAGAAAATTAATAAAATGACAGTAAAAGTTTGAATAGAAAAATTTGTGAAACAAGTAAAGTCAAAAGTAGTAAAAAGGAAATAATAAATATAATGGTCTAATAAAATTTGAGTTGTTTTACATAAATGCGAGTTGAGTATGTTACCGAGTTAACCTTGAACCCTGCTTGTATTACGCCTTTCGTGTAACGGACTTTGGAATGGAAGGTGAGTTATCCTGGGTAAGCAAATATTTAAATGGTATAAGTCTCTTATTAATTTGAGTTAATACAAATCTTATGAGAGCAAAGATTAAAGTGTGATTCTATACAAACAAAAGTCTACTAAAAAATGATCAAGTAAATCACTCACATGTATAGTAACAACATTACACTTTCATGGTCAGGTGTAAATGGGTAATGCATTTCCACAGAATGGGCATATACATTCAAAATCAGTAATTTTGCAATAAAGTAGTTTTTAGCATTTTTGAATTCACTGATGACTGGTAAAAAGGACCCTTCTTGTAAAAAGGAGAAATTTTCTTACCAAATAGATTTATTAATTTTGATGTAAAAAAGAAAAACCAATACAGACTGGCTACATTTTGAGGTGGTACTATAGGCTGTAATGAATAACTGAAGGTATATGGAAGGCAAGAGAGAATACCTAAGTGAGACAGAGATGGATGCTGATGGATTTTAAGAAATGAATGTGCTACCAAGAGCTGAAGAGAGCCAGAACAATGACCTGATTACATATTTCAAAATGATTTGTTTAATGAAATTGCATCTTTCAAACATTATACAAGACATTTTAGATTTATTATAATATAGTTCATATAAATTATAAGTTATTAAATATCTAAGATTATATAGAAGATCTCATATTATAATATTAAACAAAATTTATTGAGTTTACAAAACTTTCTTAGTATTCAATAATTACCTTGAACGTAGCAGACTTCACGAGATCAACAGTTATGTATGCCTTACGTAATTCCATGTACGATCCAGAACTGTTTACTATAACTTCGACACCATCCAGACACATTGGAATGTGTGTACTATACATAGACAAATAAATATTAGTAATAAAATTAATTAAACCCTAGAATTCGAATAAGTCTTAACAATACAGAATTCAATTAAACTCTAAAAATAAATGTGTTATTATTTAATTATGAACACACAATAAGGAACAAGCAATGCAACAAATTCTCCATCTACTGCTTACAACTGTTACCTAATGAATATTATTTGAAAACATCAGGAAAAAATAAAGTTCAGGCTTTTAGATACGTGGATTATATTTTAATATAATTATAATGAACAGTTGGAACAAGTGTCATTTGAGAAGTAAAGCTTTTTACAAAAGCTTTTTAAGAAAAAATACCCTATACACTGCATAAGATATGAGGATGTAAAATAAGAGATGGAGTAAAATATGTATTCATAGTACGAGTGAATAACAAAATAATACAAAGCAAAAACAGAACCTCAAATGCATGGATAAAAAAGACTTAGTAAACTGCACAGTACAAATTAAGAGGTGTGGGTAGGATAAACCAGTTTGTCTTATACTGTATCAGGCTACATGTATACATTTTAAATGGAAAAAGAAATTCAGCAGCTATATCTTCCTGTAGTTAAGAAGACGAAGAACTGTTGCTTACTGTGCCCCTAGTATTAATGATTACATACTATTTGACACAATAGTTACATTCAGGGTTTGATTTCAGGGTGAACACACTGGAACCTCTTGGATCCAAAAATACAGCATTGGACACAAAGAGTAAGGAAAGGTCAAGGACAAACAATATGACGACACGATGATGAAACTATGGAAACTTTTTTTAAATATCCGAACCACTGAAACCAACACTTAGAGTTTGATTGAGGCTCCGGGATGAAGCCATCATGAGTGACATGTTTTTGATTGCCGTACGGCTAACTGATGATGAAGCTCTTTAGAAATATCAGTAAACTTTATTATCTTTTTAGATACAAGTTTATACGTATGTTATATACTTAATATGACTTTCAAAACATAGACCTCCTTTGTAATAACATGATGTAAACTTATACACTAATATAAAATATAAGTATATTTGTGTATTTACAACTTTTTAATTGATGCGTTCCAGCACCTATAATTTTAGAAATCAACCACTGGTTATATTTCTAAATTAAAACATTTTGTTTGTTAGTAACAGAAGATGTAAAATGATAATACAGTGTTCAGCTGAAACTATTAGGACTATTGTAAGTAAATTTTTGTCCAATGTAGAATATACTAAAAGTAAGACATGATATAGGCTAACGTATTAATTAGGGCTTAAACTAAGCCACTGAAACAAGTTCATAATGTATCCTCACCGCCCAAAATTATGTGGCATCCCTATGACTATTACGGTAACAGCAGTTTTTCATTTATCTGATTACATGATTGGCTGAGGAACACTCAAATTATCTTTTCAATAGTAGGCATAGTAAGTGAAAATGTTTCTTATTACAGTACAACCAAATGTTAAATAGTATTATCCAAAATGGTTGCAAATAAGCAAATTCAGTCATTGGTGGAAACTATTTATGACAATATTTTCTAAGCACTGCAAAACTCCCTTGAAGTGTTATTTAGATTTAAAGTTATGTTCCTGTACAACAGACAAATTCTAATTTCATGTGAGTTTACAGTGGTATAATATACTTTTTGACACATACATCTGTGTTTAAACATAAAACTTGTACAATACTTGTATAACTTGTATAGGCATAGCTGACCAATTTTTTGTAATAAATAATAACAGGGCACACAGTTTTAACACTTTGTGGCCTGCCTGTTTCAGACATTGTTCAATCCTTGTTGCCTGGGCCTTTTATATAATTTTGAAGCTGTATTATTTTTTGATATGAATACTTCGGCTTGCTTCGGCTGTGAGGCCGTGGCCCATGGTTGTTTTGTGCAAAAAGTTTCAGCTGTGCCTTCGACAGCCATCTTCAGTACAGAAATTTATATTTGTGCACTGAAGATGGCCCATCAAAGGTATGGCTGAAACGTTTGCACAAAACAACCATGGGCCACGGCCTCACAGCCCAGCAAGCCGAAGTACTCATATCATTAAAGCCAGCAATGAAAGCCTCAGACAGAATTTGTATTATTTTTTGTTTGTAACTTTATTGATTTTTTCTATATAATGCACACATACTTAGCGCAACAGAATTTTTACTAATAAAATAATTACCTAATTTTATAATGCAAAAGTTTATACCATAGTTATTTTCAAAATAAACCATTGAAATCAATACAAATCTAAAATTAGTTGTTTCTACAAAAGAAAAGAAAATGAAAAAATTACTGTTTTTTACTTGTTCAGTACAATCTTGTCAAGTTGCCATTCTGACTACAAATGTGCAGTACATGTACAAGCATACTGTTATTGGCTTTCATATTTTTATTACTGAGAGATGGTGCAATGAGTGCAGAATTTTACAACTTAACAACAGAATGTAACAATGTAACTGTGCAGATGGCAAACAAACTTGATCTGCCAGACACACTGATCACACTGATTAACTAATTTTTACATATTGATGCAGAACAGTGTGATCAGTTCTGCTTTGATGCAGCGCTCTAGTCAGTTGGGCTGACAAACAGATCTGCTACATGACATGATTTAAAGACATTATTAAAGCTATTAGTTTGAAATTACTTTTATAATTACAATTAATT